>JARYHS010013630.1:127372780-127711202 GCA_031002005.1 Vandiemenella viatica | reverse complement strand
TTGCAAAGCACCGAATGTATTTTTCTCTTGAGCATTTTTGATTTGGTCCTCTATTTGTACAAATTTATGGTCTTGGGACTCTATCTTGTGGTTAATGGAATGTACTTCAAAACTTATATCTTTGATCTTAATATCTAGTACTTCAACCTGTTGAGTTAACTGTTTTGTAAAGCGTTTGTTGTCTTCTGTATGATTGTGGAGTGTAGTATGCCTATTCTGTAAACCTGTCATCTCTTTTGCTAAAACTTCTACCTTTTCATCTAGTTTCTTATTGTTATTTTGTACTGTCTGTACCTTTTCCCCACAACTTATCAACCTCCCCTTTAAATCATCAATTGCCAGTTCAGTGTTTTGTGAAAGAGACCCTATTGCTTCGATATCTGTAGTTAATGTTCGCCTACCTTCTTCACAGCTATGTTTACAATTGTCTAATTTATTAGAAACACTCTCCCATTTATCTAACATGTCTTGACTATTCTCCTTCATCTTGAAATCCCATGAATCCTGTAGAACACGATTCTATTTTACTACCCAATGCATCTGAATGTTTTTCAAGTGTGTGTAGTCTTTGACTGATAACAGCTGATTGATTTTCCAATTTTTTGCTTATGGCATCATGTACATTTTGTGTATTTTGTTCGCAATTTGCTTTATAGTTCTCAACTTTGTTGCTAAGACTGGACACCTGATCACTAATATGCTCTTTCAAAGTGGAAATTTGTTTCTCCATAGCAGAAAACTGACAAGTGGTTCTGTTTGCAAGACGGTTAATACTATCAGATTGTTCTTTCATCATATTCATCAACTGCATCAACATGTCATTTCGAAAGTTCACTGGGTCTTGCCCACCATAACAGGGTTCCATGGAGAGATTAATTTCAGATGGTGAACCATTAGTGAAACCTCGAAAACTTTCATTTGGGGTAGAAGAATCGTTTGCAAGTTCTGAAGGATTCACTAGAAGTGGTAAGGTAACATCTGAGATGGGAGAAGTTGGGGTGGCCATTTCTGCATTTTGTACAAAAGTTTGACTGTCTTGTATCTGAATATCTAGTCTGGGAGATGTAACATTCAGAACTGGTGACCTGTTATCAGAATTTGATATCTCTACATTGACATGAGGGTCCCCACTTTCATATAGTTCTTCCCCTTCCATTTTAAATAATTTCTCTTAAAACAATATACCAGCAAAGCCAAGAAAATTTATACAAAAAATGCGTAAATCACACTATTCCTCAGAGAATGCCCTTACACATGGTTTAAATATTCAAAAGTATATATCACATATCAGTAAAAATATCACAAATTAAAACAATGTTGACCAAGAGAAAAAATTTCGCAGTCATTAAGAAATGTTATGAAAATAACTGAAACTGTAATAAAAGAAACTGTAGGATATCCTTCTAAAAGCAATACTCAATTTATGAAAAACAAAAGCAAGACCCTGTAAAGTTTACTCAAAAAAATCTTTATGTTCTCTTAAACAAAATTCTCTGTTGGTCTAATTTAGATGCTTCAACCAAACTAAAGTTTCACTTGCACCAAACGAAATAGTTTATCTTTCACTTTGAGGTTAACAAAAAAAGTTTCCAATAAAATCAAAGTTTTCGTGTTGCTAACAAGTTAATAATTAGTTTCCCTTATCTTTTAACTGCCGTTGTTCCTCGGAGACGTTCCAAATTTCCCGCTCCGCGTCGATCAGCCAGCCAGCTGATATCATGGAGGAAGGAAATATATGGAGGAGAGTGACGTTAAACCGGTGAAGCAGGCTCTAAACTCTCCCGCATGGCGGCAGCAGCGGTATTGCGCTTCCAAACATTGCGATGTTCCCAGTATATCCCGAAAACTAAGCAAGATATCGAAACAGTTTATCTTTTATTTTCGATTTGTCTCGTCGTGTTACATAAGAATCGATCATTAAATTTGACTTTTGCGAAATTTTTCTTCTCCATTTCAACTCAAGAAACCTCACTTTTGATACAGTATATCTCTAGAACTAGGTGAGATATCGAAAATTTTTATTCTTTATTTTTAATTTGCCTCGTCTTTTTAAATAATAATCCATCATCAAATTTGACTGTGACCAATGTTATCTTCTGAATTTCAACCAAAAACCATTTCACATTTGGGACGGAATATCTCGAAAACTAAGCAGGATATCAAAAAATTTTATTCTTCATTTTTTATTTGTCATATCGAGTTACATAATAATCCATCACCAAATTGCGGCGTCACCTTTATACTAGAGTCCCCTTGAGGTTTTTGTACATATTCCCCGTGTCTGTATGGAAGCGGCCATGCCCCTCCACTCCGGACATGCCCCCCCACTCCTCCTCCGCCCTGCTTCACTTCAATGCGTGGTGAAGGTCTCTTGCGTCAGTCTCCATATATTTCCTTCCTCCATGGCTGATATCGCCAAAGTTGTTCAGCACGCAAGCAAGTTGTTGTCTTCTCGGCCAGCGCCAAAGATGCCCCCGCATGTAGCAATCGTCGTCGTCGTTCACCAACATGGAGGAAGGAAATATATGGAGGAGAAGTGACGTTAAATTGGTGAAGCAGGCTCGCGCATGCGCAGTGGCGGCAGAGGCGATATTGCGCTTCCAAACAATTGCGATGTTCCCAGTATATCCCGAAAACTAAGCAAGATATCGAAACATTTATTCTTTATTTTCGATTTGTCTCGTCGTGTTACATAAGAATCGATCCATTAAATTTGACTTTTGCGAAATTTTTCTTCTCCATTTCAACCTCACTCTTGATACAGTATATCTCTAGAACTAGGCGAGATATCGAAAATTTTTATTCTGTATTTTTAATTTGCCTCGTCTTTTTAAATAATAATCCATCATCAAATTTGACTGTGACCAATGTTATCTTCTGAATTTCAACCAAAACCATTTCACATTTGGGACGGAATATCTCGAAAACTAAGCAGGATATCAAAAAATTTTATTCTTAATTTTTATTTGTCATATCGAGTTACATAATAATCCATCACCAAATTGCGGCGTCACCTTTATCCTAGAGTCCCCTTGAGGTTTTTGTACATATTCCCCGTGTCTGTATGCAAGCGGCCATTCCCCCTCCACCCGGCCATGCCCCCCCCCCCCACTCCTCCTCACCCTGCTTCACTTCAATGCGTGGTGAAGGTCTCTTGCGTCGTCTCCATATATTTCCTTCCTCCATGTTCACCAACGCCAAAGTTGTACCGCCTACCGCCGAAATCGACTCTTCCACTCGAGCCAAAGTTGCTCCGTCGCTCAAAATCCGTTGTCTCGTGACGTCATTAAGTTCCCGCCTTTCACACGTGTTTGTACAAAATAGCCAATTCCTACTTCAACACGCACAATTTCCGGAATTTCTAAATAAAAACTCGCAGAAAATGCTCTGGTCACTAAATGAACGCCATGTTGCTGTTTCGTGGGTCGCCCACTCACATCAGCTACCAGAATGTTTTACTTTCAATCTCGCTCACTGAAATATAATGTGCATAGTTTAAACTCTTACCGCAAGTTCCTTCTAAAGATACAGATTCTCTTGACCGGCCGCCACTCAGTTTCCAACTGAGAACATTTAAAGACTACTGAATGAAAAAACAGTTATTTCACAAAACTAATTTTAATTCATTACCTTCAATTTTTCCAACACCACCAATGTTGTAAGAACGAAGACTTTCCCGGCGTATGACTGCAATGTAGTCTTCACGGGTGTACCGCCGGATAGTGTTGTGGAAACACAATATTTCGACGGCTGGCTCTGCCGTCTTCTTCAGGTGATGAGACATGTGTAATGGTCGGCTGACCCACAGGTACTGAGATGGTTCGGGTGCCGCTCTTCCTTATATACAAGTCCGCGTGGCTTCGGCGATGGCTTACTATGAGCCAGGCCCGCAACCAACTGGCGGTTGGCTGCCCATGGGCGTGGCTAAGGTTCTTGTTCCAGCCCGAGCTAATATGAAGCCCTCTACGGCGGCAGCTGGACGGAAGTACAACGTTCTCTGCGGATATTTGCCAAGGCAGGTTTCCATGCCTCACTGAGACATAGACCACTGTCTCTGTTAAATGTGTCGGCCAGTCGAATTTCGATGGCTTCTTTGATGACAGATCTGTCATCAAAGAAGCCATCGAAATTATGGGTAACTTGAGCTGTCATAATACTTATGACATTCTCATAAGCCAAAAACGACAAATAGGACACTTGACCTTTTCCATTTTCCATCCATATTGTCATATGTTTTTATGAAAAAGATTGAATTTGGTAATTGCTTCTAATGTCATCGTAAAGTTCCCGTTGTGTGTAGATTCTAATTTTTCTTACCTGTCCAGGAAGGACAATTTCTGAGTAGCCAATGCTTTGACGGCCACAAAACTCTGTTCAACTAATTTCGAGTCAACTCGTGCCTCAGTTATACTTCGCTGTTTTATCATTAACCATGGGTGTCGGCAGATTTAATTCAAAAAAAAACAGATGCACCTCTCATATATATACATTACATATAACAATGATGTCACTTGGCAACCGAAGACTTTATCAGTTTGGACTATTCCAAAATCTGACATGTCGCCTGAAGATAGAGCCAGAGGCAGGCTCCGGAACGTCGCCTCTTACTGACGCGCTATCCAGTGGAAAGCTCAAGAAGATTTTACAAAACTGACTCGCTGAGAAAGCCTACATTATTTCAACATTAAAAGTAATAAGTATTGTTTTTGTCTCATTTCTTACATCAGAAAAAAATTATAATTATTTTGTATTTTTGTGCAATGGTGTAGCTATGACTGTATAAACAATTACTTATCTGAACTAACTAATCATATTATCCAATTTCTCAGTATCAGATAATGGTGTAACACCAGCAAAACATCTATAAACAAGTAAAAACTGTTAACTAGTTTACCCCAAATGAATTTTGATCGACGTCTTTGTCATTAGGAAAGGAACTACTTGTATGAGAATCACAATTTTTTAATGAAAAATGTATCTGTTTTGTGGTTTTGTTATATAATCTCTTTTTTTTTCTATGGTCAGGTTCTATTCGAAAAGGACTACCAATAAGACATTTTCTCTTTGCAGTAGCACTCTTAACAAATAATTAACAATATTCTAGTCAAAATAATATATCTATCGGTGAATGACATCCATGACTTACAGCTCAACACCCAGAACATACCTGCATGATCTCTTTCCCGCATTGCTCCTGGACGGGTAATCTTCAACTACGCACTGACCACGCTTAGTTGGTATGCACTACTTACCTGCACACAATTACCTACCTCTTTGGTAATAAGTTATCACAAAAAATTGAAAACTGGTAATAAATATAATGATTTTATTATACCAAAATATTTTTTTGTGCTAGAGGGCCATTCGCAGGAGACAATCGGTGGTGCCAAGAGTGGCCGCCCTCTAGGATCTGCTGCCCCAGGCGATTGCCCCCCACGCCCTTAGGAGAATACATCACTGGCTTGGTCACAATGTTCATAAGAAGAAAAAGTTTGGAAAACCCTGCTATACTCCTCATCAGCCTTCTCTCACATTTAAAATGGTATTGCGTATTTGCACTGAACTATGATGGACAAACTGAAATCAACTAATAAAATTTGGACAACTGTCCTCAAGTAAGAGAAATACTGATCTACAATTGTCCAGTAAGGAAATCTCTCTGATTGAGTTACACATTTTTGGTGCTACAGAAAAGTGTTCAAATGTTGGTGTACAGAAAGATTGCCACTGAAGTACTCTAACGAAGAATCACAAAACTGGAAAACAACTTTGTATAAAATCCAAACCTTTCTAAACTGATCAGCCAGAACATTATGACTACCTCCTATCGATATAAACCCATCCAGGCGATAGCAGCATCACCTGACGAGTAATGACTGGTAGTCAGGCACACGCACGGTGCATGTAGTATCAATGAGCATGCTATCGGTCTTTACAATAGGGAAGGCGCATGATCTATCTGAGTTTGACTGAGGGCAGATTGCGATGACATGAGCATTTCAGAAACTGCACCACTTGTCAGGTGTTTGAGGAGTGCTGTGGTGAGCGTCTTCAACAACTGGCGAAACCATGTCCAAATGTCGAAGGGTTGGGTGGCCACCCCTCATCACAGATGTCGGACTTAGTAGGTTCGGCAGACTGGTAAACCAAGACATGCGGCAAACTGTGGTGGAACTAACTTCAGACTCTAATGCTACAGAGTACAAGTGTGTCTGAACACACAGTACACACTCCTAACAACAGGTCTCCATAGCTGACAACCCATACATGTGCCTATGTTAACACTATGACATCAGCAACTATGACTGAAATGGGCAAGTGACCATCATCACTGGATGTTGGCGCAGTGGCAGAACATTGCATGGTCTGATGAATCCCAATACCTTCTTCATCATGCTGATGGGAGGGTGTGAATCCATCATTTTCCAGGGAAAAAGCTTCTTGACACCTATACTGTACGACGGAGACAAGCTGGTGGCGGCTCAATTATGCTCTGGGAAACATTCAGGTGGACATCTATGGGTCCAATGGAGCTCATGGAAGGCACTGTGATGGCCAATAAGTATTGTATACTGGTTGCAGACCACGTACACCCCTTCATGATGACCAAGTTTCCCAATGGCAGTGATATTTTTCAACAAGGTTATGCACCAAGTCGCAAGACCAGGAGTATTTTGGAAAGGTTCAAGGAACACAGTGGCGATTTGCAATTGTTGTGCTGGCCCCCCAACTCGCCAGATCTGAACCCAATCAAACACAACTGGGATGTGATTGAATGTAGAGTCAGAGCTCACTTTTGTGCAAATGTGGAACCAACTCCCTCCAGCAGCCTCATTGCTTCCATGCCATGATGCGTCACTGCTGTTATCCATGCTTAAGGCGCACATACCTGCTATTAGGTAGGTGGTTATAATGTTATGGCTGATCAGTGTATACCAATTGAGGAATCTAAACACTGCACTCAACTGAATATATGATTATCAAGAATTTATTTTCTTATGTTAAAAATGTGATCTCTGAAAGCTAATTTAATTATATTAACTCATTTCCATGAAATTCAATAAAAAATTGCACAATTTTAAATTGCTGTCAGCCACTTTTAGACGTAGCATTAGACCCCCAACAGAAAAACAATGTTTATACCAGATACAATGATAAAAGAATAATCAATTCCTCAGAACTGTCTATTACATGTCTGAACACCAGATTACTAGATTTCTGCCCAAATGTCAAAATTTTTATGTTCTGTATATAATGTATGTTTTGGCACTTTAGTGACATTACTAGGGTAGTCTGGCATCTCAGCAGTCAAGGTACTTGACTTGAAACTTCATGTTCATAATCTCATGAGCCAGGAATTTTACAGGCTTTGTTACATTCATGTGAATGTCAAGCTCTAATTGCACTATAGGTACAACCATGATAGAGCTTGAATGCTCAGTAAATCCCAATACTTTTTACTTGGCAGCCAAAATACCCTTCAATATCACCTGGTCAGGAGTACAATGGGCATTTCCCTTTTAGACATATTACTTCTAGTTGAACATTTTGTATTTCCAAACATTCAGTTATACTGTGAAGCAAAGAATCTGTGCCCTATTTTCTGACCATGTTTTCAAAAAAATAAAAAAAAACTTAATCTAATAAAAGAAAACTTGCATAAACAGAGATGAGAGTCCAGAGTGGAGTCTTAAATTCTCAAATGTAAATAGATGCCATATTTAGAATATCAAATACATCAAAACTCATTTATAACAACACTGTGCAGTTTTTCTACAAGCTCAGGTCAAAAAAGGAGGAGTGATTGCCAGAATAGGGATTTTCCATTTAACTCTGTTTCATCCATAGGTACTGAAAGCATCAATTATCTTCCATTATTGTGTGGCAGGTATGCATGTGCACACATTTTTCCCTCTGCCATATGTCTCATCTTCTAAATGACTAAAGCTGTTAGCCAAAATATAGTGAATTGTGTTTTTTCATGTTCACCTGGCCTCCTGCCTTTATCTGTGGGAAGCAATGGGTAATTTTCCCTACCCTATCTCATTTTAAGATTGATATTTTACAAGCCATCTACATCATTTTGCAGCAGGCATTGGAGAACACTTGAATTTGTTTCCAAAATATTTGGCAGGTTGAGCCCTGCATGGGCCAGTTTACTAAGAGAACCATTAAGAGTGAAGAAATTTCTTGAGAATCTTTGATGAAGAACACACAATGGCACATGTACTTAAAGAGTTCAGTGCAGTTTTCTGTTCTCAGATCTGCTTTCTCTAGATTTAGAACTGCATTGTGTTTTGGCTTAGAAATTTTGCTAGACATTAAACAAAGAATACTAAAGTTTTTTTACTGTAATTTATTTCAGGTTACTAATCCCATATTCACTATTAAACAGGCAGAAAGTAAAAAAAAAAAAAAAATCAAATATAAGCATACAAGCATTATTGGTTTACAGTTATTGCCTCAAGATACCAAATCTATACTATTATAAATCTGTAAGCAAGCTGCATGTGTCTGTTTAAACGGGTACCGTGCAAAAACTACCGCACCAATTTGGATGGGGTTTTCAAATTTTAGCGCTAATAGTCCAAATTAAAATCTGCAGAAATAGCTAATATGCACCGAGGTACGGAGCAAATAATTAAAAACATTTTTATACTAAAATTAAGGGAAACTGATTGTGATGTATTTCAGATTGACACTACTTACGAAAAAATCTGACAAAAGGTCACAATTTAGGATTCAGCAGCTTTTTTTTTTACTTTGGTTATTCAGTTTTCTGGACTACAGCAATTGAAATAAACTGAATACTTTAATCGCTAAGCATTGACTTGATATATCAACAGGTAAGTTACCAAGCAAAATGCATCACATTATTAACGTGGTTCAATTATATTGGTAGAATATGTCTTCCGAAGTGTTTTACAATAAAAGACATTAACCGCCGATATTTCTTATGGATACGAAATTCAGTTCTTTTCTTGGATAAAGATGCCCCAGAAAACTACCATAAATATCAAAAGGCAACAGTATGTATTTCTTGCATAATAAGTCCTCATATTTCAGTTAATATACAGTAATTTGCTATAATGTGCAAACATTATTGAATAATTGTGTTTGCTGTTCAAACCACACCTAGTAGAATCAACTTTTCTTTTTATTAATTATTGTGTGAAGTAAAAAAAAAAAAATGTTTACAAAGGATTTTATTTTTGTAATATAAGTAAAGCAATTTTTATGAGAAATAATATTTCAGCTTTATCTTACATGGTATTGAGTTAATGACGATAGCAACATGGAACCAATAAAATTGCAATTACTGAGTGTGGTGGGTGAATGGTTAACGTACTTGCATTCGGGAGGGCACCGGTTCGAATCCTTGTCCGGGCATCCAGATTTGGGTTTTCCATGGTTTCCCCAAATCACTCCAGGCGAATGCCAGGATGCTTCCTTCAAAAGGCCATGGCTGAATACCTTCCCATTCCTTGTCCCCCTATCCCATCCCATCTCTAATGACCTCGACGAGGTGTAAAGCCATAAGTAAAAACATTTGCAATTCAACCTAATCACATTTATTGTTAATGCTTCCATTCAAAAATAATAGCTTATGTCACAAGCTCATTAATACATTCACAGTTTCGTCATTGAAACTTGGCCCACTGGAATTACTTATATGCAACTGAAAAAATGATATCAGGTATTGAAAGCAAACAGAATTAAAAATAATTCATAAACTAATGCTACACCACAAAAATTATAAAACTAAATCCATTGTCCCTTATGTTTTAACAAAGCGTATCAGCCGTCAGTCTGCTTTTCAACTGAACCACAACCTCTGATAATATTGCCATTGGGAAATCATAGCTTCAGTCACATGTGTATTAATACATGCACTGTATCATTATCAAATATTGACACTTTCGAATTACTTAAATGTGGCTGAAATAATGCCACCAGTAATACGGTGATTTGAAAGTGAAGGAAATTAAAAATAATTCTTAATGTGCGATACCACGTAAGATTAGTTTTAATCCAAGTAAATTTCTATTTTAAATCAGAAATGATTGAATCAGCATATCAAAATAAAGCAAATATTCAAACAGCAAAAAATATTCTATTTCAGAGGTTAAATATTAATGATTTTTTTTTTTTTTTTTTTTTTGTTACAGGATGTAAATAAATTTTTATTATTACACTGAAATATTTATTACCATTACTATTATCAATAAAGAAAACTCTTACACTATAACAGACTTCCAAGAGAATTAAGTCACAGGTAACTACTGTAATGAATCGCATTTCCCAAGCTAAGCAGCATGGGACGATCCAGGGAAAGTGGTTTTACGGCGAACTGCCACCGTTTAGACCATTCGTAAACCCACCTGCTGTAGCCAATATGAATGGAAGTAGTGTGAAGAGCCAACCGCGATGACAAAAGCTTTGAGAAGCATTGTCACAAGTTACAAGCAACACAGCTTTCCGAGGACTCCTCACTGATAGCAGGGAGACAGTCAGCCTATGCAAAATAGGGACACACCAGTCAGATTTTTTTATTCGTTCCACAGAATGCTGTCCCGGAGCTGACAGTGGAGGCAGACCATACTTTTGGTTTGAGTGTCGAAGTGAGCAGACGGATGTGCCAGATTACTGCCATCATCTGCAGGTCTGAGGTGCGCTCCATGTCACCGGCAGTGTCGACAGCAGGGCGTGTACACAGTGTGACAGTTTGCAACATGTCAAAGTGCACGTAAAATACCCTTGAGAAATTGTTCCAATTAGCCAGGGACTGGTTTGAATGAGCCGACTGAACTAACAATCTGCAAGACAGTATACATGTCAAATTCTGTCATAACCAAGATCATTTGGTTTGTTAAATAAATTCAGTACCTTTTGTGAGCCCATTTTTGTGTTCTTGTAACCCACTGGGATGTGCAATGTGCAGGGCTCGCTGTTTAGTAACACCCAAGTTGATAGAAGAATATCAAGTACTTTTTCTGCTGGCACAGTACAGTGCACCTAATAAGTATCTAAAGCAGAACCACCCACTAATGAGATTATTACACTATATATCGATATAAATTTGCAGTACCATGCTTATCGTGCATTTCCCCATCATCAGCATTTAAAAATGACACACAGAGCCAATACAGTTACCAATCTACCAAGTAAGGTAAAAGTAACATCTTATTTCTCCTAAGCATTGCTTCACTTATACCACAAAAGTAAAACTCTTTCTAAACATTTTTTTTTTTTACTTCGCACAATAATTACCTCCACGAATTAGTACAGTTAATTTTTCAGATAGTTTTCTACTATTCTATAAATTGTTTTACATTAAAAAATGAATGAAACAAAACTCGGTTATCAGTATGGAAACCAAACCTAAGGTTATAAGTAAAACAAACAAACATTTTCAGAAGAAATTTACAATTTATGCCTGTCTAACTAAATATTTAGTAAAAGAATAAAACTAGTAAGGAATTCTTATATATACTAAAACACATGCATGTGAAGCAGAAGGCAAATTCTAGTTTGTTATAAATGCAAAATGATTCCGCCAACTCACCTCGCATGTCTCCCCACTAGGTATTCAAAAATGCTCAGCACATTTAATATGTAAAGAAAGTATTGTTGTAAGGATGTCATTTTCAATATATTCAGTTTGTGTATTACACCATTAAAAAAAACTCAATTTCAACCATCAAGTACTAGAAAAAACATTTATTATTTGTGAGAAATGACTCACTTGGATTGCAGTTTACAATACTATTCATTTTACACTTAAAAGGAACACACAGGGCAGCCCTTTTCAACTTCCAAAAATCAGAAAAGGACACAACAGCTATTATTAATGTAGCATTTACACTTTACAATTCCAGACATACAAAGAACGTCTTTACAAAAGAGCTTTTGGAATAGTGAACAAAACACAGACACATCAGAGTCGCTTAAAAATATATTCTTAGTGATGAATGAAACTGTCCGCAATGTAAATGTCTTATCACTCAATCACTTGTCTTATTTCAGTCAGTTAATATTCAATAATATTAAGTATTTATGTCTACAGTTCTTCTTTGGTGTTTATGTCCTCAAGGTCAATATCTGATAAGTCTATGTCTTCTTCTGGTGGCAACTCTCCATCCTTTCCATCCCAAGGTTCTGTTGGATTTATGTTTGGAAGGGCTGCACCCTTCACTGGAGCAGTAGAACCTCTTCCAAAAGAGAGATCCCTATGAAAAAATGAATGACAAATTGAATAGGCTGTTTTATTAATGTAACAGGACCTGGGCAAAGAGAAAGATACAAACCAATAAAAAACATAGAATATATACTCAACTTAGAATCATAGTTATACTTAGCATCTCGCAAACCTTAGATATACATTTTCATGCATAGTAAGCTGCAAAGATAGCAAGATTGTTATGTACACCACTTAAGCTCTGCCACTACCAAAAGGCAGGAAAATCATCTTGTGTGCATGTGGAGCATCATTAAAGTTATCAAGCATGATTTTAAACAATCACTACAGCATAATACAAAGAAAATTTAATATCAACATCTTTCACTCCCTAACAATTTAATGATTCATATTACTGTAATGAAAATGGAAGAAACCATAGCATGGAGTTATCATATGTTCTGTATCAATGTTGGGAGATATGGAGGAGGGGGAGAACCATAACAACATATTGTGAAACATTTGCAAAATAGGAGAAGCCACAATGGTCAGGTGATAAAAGTGAGTACTGCTGTGCTTTGATCCAAACAAATGGATGGATGACTAGAGATGAAGCACAGCAAAACACTGTGTAATTTCTGCTACTACTTTGCGAAATGCAGAGAAGACGAAAACCCTGCACAATGATTAGAACTGTTAAGACATACATTTTTTTCTTTTTAAGTAAAGGTCACGAGCTCCTGCAACTTTTCACTACCATCACAACCTTTGACACTAGAAGTGATGGGGTCAGCAAGATACTCCAGCTATTCTTTACCTTCTTGCAGTTTTTCTTCCTCAGTACTTATTGGACAGAAGGCAGAGTGGGCCTTGGGAGCACTTCTGGATATTAAACTTCGAAAAGAAAACCTGTTTCATTGGGGAATGAACCCCAGTCATCCAAGTCCCAGTCAGACATTCTACAACCTAAGCTACATGGCCACCCTGTACAATGTTTAAAGTTTTGTAGTGTTGCAATAAGGATTAAGCCAAATATACAGAAAAAATAGCATTGTGGCTCATTTTATACTTTAAAATTTTGTGAAACCATCATGATTTAAACTGGCAAGCAAGAAAACTGGTTTTGAGATTACACCGGATCTGGAGACCCATGTCTATGATATAGATCTCATAAAAAGACAAAATTGACTGTGAAGACTTCCACCAGTTGCCGACAGGTTTCCGAGATCAATGTAAATGGTACTACTACCAGACAGTAATGGTGAGCGTAAAGCAGTGTCAGTTTGTGAACATTACATTAACACTTGATCTGATGATGTTATTTGGCATCAAACTTATTAGGTTGACACAGGTCCCTGGCAACTGCTGTAAGCCGTTTGAAGTAATATCTAATAAACAAAGGAATTTATTTACATATATAAAAATTCATATGTATTTTTCGCTTCCATTTTACTGTTCGGAAACCAATAAAACAATCGTTGGTAAGGTATTAACATTTTTGATTCCTTGTTAGAACCATTATGACAGATCAAGCCAGCCTAAATAACATTGCCAAAGGGATTATTGTCAAAAGGGCCCCAAAGAGTTCACTGACACAGCAACAAAATATCTTAAGTTGAATGATTAGCATGAAATTGTTTTTGAGATTTACTTTTTATAAGTGGTTATACCTGAAAAATTTCATCTGTAATTACAAACTAATTTTCTGCAACAAATAACATATTAATGCAAACTTTTGTACCAATGCAGTCAATAATAAAATGTGGCTTAGAATTAAGGGAAGAGATGACCACGACCACAAGCGGGCACTAAATTTCAGGCAAGGTGTGGGGAAGTTCTTTTTCCTAAGTCAGGAGCTAGAATAAATTGCACAGAAAAATGATGATTAACTTACTAAAAATGCGGACAGAATTTAAAGTTGAAGTTTGTAGAGAGTAAAAGTAGGTGGGTATAGGAAAGGTGAAAAATGAATGTGTAGGGAAATTGCCACCAGAGTGAGTGCTCTATCATAATTAAATTAATTACAGCAGAAGTGATTACACTGATTCACTACAAGGAGAAACTTGTATTGCAGGAATGGTAGGCATAAACTTTAATCTACCAACCTGAGAAATTCATTAATGCCATCATATGAAAACGATCCCCTCAGTAAAGAGTACTTCATCTTCTTAGCATTCATTACTGCCATTGCTGGATAGCCAAATCCTCCAATTTCAAGCATTGATTCCAGTTCTGGTTGTACTCCAGCCTCAGCCCAAACCCAACTGTAATAACAAAATTAAATACAGATTACATACAACAGGTTTATCATCATTTCATTAAACAATAAATCTTAGCAGATTTATTTTTTCAATAAAAAAATTATACAACAAGCCTTTGTATAATGTTGGCAAATTATATTTTAAGAAAAAAGTAACTTTTGTAGTGGCCCACTGGTTTTTAGTGAATTTCGGGCATATATATGATTTCAAAAAACGTTACCAAGAGCCAGGTCAGTTGCAACAGTAAAGATAAAACAGTTTCAACCATCAGAATGTGGTGACATAGAAGGCCATACCCAGCAGAGTCAAGTCAGCGTCATTTGGCAAGGGATGACCTCATCAACGGAGGCTGTGGTTGGATAGAAAGTCTCCCAACCTAGTACAAGCTAGAGGGGGGCAATAGTGAACAAAACTGCAGAATACAGCACAGAGGGTCTTGTCTGGTCAGTTTTTCCAGGTCACCACTGGCAATAACAAGCAGCAGATGTTGGACACAGCTTAAGCAGTCTATGCCGAGAGCAACAGCCAACATCATCAATAACACAGGTGGGAATAAATATACATATATATTGTTAGGCAACAATGATGCAACTGAGGAAAAAGGAAGTGGCTTCTAGGCGATATAAATAAGAAAAGAAAGGGAAATTAACCCACGACATACCAAAGTGGACAGATGTGATGAGAGGGAACACTTATGCTGACAAACAACTACATAACATTTCGGCATCTGCCTTGTTCACAAGTAGAAAAATGGGCCATTACGCTCGGAACGTGTGTACACAATGAACGTTACCTAATGGTGAACAAGGCAGATGCCGAAATATTATGTAGTTGTTTGTCAGCATAAGTGTTCCCTATCATCGCATCCGTCCACTTTGGTATGTGGTGGGTTAATTTCCCTTTCTTTTATATATATATATATAGTTAAAAAACAAAGGCACTAAAAGCAGATATATTGAACATTAGGATAGGATAAAAACCACCGCTTACCAAAGAAGGGGATTTCTGCGGCGTTGGTACACGAAAAAAACACGAACACACAAAGAATAGAATTTTCGGGCATGGCTCTTCCTCAGTAGAAGTGAGTTGGCTGCCGGCCGCTTGTGTGGTTTTTTTATCCTATCCTAATGTTCAATAATATATATATATATATATATATATATCATGTCACAATGTTTGTCGGAGATAAACTCAAACTACTTAACTGATTTTGGTGAAATCTGGCTTACTATGTGTAATTTGGTCCAACTTAAAAGATAGGATAGTTTGTATCTCAATTATTGAGCTTAATATTTATTATTGTGAATTAAATGTTTGTCATATGACATTGGTTTATAATTATTTGTAAGTTCTGTAAGTTTGAGCGGTCTGGTGACCATGGGCATATCCAGCGAGGGGCAGAAAAAAAAATCAAGTTGCCTTCAATACTGCTTCGGCGAGTGAAGAACTGGCTCAGGAGCACTTTGTGAGATGAAAGATTATGCCTGACGAGTGTGCATTGAAATTTCGTGAATAAACACCATGAGATATTGACAAAGTTATTGAAAAATGTTCTGAGAATCTGAGACGATTAATGTTTACATTAAAAACTATAACCGAGTTACAATCTTATTTATCTACTGTGACATAGTAGCTCTTTAGAAAACCAGTAAAATTATATATTTATACTGATTAAGGCCAAAATATTGGTAAATTAAAACGATTTATATATATAAAAAAGAATATAAAGTTTAATAAATATTGTTTGCTCAGAGATTGCTTGAATGGATAGGCTCTCTAAAAAAAAGGAAGGAAAAGGAGAAGTGAAGAGAATGGTTGGTAGAGGTGGCGAGAAAAAAAACAGCAGGGAATCTTGAAAAGAATAGTTGCGAAAAATAGCTTTGATAGATCTTGAGTAGAAAATGAACCATGTAAATCTTCGGATATATTGACAAACACGGTCGTTATTGGTATCAAGAGGATTATTAAGCAAATAAATGAGATAAATAAACTGCAAAAGTTCATAACAAAACTTCAGTCTACAAAAATTATCTATTTATTTATCTATCAAGATCGCATAAAGATATTTATATGCAACACTACATAGTAGGTCCTTAGATTAATTGGTTGGATTACTATATTAATCAATAATAAAAATAGTTTCCTCAATGGGTTTGAGTTTTATTCTGTAAGAAATTATCATTTTTCAGTCCCCCATCCTACTTCCTCAAAACCAATACGAGTTGCCCCCCCCCCCTTCCTGGTTCAAATCTTGCCCCCCTCTAGTTCTGATCCTGGATACGCCCTTGCTGGTGGCTCAGAGGGTGAGGTGTTTGACTGGAGATCAAAAGGTCCCCTGTTCAAATCCCTGTCTCGGCAAGGATTTTCTTAGGCAATTAACCTGGCCTTCACCTCTGGCGCAGCTTGCTGTGTAATGTGAAAGTATGCCAGGATGGTACCATGATTCGGATTCCACTAAAACAGTAGGTACCCTGTACCTGGTAGGATTGATGGGCTAGGTTCAGGTGGATACGACAGGTACTGAATTGGCAGCCAATAGAAACTGTCACCAGGTCATTATGACCACATTATAGTTCCATAAGTTTGTAATTGAAGGTGATGTGTTAATTTATCGACACAACATTCGCCATCTAGGTTCGGTGACAATCCAGTAGATGGCATCGTGTTTCGGTTTCTTTATGCTAGTCTATTCCATGCCATGTGTGTTTATGTTTACGACATAACCGAGTTTCTTCAATTTTTCATGTATTACCTTTTTTATAAGTGTGCTGTGTATAATAACAATAATATCATCATCATCATCAATAGACATTTCCTGCTTTTGCAGATCATTCTGCACATCCTCTTCCACATCTGGCGGTCTTTCAAAGGTTTTTCCTCCATCAATTTCCTCCAAACAATTCCCTTAGCCTCTACATCTTTCTTCACTTGGTCCATCCATCTTGCCCGAGGTCTTCCAACTGGTCTTCTTCCCTTCTCGCTCTTCAGGCATCCTGTCCTCCTCCATCCTCATACCATGTCCCAACCACTGCATTCTTTTCCTACTTGACATCTCTTCTAATGCTTCCACTTATAGTCTGTCCCTGATGTTTTCATTTCTAATTTTGTCTTTCCTCGTGACATTCTCTATCCTTCTGAAACCTCATCTCTGCCCCCTGCAATCTGCTAATATCTCTCTTTGTCCATGTTTCAGAATCATAAGTCAGCAGGGGCTGGTAATATACTTTATAGAGCAGAATTTTGGCATCCTTCCCTATATTCCACCTCCTCTCTGGCTTATTTCTTCCTCCATCTTTTCTAGCTACCCACATACACAAATAATTCTACCCATTCCAATTTCTTGCCGTCGAGTAACACATTCTTTGAAGAGCCAGTGTTTCTTGTTATTATTAATTTGGTCTTTTCCACACTAATCACCATGCCATGTTTACCCATTGCAGTCCACCATTTCTGTAATTCTCTTTCCAGATCCTGTTCTGTCTCCTCCCATACTATGATGTCATCAGCATATGCTATCACGTTCAGCTCTGTTGGATCTGTGTCCCAGGATTTCAGCTATTATTACATCTAATACTACATTAAATAGGACAGGTGACAACACACTTCCTTGTCTTACTCCTCTTTTCATGTGAAACCATTCTGAATGTTTACTGTCAATGCGCATGCATTTCTCACACTTCTCATAGATGTTCTTCATTAATTTCAAGAAAGAATAAAAGACCAAGCTGAAATAAAGCTGCCCTTAGTTAGTAGGATGATATAGTGATGGCTTTCCTGACAGATTATTCTGACTCTGTGTTGTTTGGGATCAATTCCACTTTACCAAGAGCTTGCTATATTCAATTCTGGCAACGAAAATCTTAATCCTCGCGTACAAAGTCACGGGTATCAGCTAGTTTGTAAATAAATGTAGTTATTGTTCATACCCCACCTGGAGATAATCAATTGCTCTACAGCTCAAAATCACTCCAAAGCATAAGAATCGAGCTGAGACAGGCCTAGAGAAATAATAGGGAAATTTATTTGGTGACAGGTGTGGTGTCAGCCAACACGAGAAAGTATTGGGCATGATGGCAGACCTAATAATCCAATGAGCTTGTGGCTAGTGAGATTAACAGAGAATAAAATAAGAAGCAGAAAAAAAAGGCAGACAATACCTTCCATTATAACAGTGTTACAGAAATCAGCAAAACAGTCTACACACCAGGAAGCAGTATTGGCGAGTGTATTCAGTACAACACATTGAACCAGTTACAGAATCGAGGACAGCAGCAAAAGGTCTGTCAGCACTACAGCACCTCAGCAGAAAAGTGAGTAGCAAGCATTGCAGCCATGCCTACCAGTGCGGGAAGCAGTGGCACTGCAAAAAGCGATGACGTAGTAAAAATAGAAATTGAGAGTGAGCTTAGCAAAAGCTTTAAAATTAATTCTCAATTCCTTTTGTGGCGACAAAGGAGCATTAGACGAGTTGACGATTGTAATACAGCATTCAGTATTATCAGTGAGAAGAGCACGAGATTCTGTTGTAATTTGTTAAGACACGTATCGGAGGCCAGGCAAGACAGCGCATTTTTGTATGGGAGAAAGGCGAGGATTGAAAAGATATACATAAGTAAAAAATTAATTACCTAAATGCACTGTTGATGCTGTCAGCATGTTTGAAAGTTGGCAGAGAAGTGGAAAATCGGTGGCAGAATGGGCTAGCAGGCTGGACGGAACTGTACATGAATTTCGGTAAGCCACAAAGAGAAATTTGAAAGGAAGTGAGCTAAAAGGAGTTTAGAAGTTATTACATAATCTGTCTTGCACTGTGTTTGTCCAAGGCTTAGTAGATAAGAAGATTATCGCAGTACTTAAGAGCGCGAGGAACAGACTTGTCATTGATGGAGACTGTGGAGATTGCGCTTACAGAAGAAATGGTAATTATGTCAGTTAAGGAAAAATGACATCAGCAGGGGAGTGACCACAGGCAACATACAGAAAAAAATAGAGGAAGAAGTGAGTCTTAGAATGATAAGGGAAGGACTGCAGAACCTTGTCAATTTTGCGGAAGGATCAGCCAGTGTGGAAGTCTGAAAGTCATAAGTCAAGTTGCACCCAAAGCAAAAGTACGATGTCAGCTTTGTAAGTGCAGCGGCCATGAAGCAAGGCAATGCTGAAGTGGCATAAGCATGCGGGAGGTCACTGTGCAAGCAGGTAAACAAACAGAGGATAGATGGTTCAAAGAGGAACATAGGGAAGCAATTAAGGAAATGAGACAGTGGAAAAAAAGGTCAGGAAGGCTAGTTCCTATCAATAAAAATGAGCATAAAGGCAACTGCAGAGGAGATGTAAATCTGAAGAATCCTGTACCTTGTGAAAGGTGTAATTTGTCAAGCCATATGGAACCATGCCGTGCCTGCAGAGCTATGAAGTGTAATAAATGTCGGAGATGGGGGAAATCACCCCCAGGACTGTAATGGATGGCATGGGTAGAACAGGTGCGAGGAGCACAGAAGAGAGTGGAAGATTCAGAAAACTAGAGAAGAGTGGAGCCAAGGAGTCTGGTGACGCTCAGAGACAGGAGCTGGAAAAAAAGTGACTGCATTAGTGAAAATCGAATGCCTTCATTGAATTGGAGTGTGAAGAAAGTAAATATAGCCCAATTAAGTTACTTTTGGACACAGGAGCTCAGGTATCTCTTCTCAGGTTGGAGTGTGTAAGAGAAGCCCAGCGGAAAGAACTGATGAGTGGAGTGCAGATTAAGCGAATCACAGGAAAACCATTATTCACAGAATTAGCAATAATGGTTACTCTGTAGGGAGGCAGAGAACTGGCAATGCGACACAAAACGCAAAATTTTCCTGCAGAAGTTGATACGCTCTATGACGGCATAATGGGAAGAGGGTGGCTGAAGAATGGAAGGCCATAATAGATTATGGAAAGGCGGGGGTGTGGATACTAGGTTATACCATTAAAATGAGGAGTGAGATAGAAGTTGAAGCGAGGCAACGACAAGAGATAGTCAAGAAACCAGCCCCACAAGAAGAGACACGCAGCATTCATGAAGGGACATGACAAGAGAAAGTAGTTGAACTAGAAGTGGAAGGAGTGCATGAAAGTAAAGAAGCTGTTGTGCCAAAGCAGGAATTGGCAGCAGGCGTATTAGTCCTGGAGGCACTTGTAGCTGTGCGACAGGGAAAATGTATTTTGACAGTATTAAATGTCACAGAAGAGGTCACATTGACTAATCCCAAAGTCGAGGCAGAGAAGTATAGCGTGCAGAAAGAAGAAAGGAAAATACACACCATAGCGGAGAAGCAAAATGTGCGGACAAGGGGAATCAAAAGAATTTTGGAAGGATTTAACTTAACACATTTGGCGGAACCAGAGAAAGCGACCTGTGTGCAGCATATCATGACGTCTTCCATTTGGAGGGAGATAAACTGCCATACACAGACACAGTAAAGCACGAAATATGGATAAAGTCAAAGCAGTAGGGAAGATAATCAATGAGCGGCAGTAAAGGATACCCAAGAGTCGGAAGGAGGATCTGAAGAAAGAAATTTAACGGTTGTTACAAAAATACACAAGGAGGAGTGCGTAGAACTCACCACTATTATTAATTCCAAAGAAGCAGGAAGTGTAACACATCTTAGAATTTCGCATAACGAAATTAGTTGCTGAGATAGCAGGTTCAGTTGAAGTATATGGGACCACCCTTTTAAAGACATTTTTATAGTTAATTTTTGATAATATTTCCCAGTAATATGTCCTAAATAAGTATTTGTTCAAGTATAAGCAGTAAATTCAATAGTTAAATTCATTTAAACAGCTGATCAGAAACTTAACCTCAGATTTGTATAGGTAGTGTTTGACTTTCATTTAGTTTCAATAAACCAAGATATTTCGTTAGTTTAAAAGATGTTTAGGTAGATATATAGCCAGTAGATAATTAGTTTTGTTATTAAAAGATCTTACTTAGAGTCTGAATATGTTTGAAAGTGATTTGCCGGTTTTGAATTTTATCACGTAATTTTTCCACTCTAAACACGAAGCATTTAGCTATCAGGAAAACAGTTAAGAAGTCAAGTGATAGAGATAAAGTATCGTAATTTCGGTTTAGATAACATATTAAAGTTTTAGAAAGATTCATGTAACCTAAAGATCGTTTTTGAATATAATTTGATATAGCCAGACATGTGATTTAGGTGAAAGTTCGATATTTCAGTCTTTTTCGGGGATTCATGAAAAGAAATTATATTCAGAGTAAAGTTTATTTAAAATTAAAGACTTCTGTAAAAGATTCATTTCAAAATATTAAAGCATTTTATGGTAATAAAATAAAATGGGTTTTGGCGCGAGTAAGCAATGATGCAATCGCTCGACATTCGCCGAGGGTGATATCTACAAAAATTCGTAATAAATCAGGGAATTAACTTAGAGATTCCAAATTTTTACAGTAATAGTTTTTCAATAGGGAAATTTGTTTAGAGGTATTTTCAAGTCAATATTCGAAATATTTCAAGACATTAAATTTTATTTTCGAGTTTTAGACCATTTTAAAAAATAGGTAAAATTCTTTATTTGAAATCAGGTAATAGATGAGCAATAGGAGAATAGAATTAAATTTGTTTCAGCTCGATAGAAGCAATATTTCGGTAGTTATGGCAATCACATCTTTACGACACTTTTCTGGCTAAACTATTAAAGTAACAACATTTTTTATAATAACTTAATTCGACGTTTGTAATAATATCTTGCTACTATCAAAATTTCAGAGAGCTAGGATTAATTTTACTGTCATGATCAAATTGGATTTCGCAACAGTTGTCAGAAACTGATCAGCTATCGTATCAAACCCCTGGGAAAGTCAAGACAAGGAAGTTCTCACGGTCCGATTCTATATATACCTCCCCCTTAGCCTAAGCGCGCCCATTCGTGAAGAAACATTCGTAAAGACGCATTCGTGAAGCGCCCATTCTAGAAGCAGCAGTGAGACGATGTAAGCGCGTTAGGTCGGGTGGCTAGCTCTTGGCTCGTGGCGTGGCAAACTTTTAGTTTGTTCAACATCAAGTAGAAATTTTGTCAGCTTAGGGAAGTTTTATTCTGAAGATTCATGTAATTGAGAAGTAATAGTAACGTGGGGTTTCGGTCGTGCTCGAGTGGTCAGTCGAATCTGTAAAATTAAATTTGGAAAAGTTGTCTGAATGCCTATGCAGTACTTTAACTTTGTAATGTTTTGAAGAATATACTCATCATATCAGAAGTGAACTTTTATCATTGAACTTGAACCTTTTCCTTAGTTTCTGGTCAAAACTATGGTGGCGACTGTGTGAAGAACTTAGTACTGCAATTCATTAGGTTTGCACGATCAAAGTTAAGATGCAGTTTGTGTACCAACCCCAGTGCACAAGCAAGTTGTCTTACATGGCGACAATGTAGGGCAAAATTCATGCTGAATTTTCTGACCATTCGTGTCTGCCGGTGAGTTTCTTCAAGAATTAATATCTACTTTCACCGAGCTTCCTACCGCGTCCGTTTCTTCAAGACAACAACGACGGACAACTCACATCACGCAGCAGATGCCACCGCGAGTCGCTACAACACTACTATCGACGCAGAGATGACGCAACCTTATGCTAGTTTGCAGCCCGCCTTGCGGGATAATGGGACCGGCGACGCCAACAGATGGTACCAGACGACGCTGCCAGCTGACCGCCTCGCTGAGACGGCGAAATGCAGTTCAACAGCGGTTCAGTCCACATCGCGGAGACCAACCTACGACTGATGCAACACCTGTTTCCAGCCTACAACAGCAGTCTTCAAGCCGACTCAGTACAAAAGATAAGTACATTTCTTTATATTCGCTACTCGCCTGCCAGTGTTTCTTCGAGAACATCGAGTGAATTTTTTTATTTTGGCAAGAGTTAGTCACACTATTTATGGTTACCGACAACTACATTGCTTTCGCGGGTGTAATTTTATTTGAAACAACTGACCTGTTTCCTAATTTTCAAATAATTTCTACCAAGTGGTTTCATGTACCTTACATTCAGTAAGCTTACTGTTCTTTTTCGAGCGCATGTTCACTCAGCTATTGCGCCGAACTGCTGTTTCATATTTGTAACTTTGTACATTTTGCTTCGTCGATGTTTTGGATACTATTTTTCAAGCTTTGCCAATATACATCTACCGTGTGAAGTTTTGTGTAATTCTGTAGGATAATTTTAAGCTTTGTATTTGTGTGTTTCTATGTTTTGTGTGTTTCTATTTATGTGTTTTCAAATTTCCAACATTGTTCGTCAGCATATTTGGTGAACAGCTGACTGAATTTTGGGGTTAGATCTTTCCACTTGTTTCATAACAAATCTTTTTCTTTGTGAGCGTTCTTTTGATAATAGTTGTAACTTTTCTAGGATATTTTTAATATTCTTTCACTATTTTTATTTCCCTTTTCTTATTTTACAACTTTCATTATGCAGTCAACTAGTGATATTAGAAGTCACTCAATGAGGACTAGGTCTCAAAATTTAACTGATAACCAAATTCAGCCTGATGTTACTGAGACAAGTAATATTTCTGACAATTCCCTTCAGTCTACTACTGATACTATACCAGTCCAGGAAGAAATTATAAATAATAATCAACAACCTCATCCTTTACAAGCTGCACTTTTAGCAGAACAAATGGCAAATTTGACACCTACTCTTAGTGCTGATCTTCCTATATTCCATTTAGATGAATCTGATGTAGAAGACAATTCACAATTGCAACAGTATAAATTATTACATAATTCTGATACTAACTTACACAGTGATGGCTCACACACTACCTCCGAGAGCGATTTGCTGGGTTGGAATAATGGGGCTAACAACACACCTGAAACACAGAACCTTACCCAACCATCTACTGAAACCATTGTTAGTAATGTACAGACAGTACCTACAAACCCTTCTACTGACATTGTGTCTCTGCTTCAGGCACTTACCCAACAGACACAAGATATTAATAATAAGCTTGAACTACACAAAGAAGAATTTCATTCTCTTAATAATAAATTAGATAATCATAAGAAAGAATTCAATAACAAGTTTGAAGAACAAAATAAAGGGTTTAAAGAACTAAAGTCAGATTTAAATACTACCATTGCTAACTCCTATGTAGCTTTGAAACAGGAACTCACAAAACAGTTCACAGCCCAAACAGAGTCTCTAGAAAAACGTATTAGTCAACAACTGGACGACAAAGTCTCATATTTAGAAAACAAATTAGAAAAATCTGTAGAGACATGTGAAAACAGTAGACAAGAATTGAACAATTCCAAGAACACCGTACAGAAATGTTACACACCTTCAACCAACATGCTCAGGCGATAGAAACAAAGCTTTTAGATTGTAATATACACATAAATTCTATTAGAGATGAATGCCAGAAAGATACACACTTATTGCTCAATAAAGTGAATGCACAAGACTTAAAGATTGCAGAAATCTCTGCTGGTATTCAACTTTCTGTAGCAGAATCAGCTGATCCAGTAGCACACACCATTCCGCAGCCATCAGCTGTTCAAGTAACTACACCTGTTTTGCCCCCACTACAACATACTATTATTGAAACCCTAATTAATAATGAACCAGAGTCTTCACCTGCATCAGCTGATACTAAAGCTGATCCTATTGTAGATAATTTTGGAAACTCTAAAACACATTCTGCACCTACAGAGGTGACAGAACCTAGCATTATTACATCAGCTGATTCCCTTACTGCATTAGTTTGCACACAAGAAGCAACTAACAAACCTTTTAATACAGCAGTAAAACTTATTTCTGATCTTTGTGGGAATAATGAACCCATACCAATAATTTTAGAAAATAGTGATGACCTAAATAATTCTAATGTTGATATGTGCAATCAACATAATATCTATCCATCACTCAGCTGATTCCCATATTCCATTAGTTTGCACACAACAAGTTTCTAGCAAACCATGCAACAAGAAATTGAAAAAGTTAACGTTTGTTGACAAGTTGAATATACAGTTAACAACTAAAATGTTCCCTGAGAACAGCAATAGAAATTTTTCATTGCTACCAGTGCCCATTTGGGAGATTGTCAGATTAGCAAAGCAGATAGCACATTTTATTCTTTTTCAAAATATTTCACATGAGGTACTGACTTTGATTTTCAACACTTCTCACATTGGGGATAGCCTACATCACTTTCGAAGAGATTTTTCAAACTATAGACACCTCAGTACAACTTCCTTTGACATTGTGCTGAAACTCTTTCAACCCTATCATATGGAAGAAACTGATGTTTATCTTTCACAACCCCCAATACCCATGCTATGTCAACACAGAAAAACAAACAGAAAAATATTTTCAGCTATCAATGCTTTGGGAGGGCTCCTAAATTTAAAAACTATTTGAACACTTTCCCACTGAACAGACATATACTCTTTGCTGATTGGAGGAATGTTTTTAAACTTAAACCTACTAATCCTCCTGTTCAGGTGCACACATTGGAAATCTACATTTGCACCAATTCTCTGATAACCTATGTTAGTTTAAGTATTTTTCATTTTGATAACTTTTGGACATGTAGTATTTGCTTATCTGAGTCTTTTACTCAGCTGACTTTGATTTTTGAGGTAGTTTTAGGACCAGTAGTTTTGCAACAGCTTTACATTTCTAAAGAGTACTTTGATCCAACCATTCTTAAACATCTACCTTGGGAAGCCATTGACCAGATTAGTTGGGATAGGATTTCTGAGTCACCAAGGGTGGAGCTTATGGATGTGAAGACTGATTTTCAGCAGGATAAAGTTGTTTGGACAATAGAGGGAGTCGATGCTCTAGTTGAAGTAGAAGTGAAGATCATTCATGTTTACCTATATTTGTAGAAGAGAGAAGAGAGGGGGTGGATGGTAGAGAAGTAGTAACAATATATTGGGGGAATGCTTTATTATATCAGGACCAGGAAATATATAGCTCAGACTTTGCCTGTGATCCTCATTTTTATTATTATTCGCATTTCCACCCATTATTATTATTCTATTATTATGTATTCGGCATCACCGAAAATGGGATGACCTTATTATTATCAAAATACATATAATTATTAATGTAACAAGGCGACCTCATACTTCGTGCATGGCCTAAAGCAGATTTGCGGCATGTCACATTATATTTAATTCATTTGGCATCTAGGGATGATGACCACACATATAAAATATTAAGGCGCCATTCATTTTTATTAGTTACACAACACCAACAACATACAATATAAGAAACAGAGTTTGATTACATTTTTATGGAGACAAAAGCGGAAATAACCAAGCTTGTTACAGATAATGGAGTCTTGTAGATATCATTTCGACACTGAAGTGAGTTAAATTCTTGTTGAGGAAGAAAGACTTGAACACTATTTTGGGAGTGATGTACTGCCCTAAGTGTTATTTTATGTACCTTAGAGAGGTTTTGTGACGGCAATTACCATTGTCTTATACACTTACAGAATTGAAGGATGTTAGTAACAAGATAAGGATTTCAATATACTGTCACAGTGATACTAAAGTACTAAAGCATTTAATTATATTTGATATTCAACATTTTTTCCTTGTAATTGTTTCAAATCAACTTGCTTATGTCAATAAGACGATTTTCAAAACATTTTGTTCAGCTAACAGCTGACAACCTTGTGAGTACACACACATTCCATGACAATCAACTTAGGTTGACCCTTGACACTTTTCCATGTAAATTTTACATGCGGTATTTATATTCCCTTTGATACTTTGTATATAGGTTAGCTACAAGCTTTCCTTCCCATTATAATACTTTATTATACATTGACCTATTTTGATAAAACACCTGTACCAGTGTACTGGTACCTACAGCTAACAGCTGACAACCTTGTGAGTACACACATTCCATGACAATCAACTTAGGTTGACCCTTGACACTTTTCCATGTAAATTTTACATGCGGTATTTATATCCCTTTGATACTTTGTATATAGGTTAGCTACAAGCTTTCCTTCCCATTATAATACTTTATTATACATTGACCTATTTTGATAAAACACCTGTACCAGTGTACTGGTACCTACACAACTGTGTTGTGTTACTTTTAACAGTTAGACATTTTGTAAGCAGCAGTGTACTGCTGATTGGAAACAGAGTTTCCTTAACATTGATTCTCTACTTTTATTGTTACTTATTTATGTAATTTAGTTTAAGATACCCTTTCTGTAAACAGTGATTTACTTTTGTATTCTCAAATGCATATGTCAAATAATAGTGACAGAGACATTCGAAGAAATGACCTTTTAGTACACACATTATTTTGTGCCTAGTATTTAAGTTAGGATTACCCCCTATAAGATTTTTTCATGCTATTATATTCTACTATGTTTCCAATATTATGTATGACTAATAAACCAGTTAATACGTTTTCAAGCACTTCATGCTGTATTTAGAAATTTTGATGTTTCTCAACTTTATTTTGAAAGATATTTTTCTCTTAGCATAGTGTATTTAACTCTTGATTTTGTAATGAGTAAATAATCCATTCATATTCTTGTCGTTTTTCAATAATTATTTTTCTCAACTTTTGAAACTTTATTCTAATCACTCTTTTGTAATCATTTTGTATTACTATAATGTATACTCTTTGTATTATATTATTTGTATGTTATTTACTATTTCTTGTAAGTTATTATGTAGTTATTTCATGATAGGTAACTCATGCACTTGTTTTTTTTGGTTTTTATGTTCAGACCAGCTGACTGACCGAGGTCCTTTGGTGCATCTGCTGCGTCAGACGCCAGGGACATTTGTGCACTCGGCAGACACAGCTTGGGGGCGTTGTTTTGTATTCGTTTTTGCCCCACACATATGGTCTACTCCCATGACAGGACATGGCTTTTAGCCCATTTAGGGAGTTGTTAATGAAACAGATCAAAACAGTTAAAATGGACACATTTATTGTGCAGTGAACAAAGTGAATTTTTTGAGTATTTTTGTAAAATAGAATGAGGAAACAAAGAACAGTTAAAAACTGAACATTTATGAAAACAAAATATTTCATTTTTATGTACACAAATGTAAACAAATGTTGTAGAATTTAAGATTTTTGAAGATTTTGATGATTTCATATTTATGATTTTTGTGTAATTTTGAATTTTTGATAACATTTTGGTAAATTAATATGATAATTTTGATACAAGTATGAGTGAGAATGAATGAAAGGAAGTATGACTGGGCCGACCAACCCACGAAGTAGGTAGAATAAGGGGATTTTAGTTTTGCGCCACCTAAGATTTTCAAGATTTCAGTCAGTTTTCTTTGGAAAATAACTTCAATCTTCGGGGGGCATGTAACACATCTTAGAATTTCGCATAACGAAATTAGTTGCTGAGATAGCAGGTTCAGTTGAAGTATATGGGACCACCCTTTTAAAGACATTTTTATAGTTAATTTTTGATAATATTTCCCAGTAATATGTCCTAAATAAGTATTTGTTCAAGTATAAGCAGTAAATTCAATAGTTAAATTCATTTAAACAGCTGATCAGAAACTTAACCTCAGATTTGTATAGGTAGTGTTTGACTTTCATTTAGTTTCAATAAACCAAGATATTTCGTTAGTTTAAAAGATGTTTAGGTAGATATATAGCCAGTAGATAATTAGTTTTGTTATTAAAAGATCTTACTTAGAGTCTGAATATGTTTGAAAGTGATTTGCCGGTTTTGAATTTTATCACGTAATTTTTCCACTCTAAACACGAAGCATTTAGCTATCAGGAAAACAGTTAAGAAGTCAAGTGATAGAGATAAAGTATCGTAATTTCGGTTTAGATAACATATTAAAGTTTTAGAAAGATTCATGTAACCTAAAGATCGTTTTTGAATATAATTTGATATAGCCAGACATGTGATTTAGGTGAAAGTTCGATATTTCAGTCTTTTTCGGGGATTCATGAAAAGAAATTATATTCAGAGTAAAGTTTATTTAAAATTAAAGACTTCTGTAAAAGATTCATTTCAAAATATTAAAGCATTTTATGGTAATAAAATAAAATGGGTTTTGGCGCGAGTAAGCAATGATGCAATCGCTCGACATTCGCCGAGGGTGATATCTACAAAAATTCGTAATAAATCAGGGAATTAACTTAGAGATTCCAAATTTTTACAGTAATAGTTTTTCAATAGGGAAATTTGTTTAGAGGTATTTTCAAGTCAATATTCGAAATATTTCAAGACATTAAATTTTATTTTCGAGTTTTAGACCATTTTAAAAAATAGGTAAAATTCTTTATTTGAAATCAGGTAATAGATGAGCAATAGGAGAATAGAATTAAATTTGTTTCAGCTCGATAGAAGCAATATTTCGGTAGTTATGGCAATCACATCTTTACGACACTTTTCTGGCTAAACTATTAAAGTAACAACATTTTTTATAATAACTTAATTCGACGTTTGTAATAATATCTTGCTACTATCAAAATTTCAGAGAGCTAGGATTAATTTTACTGTCATGATCAAATTGGATTTCGCAACAGTTGTCAGAAACTGATCAGCTATCGTATCAAACCCCTGGGAAAGTCAAGACAAGGAAGTTCTCACGGTCCGATTCTATATATACCTCCCCCTTAGCCTAAGCGCGCCCATTCGTGAAGAAACATTCGTAAAGACGCATTCGTGAAGGCCCATTCTAGAAGCAGCAGTGAGACGATGTAAGCGCGTTAGGTCGGGTGGCTAGCTCTTGGCTCGTGGCGTGGCAAACTTTTAGTTTGTTCAACATCAAGTAGAAATTTTGTCAGCTTAGGGAAGTTTTATTCTGAAGATTCATGTAATTGAGAAGTAATAGTAACGTGGGGTTTCGGTCGTGCTCGAGTGGTCAGTCGAATCTGTAAAATTAAATTTGGAAAAGTTGTCTGAATGCCTATGCAGTACTTTAACTTTGTAATTTTTGAAGAATATACTCATCATATAGAAGTGAACTTTTATCATTGAACTTGAACCTTTTCCTTAGTTTCTGGTCAAAACTATGGTGGCGACTGTGTGAAGAACTTAGTACTGCAATTCATTAGGTTTGCACGATCAAAGTTAAGATGCAGTTTGTGTACCAACCCCAGCACAAGCAAGTTGTCTTACATGGCGACAATGTAGGGCAAAATTCATGCTGAATTTTCTGACCATTCGTGTCTGCCGGTGAGTTTCTTCAAGAATTAATATCTACTTTCACCGAGCTTCCTACCGCGTCCGTTTCTTCAAGACAACAACGACGGACAACTCACATCACGCAGCAGATGCCACCGCGAGTCGCTACAACACTACTATCGACGCAGAGATGACGCAACCTTATGCTAGTTTGCAGCCCGCCTTGCGGGATAATGGGACCGGCGACGCCAACAGATGGTACCAGACGACGCTGCCAGCTGACCGCCTCGCTGAGACGGCGAAATGCAGTTCAACAGCGGTTCAGTCCACATCGCGGAGACCAACCTACGACTGATGCAACACCTGTTTCCAGCCTACAACAGCAGTCTTCAAGCCGACTCAGTACAAAAGATAAGTACATTTCTTTATATTCGCTACTCGCCTGCCAGTGTTTCTTCGAGAACATCGAGTGAATTTTTTATTTTGGCAAGAGTTAGTCACACTATTTATGGTTACCGACAACTACATTGCTTTCGCGGGTGTAATTTTATTTGAAACAACTGACCTGTTTCCTAATTTTCAAATAATTTCTACCAAGTGGTTTCATGTACCTTACATTCAGTAAGCTTACTGTTCTTTTTCGAGCGCATGTTCACTCAGCTATTGCGCCGAACTGCTGTTTCATATTTGTAACTTTGTACATTTTGCTTCGTCGATGTTTTGGATACTATTTTTCAAGCTTTGCCAATATACATCTACCGTGTGAAGTTTTGTGTAATTCTGTAGGATAATTTTAAGCTTTGTATTTGTGTGTTTCTATGTTTTTGTGTGTTTCTATTTATGTGTTTTCAAATTTCCAACATTGTTCGTCAGCATATTTGGTGAACAGCTGACTGAATTTTGGGGTTAGATCTTTCCACTTGTTTCATAACAAATCTTTTTCTTTGTGAGCGTTCTTTTGATAATAGTTGTAACTTTTCTAGGATATTTTTAATATTCTTTCACTATTTTTATTTCCCTTTTCTTATTTTACAACTTTCATTATGCAGTCAACTAGTGATATTAGAAGTCACTCAATGAGGACTAGGTCTCAAAATTTAACTGATAACCAAATTCAGCCTGATGTTACTGAGACAAGTAATATTTCTGACAATTCCCTTCAGTCTACTACTGATACTATACCAGTCCAGGAAGAAATTATAAATAATAATCAACAACCTCATCCTTTACAAGCTGCACTTTTAGCAGAACAAATGGCAAATTTGACACCTACTCTTAGTGCTGATCTTCCTTTCCATTTAGATGAATCTGATGTAGAAGACAATTCACAATTGCAACAGTATAAATTATTACATAATTCTGATACTAACTTACACAGTGATGGCTCACACACTACCTCCGAGAGCGATTTGCTGGGTTGGAATAATGGGGCTAACAACACACCTGAAACACAGAACCTTACCCAACCATCTACTGAAACCATTGTTAGTAATGTACAGACAGTACCTACAAACCCTTCTACTGACATTGTGTCTCTGCTTCAGGCACTTACCCAACAGACACAAGATATTAATAATAAGCTTGAACTACACAAAGAAGAATTTCATTCTCTTAATAATAAATTAGATAATCATAAGAAAGAATTCAATAACAAGTTTGAAGAACAAAATAAAGGGTTTAAAGAACTAAAGTCAGATTTAAATACTACCATTGCTAACTCCTATGTAGCTTTGAAACAGGAACTCACAAAACAGTTCACAGCCCAAACAGAGTCTCTAGAAAAACGTATTAGTCAACAACTGGACGACAAAGTCTCATATTTAGAAAACAAATTAGAAAAATCTGTAGAGACATGTGAAAACAGTAGACAAGAATTGAACAAACAATTCCAAGAACACCGTACAGAAATGTTACACACCTTCAACCAACATGCTCAGGCGATAGAAACAAAGCTTTTAGATTGTAATATACACATAAATTCTATTAGAGATGAATGCCAGAAAGATACACACTTATTGCTCAATAAAGTGAATGCACAAGACTTAAAGATTGCAGAAATCTCTGCTGGTATTCAACTTTCTGTAGCAGAATCAGCTGATCCAGTAGCACACACCATTCCGCAGCCATCAGCTGTTCAAGTAACTACACCTGTTTTGCCCCCACTACAACATACTATTATTGAAACCCTAATTAATAATGAACCAGAGTCTTCACCTGCATCAGCTGATACTAAAGCTGATCCTATTGTAGATAATTTTGGAAACTCTAAAACACATTCTGCACCTACAGAGGTGACAGAACCTAGCATTATTACATCAGCTGATTCCCTTACTGCATTAGTTTGCACACAAGAAGCAACTAACAAACCTTTTAATACAGCAGTAAAACTTATTTCTGATCTTTGTGGGAATAATGAACCCATACCAATAATTTTAGAAAATAGTGATGACCTAAATAATTCTAATGTTGATATGTGCAATCAACATAATATCTATCCATCACTCAGCTGATTCCCATATTCCATTAGTTTGCACACAACAAGTTTCTAGCAAACCATGCAACAAGAAATTGAAAAAGTTAACGTTTGTTGACAAGTTGAATATACAGTTAACAACTAAAATGTTCCCTGAGAACAGCAATGAAATATTTCTATTGCTACCAGTGCCCATTTGGGAGATTGTCAGATTAGCAAAGCAGATAGCACATTTTATTCTTTGATTTTCAACACTTCTCACATTGGGGATAGCCTACATCACTTTCGAAGAGATTTTTCAAACTATAGACACCTCAGTACAACTTCCTTTGACATTGTGCTGAAACTCTTTCAACCCTATCATATGGAAGAAACTGATGTTTATCTTTCACAACCCCCAATACCCATGCTATGTCAACACAGAAAAACAAACAGAAAAATATTTTCAGCTATCAATGCTTTGGGAGGGCTCCTAAATTTAAAAACTATTTGAACACTTTCCCACTGAACAGACATATACTCTTTGCTGATTGGAGGAATGTTTTTAAACTTAAACCTACTAATCCTCCTGTTCAGGTGCACACATTGGAAATCTACATTTGCACCAATTCTCTGATAACCTATGTTAGTTTAAGTATTTTTCATTTTGATAACTTTTGGACATGTAGTATTTGCTTATCTGAGTCTTTTACTCAGCTGACTTTGATTTTTGAGGTAGTTTTAGGACCAGTAGTTTTGCAACAGCTTTACATTTCTAAAGAGTACTTTGATCCAACCATTCTTAAACATCTACCTTGGGAAGCCATTGACCAGATTAGTTGGGATAGGATTTCTGAGTCACCAAGGGTGGAGCTTATGGATGTGAAGACTGATTTTCAGCAGGATAAAGTTGTTTGGACAATAGAGGGAGTCGATGCTCTAGTTGAAGTAGAAGTGAAGATCATTCATGTTTACCTATATTTGTAGAAGAGAGAAGAGAGGGGGTGGATGGTAGAGAAGTAGTAACAATATATTGGGGGAATGCTTTATTATATCAGGACCAGGAAATATATAGCTCAGACTTTGCCTGTGATCCTCATTTTTATTATTATTCGCATTTCCACCCATTATTATTATTCTATTATTATGTATTCGGCATCACCGAAAATGGGATGACCTTATTATTATCAAAATACATATAATTATTAGTGTAACAAGGCGACCTCATACTTCGTGCATGGCCTAAAGCAGATTTGCGGCATGTCACATTATATTTAATTCATTTGGCATCTAGGGATGATGACCACACATATAAAATATTAAGGCGCCATTCATTTTTATTAGTTACACAACACCAACAACATACAATATAGAAACAGAGTTTGATTACATTTTTATGGAGACAAAAGCGGAAATAACCAAGCTTGTTACAGATAATGGAGTCTTGTAGATATCATTTCGACACTGAAGTGAGTTAAATTCTTGTTGAGGAAGAAAGACTTGAACACTATTTTGGGAGTGATGTACTGCCCTAAGTGTTATTTTATGTACCTTAGAGAGGTTTTGTGACGGCAATTACCATTGTCTTATACACTTACAGAATTGAAGGATGTTAGTAACAAGATAAGGATTTCAATATACTGTCACAGTGATACTAAAGTACTAAAGCATTTAATTATATTTGATATTCAACATTTTTTCCTTGTAATTGTTTCAAATCAACTTGCTTATGTCAATAAGACGATTTTCAAAACATTTTGTTCAGCTAACAGCTGACAACCTTGTGAGTACACACACATTCCATGACAATCAACTTAGGTTGACCCTTGACACTTTTCCATGTAAATTTTACATGCGGTATTTATATTCCCTTTGATACTTTGTATATAGGTTAGCTACAAGCTTTCCTTCCCATTATAATACTTTATTATACATTGACCTATTTTGATAAAACACCTGTACCAGTGTACTGGTACCTACAGCTAACAGCTGACAACCTTGTGAGTACACACACACATTCCATGACAATCAACTTAGGTTGACCCTTGACACTTTTCCATGTAAATTTTACATGCGGTATTTATATTCCCTTTGATACTTTGTATATAGGTTAGCTACAAGCTTTCCTTCCCATTATAATACTTTATTATACATTGACCTATTTTGATAAAACACCTGTACCAGTGTACTGGTACCTACACAACTGTGTTGTGTTACTTTTAACAGTTAGACATTTTGTAAGCAGCAGTGTACTGCTGATTGGAAACAGAGTTTCCTTAACATTGATTCTCTACTTTTATTGTTACTTATTTATGTAATTTAGTTTAAGATACCCTTTCTGTAAACAGTGATTTACTTTTGTATTCTCAAATGCATATGTCAAATAATAGTGACAGAGACATTCGAAGAAATGACCTTTTAGTACACACATTATTTTGTGCCTAGTATTTAAGTTAGGATTACCCCCTATAAGATTTTTTCATGCTATTATATTCTACTATGTTTCCAATATTATGTATGACTAATAAACCAGTTAATACGTTTTCAAGCACTTCATGCTGTATTTAGAAATTTTGATGTTTCTCAACTTTATTTTGAAAGATATTTTTCTCTTAGCATAGTGTATTTAACTCTTGATTTTGTAATGAGTAAATAATCCATTCATATTCTTGTCGTTTTTCAATAATTATTATTTTTCTCAACTTTTGAAACTTTATTCTAATCACTCTTTTGTAATCATTTTGTATTACTATAATGTATACTCTTTGTATTATATTATTTGTATGTTATTTACTATTTCTTGTAAGTTATTATGTAGTTATTTCATGATAGGTAACTCATGCACTTGTTTTTTTTGGTTTTTATGTTTCAGACCAGCTGACTGACCGAGGTCCTTTGGTGCATCTGCTGCGTCAGACGCCAGGGATTTGTGCACTCGGCAGACACAGCTTGGGGGCGTTGTTTTGTATTCGTTTTTGCCCCACACATATGGTCTACTCCCATGACAGGACATGGCTTTTAGCCCATTTAGGGAGTTGTTAATGAAACAGATCAAAACAGTTAAAATGGACACATTTATTGTGCAGTGAACAAAGTGAATTTTTTGAGTATTTTTGTAAAATAGAATGAGGAAACAAAGAACAGTTAAAAACTGAACATTTATGAAAACAAAATATTTCATTTTTATGTACACAAATGTAAACAAATGTTGTAGAATTTAAGATTTTTGAAGATTTTGATGATTTCATATTTATGATTTTTGTGTAATTTTGAATTTTTGATAACATTTTGGTAAATTAATATGATAATTTTGATACAAGTATGAGTGAGAATGAATGAAAGGAAGTATGACTGGGCCGACCAACCCACGAAGTAGGTAGAATAAGGGGATTTTAGTTTTGCGCCACCTAAGATTTTCAAGATTTCAGTCAGTTTTCTTTGGAAAATAACTTCAATCTTCGGGGGGCATGTAACACATCTTAGAATTTCGCATAACGAAATTAGTTGCTGAGATAGCAGGTTCAGTTGAAGTATATGGGACCACCCTTTTAAAGACATTTTTATAGTTAATTTTTGATAATATTTCCCAGTAATATGTCCTAAATAAGTATTTGTTCAAGTATAAGCAGTAAATTCAATAGTTAAATTCATTTAAACAGCTGATCAGAAACTTAACCTCAGATTTGTATAGGTAGTGTTTGACTTTCATTTAGTTTCAATAAACCAAGATATTTCGTTAGTTTAAAAGATGTTTAGGTAGATATATAGCCAGTAGATAATTAGTTTTGTTATTAAAAGATCTTACTTAGAGTCTGAATATGTTTGAAAGTGATTTGCCGGTTTTGAATTTTATCACGTAATTTTTCCACTCTAAACATGAAGCATTTAGCTATCAGGAAAACAGTTAAGAAGTCAAGTGATAGAGATAAAGTATCGTAATTTCGGTTTAGATAACATATTAAAGTTTTAGAAAGATTCATGTAACCTAAAGATCGTTTTTGAATATAATTTGATATAGCCAGACATGTGATTTAGGTGAAAGTTCGATATTTCAGTCTTTTTCGGGGATTCATGAAAAGAAATTATATTCAGAGTAAAGTTTATTTAAAATTAAAGACTTCTGTAAAAGATTCATTTCAAAATATTAAAGCATTTTATGGTAATAAAATAAAATGGGTTTTGGCGCGAGTAAGCAATGATGCAATCGCTCGACATTCGCCGAGGGTGATATCTACAAAAATTCGTAATAAATCAGGGAATTAACTTAGAGATTCCAAATTTTTACAGTAATAGTTTTTCAATAGGGAAATTTGTTTAGAGGTATTTTCAAGTCAATATTCGAAATATTTCAAGACATTAAATTTTATTTTCGAGTTTTAGACCATTTTAAAAAATAGGTAAAATTCTTTATTTGAAATCAGGTAATAGATGAGCAATAGGAGAATAGAATTAAATTTGTTTCAGCTCGATAGAAGCAATATTTCGGTAGTTATGGCAATCACATCTTTACGACACTTTTCTGGCTAAACTATTAAAGTAACAACATTTTTTATAATAACTTAATTCGACGTTTGTAATAATATCTTGCTACTATCAAAATTTCAGAGAGCTAGGATTAATTTTACTGTCATGATCAAATTGGATTTCGCAACAGTTGTCAGAAACTGATCAGCTATCGTATCAAACCCCTGGGAAAGTCAAGACAAGGAAGTTCTCACGGTCCGATTCTATATATACCTCCCCCTTAGCCTAAGCGCGCCCATTCGTGAAGAAACATTCGTAAAGACGCATTCGTGAAGGCCCATTCTAGAAGCAGCAGTGAGACGATGTAAGCGCGTTAGGTCGGGTGGCTAGCTCTTGGCTCGTGGCGTGGCAAACTTTTAGTTTGTTCAACATCAAGTAGAAATTTTGTCAGCTTAGGGAAGTTTTATTCTGAAGATTCATGTAATTGAGAAGTAATAGTAACGTGGGGTTTCGGTCGTGCTCGAGTGGTCAGTCGAATCTGTAAAATTAAATTTGGAAAAGTTGTCTGAATGCCTATGCAGTACTTTAACTTTGTAATGTTTTGAAGAATATACTCATCATATCAGAAGTGAACTTTTATCATTGAACTTGAACCTTTTCCTTAGTTTCTGGTCAAAACTATGGTGGCGACTGTGTGAAGAACTTAGTACTGCAATTCATTAGGTTTGCACGATCAAAGTTAAGATGCAGTTTGTGTACCAACCCCAGCACAAGCATGTTGTCTTACAGAAGGAACAGGTGCCCAGAAAAGATACAGAATTTTAATACATTATTGGAAATTAAACGAGATAACAATTAATAGTATGTTTCCATTGCCATTGATAGCAGATATATTGGACCACTTAGGGAATGCGCGATATTTTTCCATTGTTGGATTTAGTCAAGGGGTATCATCAGATTAAAGTGGCTGAGGCAAACGGGGAGAAGACTGCGTTTAGTACCCCTGAATGCCATTACCATTATACCCGTTTACCTATGGGATTAACCGATGCACCATGTTCATTTCAGCACATGATGAAGATAGTTTTGATAGATTTGGAAGAGAAGAAAGCCATGGCTTACCTTGATGATGTTATCGTACTCAGTTTGACATCAGAGGAACAGTTGGAAAACTTAGAGGTGGTATTTGAGAGACAGAGAGCACAAACTGAGGCTGCAATCACGTAAATTTGTATTACTATGACTGGAGGTTGCATATCTAGGGCATATTTTGACAGCCCAGGGAGTGAAACCCAACCCGAGCAAGGTAAAAGCAGTAAAGGAATATCAGAGATCCATAACAGTGAAGCAACTATGTCGATTTTTGGGGCTCATAGGAAACTATAGAAGATGCATTCAAGGATTCAGTCAGGTTGTGAGGCCACTATATGATCTGCTGAAGAAAGAACGGTATGAAGAGGAACACAGGAGGATGAAGCTTTTTTCGCGCTTCAAGAGGATCCTTATTCACACTTAATGAGGTCCAGACTAAGGCCGGAGCCTTATCAGTATATGATACAGTATTAGCCAGGAAAAGCGAACCATGTAGCAGACGTATTATCATGCATATGGCAGATGGATGAGGTACAAAGCAAGAAAGTCAGTGAACACAAGCGAGAGGCCGGAGCAAGCACAGTAGGCAGCGTAGACGATACAGATACGAAATCCGCCTGCGCAGACAAAGAAGCCAGCAGGCCGAAACATTCAAAACGCAGAGGAGAAAGAGATTTTGTAAACAATTCAGAACTTGGCGGACACCTAGGACATTGGAGAACATATGAAAGAATCAGGCAATGCATCACATGGCCAGGGATTGCACAATACATAAAAATATTCAAACAGTGTCAAGTGAATAAACGACGAGAACCAAAGGTGAGAATGCAGTCGAAGATCACAGATACACCGGATTAGGGGTTAGATCAATGCGATATCGATATAGTGGGTCCACTTAATGTGATGGCGCGAGGAAATATGTATATCCTGAGTTTCTGGGATGCATTAAGCAAGTAACTCGTTGTGATACCTATAACACGACAGGAAATGGAAACTGTCAGCCAGGCATTTATGGAGGAAATCATTTTGTGTTAAGGAGTCCCCTTCAAGATCCTTTCAGACAACGGTAAATGCTTCACGGGGAACTACTGAAGAAGGTGTGTGAAATACAGAAGGTAAAACGAATATTTACTGTCCCCTTCTGAACAATGACAAACGGAAATTTGGAACAAACACACAAAATGTGAACAGAGTATTTGGGTCATTACGTGGTCGAAGCGCAAGAGAATTGGGATGAGTTACTAAAATATGCCACATTTGTTTACAATAGCAAACCCCATATGGTGAATAAATACCGCATCTTCTATTTTATGGACGAGAGGCCAACATATCCGGAGCATTGCAGAAACGCCCAGAAGAACCCGTTTACAAATACGATAATTATGTGCATGCCTTGTGACAGTGAATTCAGGCATTACATGAAAGCGTTAAACATTTTATTAGAGATCAGAAGGAGATAAATAAGCAGTGGTATGCCCCACGAGAATATCTGGAGGAATTCAAACCCAGAGAGAGTCCTGTTATAAAAGTTTGCACTACGGCGAGGAAGATCAAGAAAATTACAGGCACCTTTTATCGGACCTTATACTGCAGTTCAAGTGAAACCCCCAAACCTAGGGAAGAAAAAGCAACTTACAATGATTCATGCTGACCAAGTGAAGCAATTCCATTAGCGAGGACGACACGCACCAACTTCGAAAACAGATAGCCAACATGACAAGACAGTATGGCAGCAATGAAGGCAGCTAGGACAGCATGTGTGTTCAGCATACAGCCTATGCAGCAGGGTGACTCAGATCAAGTGTACTGTTTCGCAAGCGGAAGAAACACGACACAGTGATTGCTGAGTAAGAGACAAAAACAAGGTCAACCAATGAAGTAACAGCAGTGAAAATACAGCGAACATGTTTAAGTAAGCAACCTTATTCGGCCAAAGCAGGCCAAGAGCAAATATTAAATGCATGATAAAGGAAAAAAAGAATTGGTCGGCAAACGTGTTGACTTATAGTAAGAAATATTTAAAAGTATATTGACAATGAATGTGCATGTCATGAAGTGAATATTACGCAAAAGTGCAACGTGCTGTTGTTACTGTGTTACTGTGGGAAGAAAACAAATCGCGAAAACTATGAAACATCTGGAGGAGAATATAGTGAAAAAAAGTATGTATTGCAGCAAAGCGAGTGTAAATGTTGAAATAAGTGTTATGTGTCGATGTCTGAAGTGTGTTTCAAAATTAATAGTAATGTTAAACGTTGTATGAGCAGGAGAAGATTACACTTAAGGAAAACTTTTCACATTGCAAGTAATGGTGGAGACGAATTTTAATGTCAGATATATGGAATTGTGATTGTGATCAAAGATGCTCATGCTCAAACTAGGAAGACAGACGAAGTGGATGGAGTCATCACAGCAGAAGCAGAAGACAGTCATTATGAAGCTACAGAACTAACTAGTCGTTAGTCTATCATGGGTTATGAAAAATTTAGAGCAGTGTGTAATCAAGTGTTTTCAGTATGTTAACAGGAGTGGACGATACGATGAGGAGCAGAAAAGCAACCATGATGGTGAATCAGCAGATGTTGTAGTGAGGCGGATGGCCTGGCTGACACAGGACAATCAACGCTAGCCGACTAGCTCAGCACGTCACAGGCGACCTTGAGGCAAGCAGACAGCTGGCACGTAGCGGATTGACATACAAACACACTACGTGAAACTCCAAGACACTGCAGTGTTGACGAGACACGCGCGCATCAGAGCAACAACCAACAAAACCAGCGGCCAACGAAAGAAGACGACGAGGCGACTTTTGCGACATACACACACTTCAACAATTATATACAGAGTAACTTCAAGGCATGTATCTTAAAACTTTGATTGTATTGGGGAGAATTATTAGATAAGGGAGTAACCCATGAAACATACGGGGAGTAGACTAAGGCAGGGAAACAACTGAGTGGGACAGTCTTTCTGTGGGATGAGTAGGTGTAGTGGCCCATGGGATTTTAGTGAATTTCGGACGTACAAACGATTTAATAAAATGTTACCAAGAGCCAGGTTAGTTGCAACAATAAAGATAAACAGTTTCAGCCATTGGAATGTGGTGACATAGAAGGCAATGCCCAGCAGAGTGGGTCATCCAGTCAGCAGTGATAGGTAGGGCACTACGTCATTTGGCAAGGGATGGCCTCATCAACGGAGGCCATGGTTGGATAGAAAGTCTCCACACCAAGTACAAGGGAGTGGGGGGGGGGGGGAATAGTGAACAAAACTGGAGGACCTAGAGCAGAGAGGGTCTGTCTAATCAGTTTTGCCAGGTCACCAATGGCAATTGTGAGCAGCAGAAGATGGATTCAGCTAAGGCAGTCTATGCTGAGAGCAACAGCCAACATCATCAATAACACAGGTGGGAATGATCCATATTGCAAATGTTAGAATGGGGTGGTTGAACCTTATAGAAGTTCAACGGATGGCGAGTTCTGACATTAGTCACAAGCATAACTGACCTGGCTGTAGCAGGGATAGTAGGGAAATAAATGATTGATTAAAGATTTGTGAGGTATTATTTGTAAATAAATGTTTTATTTTTTTCTCTCTCTCACAGCTTTACGCCTCGTCAACAGCAAGGTGGCAGGATGGGACTGGCGACAAGGAAAGGGAAGGAATTCGGACATGGCCTTTTGAAGGAAGCATCCTGGCATTTGCCTGGAGTAATTTGGGGAAACCATCGAAAACCGATGTCCAGATGGGGATTCAAACCCGCGTCCCCCCGAATGTGAGGCCATAAATAAATGCAATTACTGTACATACCCTACTGGAGGGTATGTACTGGAGTGCTCTACCACTCGCATAACAGTTGTACCCACATGTTAATATTTCTCTTGGGAAGTGGCAATGTGAGAAAAAATATTCGCCCCTCCACCATACTTTTATTAAAAATTGATATGTGTACTGTATATCAAACTGAAGACTTTCTGCAAGGCAAGTGAATTGCTTAAGCCAACGTAGCAAGAACTATTTGCCTACCTCCCTTCTCCTCCCCATTATCTTATTGTAACTAGCATTTGCCCAATGCTTCACACACACAGACTCTGCTGTGTGAAGAAATGCTTTACCCTTTTTATTCCAGTACTGAATATATTACATGAACCAAAAAAATGTAAATTAATCTAAAAGTTTTCCTTTTGTTTTTTGTCATTACCTTAGTTTTGGTTCTAATACACATGTCTGAAGTTTCTTTTACCTATATCTTAATGCAACACGATATATGAAATATAAGAAATTAAAACTATGTGAAAAATTATCCAAGAAGCAATTGTCCCTTTGGTAAGATATTAGGTTCACAGCTTCCTGAGAACATATGTTTCATGAAAAGTGTATGAAGCAAAGTGAAACGTTTCTCAAATGCCACATGAAATTTACCATATGTGATAGCATCAGTGGCCATTTCTAAGCACATCTTTGATGGCAACTATAGCAGTCACAGCATCAAAGTGAAATTGTTGGCAAATTTTCGTGTACCATATGAATATATCCCTGATGTTACAACAAATGTAATGCACTTCAAAACAATGATAGCTTAGAGCAATATTTATTCTGGTCCAGGCTGCTTTTCAATCTAAGTACATTGCAACCCAAAAATGAAGTGAGCTTTATTTATCAATAAAAACTGAATTCCTTGTGCCTTATGCTGAAACTGTGTGTGATTTTTATCATTCTGATCCATGCCGTACATCAACTAACCATGTCGTTCTGATGAGGACATTTCAAAATAGTACCCAAAATGCCCCATATCAACCACCACTTATCCAACAATCTAGATTTCTTTTTTGTTCGGGCTTCAGGGCGCAATTACAGTGAGGTCATTAGCATCCTATCAACAACTGGTTTGGCAAATGTGGCTAAAAATTAATGAAGTTACTATCTGCATGACCGACTAAAGAGGTCGGACACACAGACAGTACACTAACATAAAATTCTAAAATGTTGGCCATAAAGGTGCCGCTAAAATCAAACTATACAAACTATGTCTGGTTAGCTCTAAGTAGAGCAACCAGTTTTAAAAGCGTAAGACTACCAATTAAAACAATAACAAAATACATGAATAGGTGGCTGTAAATAGGACACCCATCCAGGTTAAAACCAAAACTGGTCTGCTCAAAATTTTTGGGATGAGATCAGCAAATACACAAAATTTTATAACCTTCACCACATTGCCACCATCATTTTTTAAAATAAGTAACAGATCATTTGCTAGGCCAACATCGCCCTTAAATGTAAAAATAACAGAGTCAGTTAAAATGTGGCACACCATCAACAGTACACCACAAGCATCACATTCCGGTGGGTTTTCACAGCCGAGTAGAAAACTCGCAGGACAGTGCCCTATATGGTGACGAGTAAGGAGAACCTCACCTCTTCTTGCCTATTGGAAGGAGCTTCTCCGCAGTAGAACAGTTGGTTTGATCAGCCGGAGCTTATTATGCTCGACATCCATTCACTGCCTATGCCATTACATCTAAGACAATTCTTTTCACTGCCAAGGCAAGGGCTGACCTTGGGACCAGAACAAAGTAAATTCTGACTGTCACAGGTAAATTTCACAGATTCATTGGCTACCTGTTATCTTGTTCTTCCCAGGTTTTAAAATAGGAATAAGCATTGCTTTGTTTTGTTTTGAGAGTTGGGGAAGAGTCCTCTGGTCCAAAAGTCGTTAAAATATCTAGAAAGTTCTCTTTTGTATCTTTGCTAAGAAACCTCGGCATCTGATACAGGCCTTGGCGCATTGTCTTTTGTATTGTTTAAGGCAGATTTCCAGCTTTGAAGATGTAAATTTGCAGTTGTACGCCTGTGAATATAATGAGTAGAAGCTTACAACTTGCCTTACGGCAACAATTCTTCATTTCTGAACCCATGGGTCCAATCTGGCAGACGAAGAGATGGCAACGAAGGACTCTGCCATTAAAAATGTTTTGCTTGTCGACAACACCACACCACTGATCTAATAATCATTTGCCATTCCACAAGGGTCAGGCATTATTCGCAGCATTCCCGAGCCTTTTGGTATGGAAACGTCAGCTGCCTGGTGAATCACTTCTGTGAAGTGTTCTTCTCAGTGTCTTGAAAGTAACTGAGCAGTTCCCAATCGACTTTCCTGATGTTCAATTTGGGTTTGTTGTTTTTCCTTCGCATCCAAATTCAATGTACATCCATTTAGCTCACATTCCATCTCCCAATGCACAGGGTCCACAAGTGAAGGAGAGCGCAAGGTCAAGGGCTGAGGACGAACTGGAAGCAGTGGTGGAATGAGTCATTTGTTCGGTGTTCAGGATACAAATATCCTCCAGCACTATCAATGTACAAACTACTTGGTCCCCTAAGGTAATCGATAGTCGAACTCCACAATACGCTATAACCTTTGAAATCACCCACCAGCAGAAATGGCTGAGCTAGTTGCTGCAATACATTTGCCAGTTCATTGTAAATAACGGGTATTGTAGGTGGCAGATAAATAGAGCACACAGTAAGTTGACCAAGTATTCTAACTGCTACTGCTTGTAAAGGAGAAGTGAGAGCAATAGGTTCGGAGTGGAAGGAGTTATGAACAAATCTAGTTACTCGCCCCCTCACTCGATCATCCTTTTTACAGCCCTCCTTATTTAAATCTTAACCTCTCAGCACTGGATGGTCTCTAGGTCTAAAATGTGTTTCCAGTAGACAGAGAATCACTGGTTTAAGTCGAGCGAACAGTTGCACATCTCTTTGTAAGCCTACAAGCTGGTGGTGTTCCTCTGAAATATCAGAGCCATCTTACTAATTTAATTTTACCTTCCTCTGTTTGTGCAGTCCTTGATCGGTGACAGCTAACGGATGGGACCAGTTTCTTCCACACCAATGGTCTACCAATCAAAATCACAGCCTCCTCTGATTTCCTCAAAACCGTCCATTGGCCAGCTCCTCAACATACCTCAACCTTCCCCTTTAAAACCTGCACCTCGCTCTCTGCACCAAAGTCCTACTCCTAAGCCTAAACTGTCAGTTATAAACCTATCCTCATCACCATTATCTGTATCCCAGCTCTCTGTACTCTCCAAAGGACTCGCCTTCTCACCCACCCCCACATTTGACCATGCCAAACTAGTCCGTGACTCTCTATCGTTCTGCTGGCGGTATCACTTTGCCACTAATAGCAGTGAACAGGGATATCAGGACAACCTAGAACCAAGTCTAGAGAAATTCAAACCATCATCCACACTTGACCCTCCACCTCTTCCCCAGAACCATCCCCTCCAAATTTTTGAAGATTTCCTTTCCACCAGTTTGGCCTCTCCCACTTTCCTTAAATCTTTAGCAAACACCGATAATCTTAGCCCAGCTGAAACCCGTGCCAGAAAACAACTCTCCAGCAATTCAGAACTCATTATCCTTCCAGCTGACAAGGGCTCAACCACTGTAGTCATGAACAGGAATGACTATGTGGCTGAAGCTCTTCGTCAGCTATCAGACACCAAAACCTACTGCTGCCTATCGGAAGATCCAACTCCTGCTGTCAACAAAAAAATTCAAGAATATGTACAGTTTAGTGGACCTCTCCAAGGTCTCACCCCACAATCCATTTCGCTTCTCACTCTTCAAAATCCACGTACACCCACCCTTTATCTATTGCCCAAAATCCATAAGCCTGGCAATCCAGAACACCCTATCGTTGCAGCCTATGGATCGCCAACTGAGCGCATCTCTGCCTTGGTTGACCAGTACCTACAGTCCATTGTTAATCAGCTCCGTTCTCATATAAAGGACACCCAGCACTTTCTCTTCCGGCTTTCTACCTTACCCACACCTCTTCCTTCCGACTCAATACTGGTTACCATTGACGTCACGTCCTTGTATACAAACATTCCACACTGGCATGGCCTCAAGGCCATGGAACACTTTCTGGACCAGCGCCCTCCCAACAGCCTTCCCATGACATCCTTCCTCATCAAATTAGCCCACCTTATCCTTAATAATAACTACTTCTCCTTCGAAGGCAACATCTATCACCAAACCTGCAGAACTGCCATGGGTACCCGCATGGCCCCCTCTTACGCTAATCTGTTCATGGGCCAGCTGGAACAGACATTTCTGGAGGAATTCCCTCTAAAACCCCTCATTTGGCTTCGTTTCATTGATGACATATTTATGATTTGGACGCATGGAGAAAATGAACTGCTAAATTTCCTGAACCATCTCAATAACTTTAGCATGCTGAAATTCACTTGGTCCTACTCCCATACCCAGGCCACATTCTTGGATGTCGATTTGTCCCTATCCAATGGCTATCTCAACTCTTCAGTTCACATCAAACCAACCAATCTTCAACAGTATCTCCATTTCGACAGTTGCCACCCATACCACACCAAACGTTCACTCCCCTACAGTCTTGGCATTCGAGGTAGTCGCATATGCTCTAACCAACAGTCTCTCATGGATTATTCAAACAGTATTTCAGAAGCATTAATATCTCGCAACTACCCTCCAGCTTTGGTTAACAAACAGCTTTCACGTGCTACATCACAACTGAATCAGCCAATCAATCATCCCAGACCCGCAAAAACCAACCACAATCCAGTCTTGGTCTCACAGTACTACCCAGGCCTCGAATCCATCAACAGAATTCTCCGGCAGGGCTATGATTTCTTACAAACATGCCCTGAAATGAGATCCATTCTTCCTAAAATCCTCCCTGCCCCTCCTAGAACTTGTTTCAGCAGACCTCCTAACCTCAGCGAACTTCTAGTCCACAAACACAGTCTTCCTCTTCCTAACAGTCAACCCCAAGGCTCTTTCCCATGTAATAGACCACGCTGCAAGATGTGTGACATACACCATGCTTCCACCACTTTCATGAACCCAGTCACAGGGGAAAGCTTCCCTATCATAGGACACGCCACCTGTGAAACCACGCATGTAATATACCAGTTAACATGCAACCACTGCCTGGCTTCATATATAGATTTGACCACAAATGCACTCTCCATAAGAATGAATGGCCACCGTCAGACAGTGTTCACACAGAACCCAAAGCACCCAGTTGCTGCCCATGCCATAACCCACGACTTGAATAATTTCAATTCTTGTTACACAGTCCGTGCTATCAGAGTTCTCCCTAATAGCAGCAGTTTCTCTGAACTCAGAAGGTGGGAACTTGCCTATCAGTACAAACTTGGCACAAGGCAACCACCTGGTCTCAACTTAAGATAATACCCGGTCATTTTTATTATTATTATTATTATTTTTTAATTCCTCTCCTTTCCACTACCTATATTGAACCACCACTAACCTGAGGTGATGTTTACTTCATAAATATTATTCTTATTATATATATATTTTTATTTGTATAATATTTTAATTTTTTTTTCAATATATATTATATTTTGATCTTCCCACCAACCAGAAATTAGTTTGGATATTAATTTTTGCTCGGGTATGAGCTCTGATTCACTGCCCCTCTACTTTTCCTATGTTTGAATTTTCCCCCACCATTTTCTCGACCGGCGGTCTTTCCGTGAGGCAGTCTCCGGGTGCACCCACCTCTCAATGTTCTCTTGTTGAAGAAGGGTTTTTTCCCGAAAATTTCTTTATTATTTGTGTTTGTGTCTTTTCTGTGTGTTCGCGCCCCACATCCATCATCTAAAGGTAAGTGGTGGCTCATTTCCCTATCCTAATTTGATATATATATATATATGCGCACGAAGCATTAACAAAATGTAGAAACAAATTACATTAATTGTAGGAAAAGTATTAAATTTTACTGAACTCTTCATAATGAAAGGGTACTTGCATAAATTATGAAAATATCTGAAAAGACCATCAAATGAAAATTATATTGCTGAGGCTCTGAGAAACAATGTACACATTGTAGTTGAGGCTATTTCTGGATCATGCAATAATATTGGGAGGCAAATTTAGCAGCTTGTTAAATCTCTTCTCCGATTATCATATTGAAAAACTGAACAAAAACTGCCTTAAGAGTAAGTTTTTTTAAAAGTTCTTACGTTGAAAAAGGTCAGACTTGCAAACCTGTAATTACATTTATGAAGTCAATAGCAAAGTGTGAAAGGGAGGAAGAAAAGCTTCCTTACACATTTAAAAAAGTTTCAAGGGAATCTTTTAGATCATACCTAAAGGATAACTACTGTTAAATTCAAGTAACATCATGCACTGTGGAAGGTATGTGGCTATAGGCAAAATTATACAAAGGATACATGGACATGTATTGAAATGAAAGAAATTGGAAAGGACAGATCCACCATGGTATACACATTAAATGAAAATACTGCCCATAAAAACAAATATTTTTCACTCATCTGTTCTGTTCTGTTTCTGTTGCAAGCAGATTCGATGCAATCCAACATTCATCATTGAACACTTACCCCCACATTTTCTTCTTGTATTTGTCGCCCATCTTAGCTAAAGTTTCAAGGTAACCATTACGGCACTCTGACTGGCAGTCCAGAATATGCGGTAGTACAGATACCACACACAGAGGATGTTCTTCACAAGCCTCTTTCAGTGTTTCTTCACTTATAATCTGAAAGTAATCCGAGTCAAACAATTATTTAAACAATCAACAAGAAAAGTCAATGGTTTACAATTGCAGCAACATACTATACTGTGTACACGATTTTTATTATATAGACATTAGATATCTAATCCATTTGATCTTTGTAATATCTTATGAGAACCTATAGATGAAGATGGATGCTTACAATGAAAGCTTTTTTTTTCTTATGGGTTTTACACCTTATCAACGTTGAGGTCATTGGAGGTAAATTATATGTGAAATGCTCTATTAACATGCTCTATGAGACGAATCTGATAACGGACTTATAAATTTGAAAATCTGCAATTCTCTTCTGTAAGGGAAAAAAACATAATTGAAAGAGCAACTCGTATGAAACAGAGAAATTTAACAACATATACAGTGTAAATAACCAGTCAGTTACCACAAATGAATGCACGAGGACGAAAACAAACAAAAGCACCACAAGTCATGTAGTAGGTCTTGTATGTGCACATTTTTCCACCTGCCGTATGTCTCACCTCCTACATGATTAAGGGTTTTTACAAAATATTGTAAATTCTGTGTGTTCATCCTGGCCCTCCTGCCTTTCGTCTGTGGACAAGTTATTCTCCCAATTGTTCGTTTAAAATTTGTAAGAGCAATTTCATCACAACTATTGTCAAATTAAACAATATATAAAAATAAAAAAAGACTAAACAGTAATACTAAATTCTTTATACTTCAATGCAATTTCTTTTTCATTAGAAACTGATAAATATTGGGATTTTAAGCCTAAATTCATTAATAGTCTCCAAAAGTCAATCCCCTTATCTAAGACTGTGGAATATGGGAAACATAATGAAGCAGGGATGTGCCTATTGGTGAAGTTCAGTGGAAACCAAATTGCCCCACTGCAGTTGTGAAGATCTTACAAAAATTGTTGAAGAGTGATTAACTGAGATCTGCAGAACACCTGTTATGACCTGTAAGTCAGTTCTTGAATTGAAAGAAAGTTCCATCAAAAGAAATCAAGAAGGCATGTTGGTGCTTATAATGAGCCTTGTAGGCTTAACCCTGAAAAGCCTTCCACTGACAAAACAGGGGAATTAGTGGACCTCACAAAGAGTAGCAGATTGTCCTTTCGTTGTATGAAACAAGCTATGAGGGGAAGTAAAAAATTATCTGAACATTAAAATAAAACACTTTTTCAATAGTTGTATTGCCATCTGCGAAAGCATGTTTACGGTTTGATACTAGTGAGGTGATGTGTGACTCACTCGATCTTGGTCCCAACAATATTAAGACGGCAGTGACAGTGTAAACATGTCCGCTTCGCTAGCAGTTTGCACGAAGTAGGAACAAAGGGCAGTGATACGATTTCCTTGGTCAGAAGGAGTAAAAAGGGGCTGAAATTCATCGTAGACTTTTAGCACAGTACGGGAACAGCACATTGTCCCAGACAAGTGTTTTAAAGTGGATCCAGAAATTTAAAAGTGGCCGGACAACTATGATGCAACAAGGAGCAGAGCGTCCATTAACATCTACCACCAACGACAAAACTGAGAAAGCTCGATGATGGTTATCACAAACAGGCGAGTTACTATCGATAACATAGCGTCTACTTTGAACGTCAGCCTAAAACATTATCCATGATGATTTTGGACAAACCCAAATACAGAAATATGCAAAACAAACTACAATGGCACTGTTTAAAATATGGAAAAGGTCATTGGGTGTGCAAACTTCTGCCTCAATAACGAAAAATAAAACAGTCTGTTAAAATATGACACGGCATCAGAAGTACATCTCAATCATCACATTCTGCTGGGTCATTGAGGAAAAGAAGAAAATTAGGTGTCCTAGGACAGTGCCTTATGCATAGATAAGTGGGGAGAACTTTCTCCCTTCTCACCAGCTGGAAGCAGCAGCTCCATGGCTGCACAATTTATTTGAAGAAATGTTAAACTTCAAGCCACTGTCTTTGACAAGCACTGAAGATATTTCCTGCTAACCCAGAAGCAATGTAATAATTTGGGACAGCAGCTATATCTGCTACCTCATTCCCTGATCTCCATATAGTCTGGAACCCAGCAGAATAAAACCTACACATACCAAAACACACACACACACACACACACACACACACACACACACTTATTAAATGACTCGCGAAGTTGTCTACTGAATAATATATTGTCGCACATCAAGTGGATCAGGCGACGAAGAAGGAAAGACTGTCGTAGCGTAGTGGTTACGCTAAGAGACTGAGACTAAAGGTCGTGGGTTCGAATCCATTAAGTGCTGTAAAATTTTAATTGTATGATACAGTGGTTCTTCATTGTTATCCATCAGTGATTCATCATTTTCTTGGATACCAGTATTTGCATTTTGAGACTCACTGTCACAAGATGTCATAAGCTCATCACCTAGAGCATCTTTCAAAAAATATTCTATATTGTATGGCAATGTGTTAGTCAACCGAGTCAGATAATCAGTACAAACGATAATCCACTTATTGCCACTGGTAGAAGTCGGGAACCGTCCGAGTAAGTCAATACCGACACGCTGGAAAGGCGTTTCTGCAGGCGGAATTGGTATAAGTCGTCCAGGTGGTTTCTGAGGAACTGTCTTCCTTCTCTGGCATTCTCGACAGTGCGAAACATAGTGACGAACACTTCTAAATAATCCTGGCCAGAAAAATCTCTTCCGGATTCTGTCATAAGTCTTAATAAACCCTAAATGGCCTGCTGTAGGCGCGTCGTGGAAATGTTGAAGAATTTCGATTCGCATGTGCTTGGGAATCACTGGAAGCCATCTCTTTGGACGACCATTTACAGTTGTAACAGATCACCATTCACTTTGCTGGCTAACAGGCCTTAAGGACCCATCAGGATGACTTGCCAGGTGGGCATTACGTCTTCAAGACTACGACATTAGTATAGTCTACAAAAGTGGAAAGAAGCACCGGGATGCCGACTGTCTCTCGAGGAATCCAGTGGAGGAACAGCAAGAGAATGAAGAGAGTACTGACTGCCTCGCTACTCTTCGCGATCTCTCTGAGAAACAAAAGAAGGACGCCAAATTGTTGCAAATTAAACTTGCCTTAGATCGCTCAGAGGATGTGAATGGAGAATTTAAGATGATAAATGAGGTGCTTTACAAGAAAAACTTTGACCCCTTTGGAAAGAGATGGCTTCCAGTGATTCCCAAGCACATGCGCATCGCCGGTAGTGCTCGTGAGAAAGAAGGACGGCTAAATAACGAAGAGAAACTTACTAGCTGGGCAGCATTCCAGAAAGAACTGCAGGCATTCTTTGGAGACGCACAACGGCAGACACGTCATGCCGAAGAGAAACTAAAGTGTAGAGCGCAGCGCCAAGGGGAAACGACACAGTCATACATACAAAGTGTTTTGGGGCTGTGTAAAATAGTCGACCCCACAATGAAGGAAGAAGATAAAGTAGCACACCTTATGAAAGGCGTTGTCGAGGACATGTACCAAGCGTTGCTGCTGAAGGAAATTTCCACAACAGACGACTTTATTAAGTGTTGCCAATACATTGAGACGATGCACCAGAAAAGAATTGGACAAAAGATGTTTGAGAGATTACCAAATGTCGTATCAATGGCCGCAGTGGAAGAGGACACAGATATTAGAGACATTATTAGAAAAGTAGTGAGAGAGGAAGTGGAAAGGGCGATAGGAATGTATGTCAAGCCAAAAACTGAGACTGGAGGAAATAATAAGGGAGGAGGTGGAACAAACGCTGGTGCCCATCTCTTATCGTGCAGCCCCAAAAAAAAAAAACTGTTAGACAGCCGAGACCAAAGAGAATTTCTGCCACTGCGACGCAACGTGAGGATCCTCTAAACTTTCCCAGGAAAACCGACGTCTGGAGAACGCGGGACAACCAGCCGGTATGTTTTCACTGTGGGCAACCGGGACATGTAGTACGCTACTGCCGAGAGAGACGGAAGATATTTAATGATGCCTGTTAAAGGAGATTCGAAGCACGTTTCAGCGTCCGAAGACCCCAGGACGACAATGAAGATCAAGACGTAACTTATGAACGACGTAGATCACTGTTGCCGCAGGCTGGTCGCTTCAGAGGACGGTCGCCGACATGCCGATCAAGATCTCCGTCACCGTTCTGACGCACCAGCCAGTCTCCTAGCCGCCGCAACCTGGAAAACTAAAAGGTGCGACCTTCCTTGGAGGTGAGGCTGCTCTAGGTAAAAATCTTCCGCCGCCGATCATTACGAAAATGTTGGAAAATTACGTTGAAATCCTCATGGATGGTCAACCAGCTCATGCTCTTGTGGACTCTGGGGCATCTTTCTCGGTTATTTCGGAGAATTGCCGGCGCCAGTTGCGGAAGACCATGTTCGTCGACAACAGAAATGTTTTGCTCAGGGTTGCTAATGGGAATCATGTACAACCTACAGGAAGGTGCACTATTCGTGTCTCTATAAATGGCCACGAGCAGCCCTTTGAGTTCGTTGTGCTACAAGAATGCAGTCATGACGTCATACTTGGTTGGGACTTTCTGAAGGCCTCACAAGCAATTATAGACTGTGGTCGCTCGAAGATTTTGCTAGACGATGTGAGAGTTGAGGAGGGGGAAAACAGTCCTTCCTGTACCTGGAAAGTTTGTGTGCTGGATGACATCATAATTCCTGCCACCAGTGCTTCGAAGGTAACTCATGTGTCATTCGCCATGTACTTGTATGGACCTCCTAGTGGAATGCAATAGGAATTTACCACTGGAGAAAGATTTATTCATCCCTGCCTCCGCCGTCTCATTTGAGAACGGAATTGGTGAATTGTGGGTAGTCAACTGCTGCAAGGTGCCACATATTCTCCCAAGGCGCCAGTGTATAGCATACGCCGAGACGTTAATTGAAGGGCATCTGAGTGTCATGGAAACCTTTTACGAAGAACCCACAAGTGTGAATGTAACGGAAGCAACGAGACTAAACATTCAGTCCCGACTCTCGCCGGATTTGACTAAGGAACAACAGGAGAAGCTATTCGCGGTTCTTCAGGAATCTATGAATGTTTCAGTCCACAGGTGAAGAGCAAGTCGACCCCATTGAAGGTACAACATCGAATTGACACTGGCGACCATCGACCTATCAGCCAAAGACCGTATCGAGTTTCAGCAGCGGAGCGCCGAATAATTCAGCAAGAAGTAGAAAAGATGTTGAATGACGACATCATTCGGCCGTCTCAGAGCCCATGGTCATCGCCGGTAGTGCTCGTGAGAAAGAAGGAAGGCCACTGGCGGTTCTGCGTCAATTACCGACAGCTCAATAAGGTGACTAAAAAAGATGTTTACCCTCTTCCGCGAATTGACTATACGTTGGACTGTCTGAAGGGAGCTAAGTTTTTCTCGACTATGGACCTACACTCAGGATACTGGCAGATAGAGGTAGACGAAAGCGATCGAGAGAAAACTGCATTTATTACCCCCGATGGCCTGTATTAATTTAATGTAATGCCATTTGGTTTGTGTAATGCGCCAGCAACATTCGAACGTATGATGGATAATCTTTTACGTCATCTGAAGTGGACGATGTGTCTCTGTTATTTAGACGATGTTATAGTGTTCTCCGATACCTTCGATGAACACGTGAAAAGACTGAGAGCTGTTTTTATGTGCCTGAAACAAAGTGGCTTGCAGCTCAACCCAAAAAAGTGTCTTTTCGGAGTTAAAGAAATAAAAATACTTTGGCATCTTGTGTCAGGTGAGGGTGTGCAGCCAGATCCCGACAAGGTGAGATCTATAACGGAATTTCCTGTTACTAAGAATACCAGTGATGTCGGGAGTTTTCTTAGCCTATGTTCTTACTATCGACGCTTTATAAAAGACTTTTGTATGAAAGCCAGGCCGCTCCAAGAATTGCTAAAAAGTGGTGCTAAATTCCTCTGGGGTAGATCACAAAAAGATTCTTTCCTCATTTTGCAAAAGGTTCTGACGACTGACCCTGTGTTTGGGCTGTATGATGAGAAAGCGCCTACTGAGCTGCATACAGACGCTAGTGGTTATGGAATTGGCGCTGTATTAGTACAGATTCAGGATGGGAAAGAGAAGGTAATAGCCTATGCCTCCAGGACTCTCAACAAAGCTGAAAGAAACTACTCAACAACGGAACGTGAGTGTCTTGCTGTCATATGGGCTGTCTGCAAACTCTGACCATGGACACTGTGTTCCCGTTCCATCCTGACGACGTGAGCGACGATTACATCGCCAAATTAGTAACAAGGGCTGAGGAGTGTCGGCAGTTATCTCAGCTCCGCACACTGCAGGCTCAAGAGAATGACCGCCGGAGATATGATGCAAGTCACCGTTCTGTTTCATACCAACCTGGCGACCTCGTCTGGATATTTACTCCCATCCGTAAGGTTGGCCTGTCTGAGAAGCTCCTCAGACGTTACTTTGGACCATACAGGATTGTACGAAGGTTGTCTGATGTCACTTATGAAGTCGAGGATTTCGATCCACACTCAAAACGACGAAAGGTGAGAGACACAGTTCACATGCTGCGACTGAAGCCTTATGGACCCTTCGAACCAGAGTAGACTAGACGATCCAGCATTCTTCAGTAAACCAAAGGGCCCCAAGAGCTGTACATCTCATCCGGGCTCGAAAACATCGACGACTAGGGACGTCACCGCCCATCAGGAACCAAGGCGCGCGGGACCTACGACTCGCTCCATGACCAGGGCAACGTAACATCGGGACACTGTTCCCTTAAGGAGGGAGCAATGTCGCACATCAAGTGGATCAGGCGACGAAGAAGGAAAGACTGTCGTAGCGTAGTGGTTACGCTAAGAAACTGTGGGACTAAAAGGTCGTGGGTTCGAATCCATTAAGTGCTGTAAAATTTTAATTTCTTAACTTTGTGTAAACTATTCTGGAATATTCTTGTTGTTACTAGTGTTAATGTTCTAGACTGTTCTTCATCACTATATAAGCGATACTCCTTTCTAGCCGGAGTCAGTTCGCTCCGTGCTTCTGTACTGTGCCAACTGTTAAGGCAACGAAGCTTTATTAAACTGAGTGTTTTGTCTACGACCCCGCTACGCCCTAGGATTCTGAATTTGGTTTACTACGTGACAATATGATCTTTTAAATGAAAAAAACTGAGCTGAAATATTAAATTAGTAATTCTATAATTTTATAAACACCATACACTGTTACAGTTTCTCTGTAAACTTTAGACAGCTATATATTGCTGTATATTTCAAAAGAATTTTTGGAACAGAAACTTCAGAAATAAATAAAATGGGGGGGGGGGGGATATATTGTTTTAAAATGCTTTTTATTGCACAAATCTTGGAATGAAAAGAAAAATCCAAACATTTTTCCAGATTTTACTTGATACCCATGTGTGAAAGATAAATTTTTCCTTCCAGATCTTCAGCCAACTCCCCTGATTTTTTTCAAATTTCATCTTATAACAGTCAAGATTGGACAGACCTAAAGTCTGCATAGTTAACAAACTTTTAAGTTTAAGTGTCCATAAGTTATAAAGGTGTAACAGGCCAGATAAGGCAAATGAGTGAATCCATTATGATTGCATCTAAAACAAAGAACTATTGGAAAGTTAATAATGGGAAGAATTAAAAGATAAATTGTACTCATGCAAACTATGAAACATGAAAAACTATAGAGAACTCGTGGCGGAAAAAAATATTTTAAAAAATAAAAGAAACTGCACAAAATCAGTCTTATTTCAAGTTAAAAAAATTTGAGGATCTCCAAGAAATTAAGAGAAATTGAAATAAAGGCGAGGAAAAATACTACAAGATTAGTTAAGACAAGAAAAGAAGTTTAAACAAGAGCTGGCAGACAAGATAAAATCAGCTTGCCATATGTCTTGTCTAAACATGGATAAGGCTTGTACCAAAATATTATTAAGTCTGTTTACATTTTTCATGGCAATCTGTGGTGAGCGATGGGCCTACTTTCCTTATCCTTCTTAATTTTGAATGCATACCAGCATCTTTACTGTCATATACTAGCATCTAAGCCCATCAAAAATGACATTTTTTCACTGTAGTTTAACAAAATTCCTTGTGCCTTATGCTGTAGAAAATGTTTAAATTGTCATCCTGGTCCAAGTTGAATTTCAAACTAACCATGAAGTATGCTAATATTTGCATTAGGAAATCAAAGCTTCAATCGTGCGCATTAATACATTCACTGCATCACATGATAGTGATATCATCCGTGACATTGCCCGTAAAATAATATTCCAAAGACACTGCAGTTGTAATCCGGCAACACAGGAACGATCTGGCAACACTGGTGGGATCATGCGTCACCGGCGTGTAGCTTGGTACGCCATCTCCCAATCACCACCCTGGCAAAACTGTCTGCGACGCTCATACTTGGCTGAGCAGCAGTTGGAGCTGGAGCTCCCACTCGCTTCACCTGCCAGGTGCAAATTAAACCCTGTATTTTTTTTATTTTTTTTTTTAATTCAAAAGTTACTGCGCTGGGGGACATTCATTCCCAATTGTGTGAAGTGTATGGAGAAAAGTGTACGAGTATACAACATGGGCACAAATGGTGCAGAGAATTCAAAGGCGGACGTACAGATGTCCATGACGAACATCGTTCTGGATGGCCATCGATTTCGGATGAAACGATTGCAAAAGTGGAAGAAGAAATGTCGAAAGATTGAAGGGTGACAGTTCGGGAGCTCTGTAAGATGATACCCAATATCGGCAAGACTACCATTGACAAAATTTTGACAGACCATTGAGAGTACGCCAGGGTTTGTGCAAGATGGGTCCCAAGAATGTTTATGGAAGACCATAAATGGCAACGTGTTGAAGCAGTCCGCGAATTTCTTCAAGCCTATGAAACTGGTGGTAAAGAAATTTTGGATTTAATTGTTACTGGGGACAAGACCTGGGTTCACTACATGATGCTGGAAACAAATGCACAATCCCGTCACTGGAAACATCCAGAGACACCGCAGCCGTGGAAGTTCAAGCAAACATTGTCTGCCAGCAAATGGATGGCGAGTGTGTTTTGGGACAGGAAGGGGTTATTGCTGTGCGAATTTATGCCTGCTAGTACAACAATCAATGCTGACTGCTACTGTGCGACATTGAATAACCTGCGCCATACAATTCAAAACAAGAAGCATGCTCACGAGAGCAGTGCGTTTCCATCATGACAATCCTCGTCAGCACACCACCCGTGTAAAAACCGATCTTCTCAACCATTTTGGATGCAATGTTGTCACACACCTGCCCTACACCCTGGACATATCCCTAAGTGATTACCATCTCTTCCCTGAATTGAAGAAACACCTGGGTAGGCTTCAATTCAGGTCCGGAGAGGAGCTGAAAGAAGAGATGTTAACTTACATTTGCAGTGCAGTGGGAGAGTTCTACGACTTGGGCATAAAGAAGATGGAACACCGCATGCAAAAATACATCAACCTAAAAAGCGAATTAATGTCAAAAAGTAAGAAAAAATCTAAACTTTACAAAAATGTATAATCCAAAGCAAATAAAGACGTTTTTCACTGTGAGAAATCAATGGGAACCTTATTTTATGGACAACCTTCATATCACGATATAAACGGGACCCAAAACGTTCATGGGTTCTTACATCTTTCTTTTTCATTTCCTGTGATTAAGAGCAATATTACAATGTCTGAATGACTGACACAGCTGGAACTACTTACATGTGACTGAAATAATGCTCAGCAATATGGCACTACTGAAAGCAAAGAAAATTAAAAATAAATCTTAACAACTTACTTTTTAACGTATAATATTACTTTTAATCATGCTCTAGGCCACGATCAATGTGGAAGTAATTTCATTCTAATGAAGTAATGATTTCTATAACATGATGTTCATGAAATCGACTTTAATTATTTAAAAAAAAAAAAAAACGAATTAAATCCTTCCTTCTGCTGAAATGACAAATGTTAATATTTCTGCACTAAAATGAAAGTTCCCACCACACATGCACTAATACATTCATTGCACAACAATATAAATGTAGTCCCACATTTCTCAGGGGGCATCCGTTAATTACGTGAGGTGAAATGGGGGGGGGGGGTCCAACAAAATCTCACCAAGGGGGAGGGGGGTCAACGGAAATCTCACGCGAGGTTTTGAAATTCTTGAAAGATTGTAGAGCTTTTTTTTAAAAATCTAAAAATGACACGAAAGTTGACTTTAGGAGGGTTTTTCATTCAAAAGTAGGGGTATAACTGCCCTTGGAAGAAAGAGACCTAAAAAAAAAGGCCTCAAAAAATTATGGGGTCGATTAGTAGGGGGAGGGGTCTCTGTCAAAATCTCGCGTCATTTTACAGGGGGGTCCAACGAGGATCTCAAAGTTTCACCGAAGGGGAGGGGGGGGGGAAGAGATAAATAATTACGGAAAAACACCTGACGTCATTAATGGACGCCCCCTTAGCTTACTGTAACAGGGAATATAAAGAAAACATTTACATCAAATGAATATAAATAAACAAAAAGCAACTCGAAATTATGTTGATTTAAAGAAAAACCTACTTTTCTTTCAGTGTTCTGGCAATCATTTCTTCACAGTTGTTGGCTTAAGAAATAGTGATCAAGTAACGTGCATAACTACAGTAACATCTCCGGCTGTTAGTTCGGCAATATAGGCTGGGTCCACGACGTACACATTACAGACAATAATAGCCTTTTACCAGTATTGATAAACACACACAAGAAATTGATGAACAAAAATGTTTAACTTTTTATTCCACACACTTAGTGAGAACAAAATACTTTCTGCCAAGAGACACTATAAATTATTACCTGCTTGATTTCTGGTGCTGGCACATTTTCTGTTAGTTTTTCCATCGCCCAGTTTACAATGTCCCCACTTGTCCTACCTCCTGTATAATCTTGGGCTGAACTTGGATCCTTAGGCCCTGGTCCAAAATACTTTATTGTTGGATAACCTTGTACTCCATATTCATTGGCAGTAGAGGAGTGCACTGTTGCATCCAGGGCTCCCACTTTAACCTAGCACATAAAAAAAAAATATATATATATATATATATATATATATATATATATACACACACATATATACATATAAAAATAGACATGTTGGTTTCCAATATTTCACTTTTCAGCTACCACTACCTAGCACAGATCACTGATCTCTGTGTGTGGAAGTAGCATGGAGTTTCTTGTCATGTACAACGTTGGCCGAATGTTGAAAGCTGTGGGGATGTGGGAGAAATGATGGTTAAAAGTGGTCGAAGCAGGGCATTTTTGTATTTCAACCAAAGACATGTGTCTCCGTATATGTCACTCTGCTGCCACAACTACATAGCATAGACCATTGGTGTTTGTGTGTGGTAGTGGTATCGTGTCTCCTATCGGGTACTATAGTGGTTAGATGTCGGTAGCTATGGGGGATTGGGAGATATGGTGGTTGAAAGTGGTCAACCTGCGGCAATTTCATATTTCTACCTAAAATGTAATGTGTCATGGTGTATCACTTTTCAACCAAAATTATCTAGCGCAGATCACTGGTGTTTGTGTGTGGTAGTAGCACCGAGTCACCCGCTGATAACAACGTTGGCTGAATTTCGGTAACTGTGGCAGTGTGGGAGATATTATGGCTGAAAGTGGCTGATCAAGGATATTTTTGGATTTCGACCAAAGACGTGTTACTTTTACTTTTTTTTACTTTTTACGTTTTACTTTTCTGCCTGAACTACATAGCGCAGATGACTGGCGTTTGTATGTGGTAATAGCATCGAGTCTCCCATCATGCACTATAGTGGTTAGATGTTGGTAGCTGTCAATCCAAAGTCTTTACAAACACTAAATCGTGAGTACCAGCTAGTATTCATATAAAATGTCTCATTCATTGAACTGAAACACCACTGAGATTAATTTAGTGTAGTATATAATCTCAGTGAACTAATCCATAAAAACATATACAAAAACAACCCCATGTTGATGCACATGCTACATTTTCAACAAGCCAAAAAATTACAAGAAAGTTTTCATATTAAGGAAAAAAATGTTTAATCATGGAATTCATGACTGATTTAGCAAAGGAGGAAAATTCATTGTTTTTTTTTTTTTTTTTTTTTTTTTTTTTTTTTTTTTTTTTTTTTTGTTCTTATAAACATGTGACTTACAGAACAGAAAAAGCATTTAAAAATAGATTACTTTTTTTTGCAATCACCTTTCTGTTCAATTTGTTGCCTGATGAAATTTTCTGTATAGTGCAAAAATTAAATTTTCGTAGAATTCAGGCAAATAATTGCTGTTAATGTAATTATTTCAACTTCTTTTGCTGAATAAAATAATTGAGCATTATATAACACTACTGAAAAAAAAGCAGAAATTTACTTTTGGTATTCGTGCTTACCTCTAACATCATAAGTTATTAGTGTCAATACCTAAATAATTAACTACCGCTAATCACATTTTTTGACCATAATATGGACATTTGGTCCTAAAACACTAGCAAAATTACTGAGGATGGAATAGACATTGTTAAAGTATGAATTGTTTGTATTCACTAGTTTAGAATTACTCACCTTCAATACTTAATAATATTTCTATTGTAGTATAGTTTGTGCTCTGTGACCAATGTATAAACAATGATTGATATTATTATTTGTGAATTGCTTTGTGCTACATATTGTTCACTGGTTTCATGGATATTTCATACAAAATAAATACTTCTTATGTTAATTACGTGTCTACAGCATATCTAAAAACCACCAGGTTAACACCCAGTAGCCAGGTATATGCAAATGTTATAACCTAGGCAACACGCAGTATTCATTCCAAAGTGCAGAAAATATGGGTTCAAGCAATAATTTAGCTTTGATTGACAAACATCCCGGTTGAGAAAACTACTAGACATGGAGATTCATTATAAAAACCTAACAGGAACACAAAGAACTGTGGAATCGTAATGAAAATGCAAGTGATGATAATGTCGATCCCAAAAGAAATTTAAAAGCCAAATCAAAAATTATACTGTTAGTGGATTCCATCAACTACATCCACATTCAAGAAGAAAAGACAGCAAAAGAAATTTGTACTGCATGTGCCAGAGTTGAAAACAAATCTACAATCTGTTAGCCAGATAATTATAAATGGTGGTCAAGTGAAATTTAACAACAAGGGCTGTGCAATAATTAACAGAAATAACGAAATAGTTGGGACAGTCAGTTTAATCAACAATATGTACAGATTATAGTTAACAATGGAAATAAAGAAGTGCCACGAGGCAATATTTATATGGAAAGGCCAGATAAAATACACCCAACACTCAAAGTTGAAGGGAGGAGGGCAGAAGCAACACAAAACAACACGCAAAAAAAAATAAAAAATTATACAATATTTCGGGTTAAAACTTTTGTCAAGTAGAAAGTAGGTGGCTGAGCTCACGCAAGCCTTGCGCTAAATGCAGCCACTCACAGAATAAAACTGTCCATCGGAGGTGGTGGGGGAAGCAACAATAATATAACCGCAAGTATAAATCACAAGAAAAATTAAAATAAGAAATAATAAATATAAAAATATGATATTTTTAAAAATATTGATTTTTAAAAATAATGTCTATAAATATATATGAATCTATTGCGTTTGCCAGTGATGGGTGTACAGGGTGAGAATGGAAGATATTATCGGAAATTGAGGCCTGGGGGATGTCTAGTCTGCAGGATGTGCCGATATGCCAATTCCCACCTGCAGAGTTCAGACTGGGAGGTAGAGCTGGAAGTACTCTAATTGCTCTGACTGTGAAGCAGTTTTTAAGGTCGCAGGTGTTACGAGTACTGGCATGGTGAGCAACTGGGAGGTCTAGGTTTTAGGAGTAAACTGTTAGTCTGTGACCATTAATTCTGATGGATAATGAATTTGAGGTAAGGCCAATGTAGGAACTTTGACAGTGGAGGCAGGTGAGTTGGTATATGAGATGAGTAGTTGTACAAGTGGCATGACCTATTATAAGGTAGGTTTCACCAGTAGTAGGGTTGCAATAGATAGTGATTGGTGGATACATATTGCATGTTTTGCAATGGGGTCTCTTACAAGGGAAGGATCCAAATAGCGGTTTAGGAGCATCAGAGGATTGATATTTATGTACCAGGATATTTTTTGGATTATGCGGTTTGCTAAGGTGACACGGGGTGTGTTTGGAAGGATAATGGGAAGAATGCGGCACATTTCAAGAAAGGATCTGAGAAAGTCATAGCCATACAGATTAAATGTGTATAATCATCAAGCGTACATATCTGATGTTGATGAACAAGACATTTTCAAATAGCAGCAACGAATGGGTCATTCGAACTTTAATGATTTGGAGAAAGTAGTGGAGAATGCAGAAGGTGTAAAATTGTCCAAGAAAGCATACAAATTAGTTTGTACAACTTGTTTAGAAGGAAAACAAAACGGGTTACCTTTAAAATTGAATGGATCAAAAGCTACAAAATTACTTGAACTAGTACATTCTCACATTTGTGGTCCCATGGAAACCAAGTCATTAGGAGATGCTAAATATTTCATGACATTCATTGATGACTATTCAAAAAAAGATATTGTAACACATCTTAGAATTTCGCCTAGCGAAATTAGTTGCTAAGATAGCAAGTTCAGTTGAAGTATATGATACCACCCTTTTAAAGTCATGTAATATGTCCTACATAAACATAAATTCAAGCGTGAACAGTAAATTCAATAGTTAAATTCATTTAAACAGCTGTTGAGAAACTTAACCTTAGATTTGAATATGTAGTATTTGACTTTCATATAATTTCGCTAAATCAATATATTTCTTTAGTTCAAAAGATGTTTAGGTAAATAGATAGCCAGAAGATGATTAATTTTGTTGTTAAAAGATCTTATTTAGAGTTTGAAGATGTTTAATAGTGATTTGCCAGTTTAGAATTTTGTCATGTAATTTTCCACTCTAAAATTGAAGTATTCGGTTATCAGAAAAGAGTTAAGAAATCAAGTGATAGATAGAAAGTATCGTAATTTCGGTTTAAACAACATATTAAAATTTTAGAAAGTTTCATGCATTTTAAAGATCGTTTTTAACTATAATTTGGTATAGCAAGATATATGATTAATGAAAAGTTAGACATTTCAGTCTTATTCGGGAATTCATGAAAAGAAATTATATTCAGAGTAAAGTTTATTTTAATATAAAGATTTCTGGAAAAGTTCTATTTCAAAATATTAAAGCATGTGATTGTAATTAAAATGGGTTTTGGCTCGAGAAAACGCTTGGACGAGATGATGCGATCGTTCGGCATTCGGGAGGAGTAATATTTGTAGTTATAAATCAGCGAATGGACTTGGAGATTCCAAATTTTTACAGTAACAGTTTTTCAATAGGGAAATTTGTTTAGAGTTATTTTCAATTCAATACTTTGAATATTTCAAGTAGTCAAATTTTGTTTTTGGGTTTTATACCACTTTCAAAATTAGGTAAAATTCTTTATTTGATGTAAGATAATAGATGAGAAATAGGAGAACAGAATGACATTTGTTTCAGCTTGATAGGAGCAATATTTCGAAAGTTATGGCAATCACATCTTTATGACTCTTTTCTGGCGAAACTATTAAAGTTACAAATTTTTTTATAATAACTTAATTTGACGCTCGTAACAATATCTAGCTACTACCAAAATTTCAGAAAGCTAGGATGATTTTTACTGTCATGATCAAATCAGATTTCGTAACATTTGTCTGAAACTGATCAGTTATCTGATAAAGTCCATGGGAAAGTCGAGATAAGGAAGTTCTCAAGATCCAAGAAGCGACGATCCTATAAATACCCCCTCCAGAACCTACCCTTGCCCCATTCAAGTAGCAGCATTCAGTCGGTACAGAAGCATGATGTAGGAAGGTGGCCAGCTCTGGGCTCGTGGCGCGGCAAACTACTAAGTTGTGTAGTATCGGTTGAATTTGGTCATCATGGGTGGAAGTTTATTTTGAGGAACTCATGTAGTTGAGAAATAGTGGGAGCGTGGGGTTCGGTCATGCTCGAATGGTCGGTTGAATCTGTGAAATAATTTCGGAGAAGTTGTCTGATTGCCTGTGCAATTTTCCGACTTTGTAAAATTTTAAAGAATATATTCATCATACCAGAACTGACTAATCATCATAGAACTTTCACCTTTCCATAGTTTTTGGGTTAAAACTATGGTGGCGACTGAGATAATAGCTAAGTCAGAACTGTAACACCTTAGGTATGCACCATCACAGCTGAGACAACAAGTTTATGCTCCACCCCAAGCATAAGCAAGTTCCTCACAATATTTGTTTATTTTCTTCATAAAAAGTCAGAAGTTTTGGAAAAATTCAAACATTTCAAAATGCATGTTGAAAAACAATTACAATGTAAATATAATGTTTATGCCTTGAATGTGTTAAGAATAATTTTCTCTGTTCTTACAAAGTACTGGAACTATCCATAAGCCACCACACCATAAACTCCAGAACAAAATGGTGTTGCTGAATGAATGAAACGAACATTAGTAGAAAGGGCAAAATGTATGTTAATCAATGCTAATGTTCCTAAGCTATATTGGGCCGAAGCTTCTTACCTCATTAACAGAACTCCAACTCGATTATTGACATTTAAAAACGCCAGAGGAAATGTGGTCAGAAAGAAAACCAAATGTGAGTAATTTAAGAATATTTGTCTGTGATGCAATGATTTATTTCCCTGAAGAAAAATGAAGGAAATGGGATTCTAAAGTTCAGAAAGCTAAATTTACTGTATATTGTGATGTTATAGATTTATATTTCCTCCTTCTCAGATAGTGATTGAAAGAAGAGATGCTGTTTTTCTGGCATCTAGTGTCAAAAGAAACTATGTTTCCTGTTGATTTGCTAGAACCAATGTGTGATTAATCACATGAATTAAATGACAATCGCACATCAGAGAGCTCCAATGACAAATCTGATACCAATACCACTTCTAGCAGCGAGCATGAACCATAAGTGACTGTTGAGCCACCTTTACCCTCAAATATGACTCCGAGTCCCACAAATAAATAAGTCTCTCTAAAGGAAAAGATAAAGTGGAAAAGGATTACCTGTATTACAATGTAGATACAACAATTCCTATTGCATGAAACTACAATGAAGCAATAACATCAGCTGACTCAGAAAAGTGGAAGTTGTATATAAACAAGGAATTAAAATCTCATCATAATGGAACATGGACATTGGTAGAAAAGACTCGGGATTCAAAGGTAATAGGATGTAAACGAGTGTTCAGCATTAACGGATGAACCAACTGGTCCTCGTTATAAATCCAAAAGTATATGCTCAAAATGGAGATGAGGGGACTTTCTCACCAACAGTAAGGTATGACTATTCGAGTGTTACTGACCATTTCAGCTCAACAAAACTAAGAGATTATGCAATTTGATATAATTACCGCTTTCGTTTATGGGGAATTGAAAGAGAATATACTTATGACACCACCAGAGGGACCTAGACTGCAATCCTAGTGTGGTATGTAAACTCATCTTTATATGCCTTACGACAAGCCTCAAAATGTTGGAATACAAGATTCAATTCAGTTTTAAATTAATTTGATGTTGTGAAAACCAAAGCAGATCAGTACATTTATACTGGACAAATCAATGACATCAAATTATATATTTCTCTGTATGTTGAAGACAGACTTCTGATCTGTAGAGATAAGACTGTTTTGAATGAAGTAATTTTTTATTTGAAAATTTACCCTCTTACTAATTTTGTTGGCATGCAAATAGAGAGATTGAAAGACAGCGCCTTTATACACCAAAAGTATATAGAACAGTTGTTGAGAAAATTTGATATGATTGATGCAAATCCTAACAGTATTCATGCTGATCCACAGGTGAGACTTTCAAAGGCTAATGGAGTACATGAGAAAAATCACCAGTACAGAGAAACAATGGGATCACTTATCCACGCAGCAATAGTAAGCAGACGAGATATTGTGTTTGCTGTCAGGTGAGTCGATTCCTAAATCTCACTGGAATGCTATCAGGAAAATTCTAAAATAGCTCAAAGAAATCAAGAATTATGGATTGTGCTACTAATCTAACCCAGACTCTACCGATTCAGTCAGATACAATGATGCTGACTTTGCCAGTTTTAACGATACAAGAATATAGTTGGACTATCAATATTGGTGTGGTGACAACATGATTGCGGGAAAGAAAAGGTGCCAGCTGGCCTGTAATGTAAGAATGGTTTGGATGCTGTATGTGCACGAGAAAGATGGCGTGAGTCAATCTTTAGCTTAAGTTTGGCACGGACGTTGTACGTGCGTGTGTTACGTACTGCAAATCTGCCGGATGTCTGCTAAGTATAGGCAGTACTTTGAAATGGTTTTGTAGTGTCTGTAAATGTGAGAAAAGAACTTTCTGTGTGCATAGACAATCTACACGCATAAAGTGAGTGACAGAGTGAAATTATTAACTGTGATACAGCTGGCGTGTTTTGGACCGGTGCTTCCCAATTTTCGAACTTCGCATTCTTCAGAGACAGAGCCCGGTCAATTAGCCTTTAATTAACTGGTGGTCTACTTTGTAGAACTGTGTACAAGGCTATTTGTTTCTACATTAATAGAAGTATGCACCGTGTGAATGCCACAACATGTTGCGTTGTGTTTATATACTATAACCTTTTCCATAGTAAATCAAGTTGGTTGGAAGAACTTTCCGCATAGTATTAACAACTAATTTACGTATTTAAAGGTTCATGTACAGTGACGAAAGAACTGTATCTTCAATTTATACTAGTATTACGTCGAGGACTGAAATTAAACCAACCACCAAGCAGTGTTATATCATTACAGTGATATTTATTTTTTAAGTAGAGCAACTGTTACTTGATCAACAGTGATGTAAGTGAATATATGACTAAACATTGGTTTATAATTGTTCGAAGAAGGCTGTAAGAATGATTTGCTTGCATTAACTGATTTAAGAATTACTCACTTTCAATAATTAATACCATCTGTCGTAGTAGTTTGTGCTCTGTGACCAACATATAAACAGTGATTGTTGTTATTCTGTGTGAATTGCTTTGTGCTACATTTTTTTTTTACTAGTTTCATATATTTTTCATACAAAATAAATATTTCTCTTGTTAAATAGGTGTTTACTTCATACTTAAAACCCTTCAGTTGATATTAACTGTAAGGTAGGCTGTGATAAAAAAATGTGCACTACATATTTTTTTCAGTGTCTCTTAACATTTTAACAAGAAGCTTTTAAATCAAACAAATGCAGTCTATAGGAAGATCTACAAGAGAATAAAAGTAAAATAGATCTCGGAAACAGTGAGGCAAACATCAAAGATGAAATAAAAACAATACAACTATGAAAGATGAAAAGGAAACTGTATATTTACCTACAGTTTTATTATTAAAATATAATTTGCAATTTAATGATTTGATACAAAAAAAATTTCTAATATAAACTTTATATTACTATATTGCAGCAAAGCTTAATAAAGTATAAAGGTGGACAAATGCACTGGAGTTTTTATACACAAAAAATGCAAAATCGAAGGATAAGTTGACTAAGAAATAAAGACTTGCTTAGTGTAAAGTTGTAACAGGTATTTAGGGATAGCTCGTCATAAACCAAAGAGTGTAACTAACAGACCAGAAAAAAAGACAGGAAGTCTATTTCCATCATAACATAATATAACATTACATGCAGCATGTCCCAAATTTAATTTTCATTTTTATTTGTTAATAAAAATTGCTGATAACGATGTATCATTCACATATGAGTGAAGTTACCCACAGGTGCTTCAGTTACTATAGGTACATTGTATTTACATATAAGTAAACTAATGAAGATTCTTACTGTAGTTACTTATTGGCAGCTGGGACTGTGCAAGTTTGCAAAGTGACCATTTGATTCCAATGAATAGCAAGTGGCAAGTCGGGTGGCAGCATGGGGGATTCTCGGAATAAGCTTCCTAGTCACAAGTTGACAGGTAAAGAATTGGAAGAGTCAGAATTTAGTGTAGTATAGTGCCTTATATCTTTTGCATAGACTCTGGGATTTGAGGATATCATACATTGTTACGTGTGAGATTGGTCGACACGATTCAAGTTTGGGGACCAATAACAATTTTTGCTAACATGAAGAATGCATATCCCATGTGACCCATAAAGTCAGAAAAATTCATATTAACTGTACAACGAACAAAGCAGTTCATGAAATAGGGATCACAATTTTGTAATATTAACTGAAACAAATATTTTGTTAGTTGTCTGTTCTTTCTGTTATTTTACCTGTGGAATTTCAACAATTTCTTTTGTGTTCAGCATTTATAAACGTTCAATCATTTCAAATATTACAACCTATGTATTGAAATTCATACCATGTTGTCAAAACAAGTAAGATCAAGAGCCATAGAACCAATAAATTTATAATCATATCAAAATAAACAATTGCAAAGGTACATCCCCACAAGCTGCTGGCCAATGTTCTGTAACTTCAGTTAGCTGCCAGCCTCTATCAGGCAGCTATCTCAACCTATTGTTGAAGGTATATAAGCCTAAAATTTCAATGCTCTACGTGTGTACATATTTTTTTTCCATGTTTTGATGCCGCAGCAATATTCGACTTTGCTAAGCGGTGGTTATTCTCCTATCCAAATGTTTAATAAATCCATTTTATGGCATCTTTATTTCTTAGTAATCTGTATATGTATATATAATACCCTAATTGTGAACATCACATTATATTTACAACAACCAATTATTCTGGATACAAAGCTGTACTTTGGTTAAAAAAATTTCCAAGCAACGAAAGGCAATGGCAATTTGTGAATTTCTTAGTATACTAAAAATTCTAAACATGTTTCCAAGTCTCTCATAGCAAGGTAGGCATGCTTTGTAGTGTAAAAAGGTTTTTAATAATCAAACAAAAGAAAAAGGCTTTAGGCAATATAAATTACAAGGAAAGGGAAAATGACTCATAACTCACCAAAGTTGAAGGCAGCGACGAGAGAAGAACATATATCACGAACACACAAATATACACAATATTTTACTTCGGCGTGTGCACACCTCTCGAACCACATGACTAATTCTCTTTAACATCAAGAAGGTTTAAGACCGAAATATTGTGTATATTTGTGTGTTCGTGAAACATGTTCTTCTCCCGTCGCTGCCTTCAATTTTGATAAGTGATGAATCATTTTCCCTTTCCTTTTAATTTAAAAAGGTTTTTAAGAGAGAGGAAGGCCAAAAAATCCTACAGCGGAGAGCATGGTAGTACATGAAACAATATAATAATTTTACAAAAAGCACACATACATAGACTTACACACTAAAAATTTTCAGGCAAACTTGTTTGGCAGCAGGAATGGTTACCACTAATTATGTAGGCCTGTAACCATACCCCTTGCTAAACGAATTTGCCCCAAAATTATTTGTATTAGTTTTTTTTCTGTATGGCAAGTCAGAGTTAAGAATTTTTACAATGCTTACCTTGCCTTTAAGTTCCGTGGCTGCTTTAGCCCAATGAGGTGCTAGATTCTTGCAATGACCACACCAAGGAGCATAGAATTCTACCAGCCATATATCATCTGAATCCAGAACAGTTGATTTAAAATTGGAATCTGTAAGCTCTATTACATCCTTGGTATCGGTCTATTAACAGAAAATTGACATTTAAATATATATAAATTTCAAATTTGAAATCATATCTTTGAAATTAATTCTAGACACAATACAGATTATTTATTATTATAATAAATATGATGAATCTAATAACTGAGCATGAAACAATGCTACTACAAAATTGAAATGGAAAGTAGAAGAAAATATTCCAGGTGAATCCTCACCAGTTTTTTTTTTTTTAATTAGTTTAAATTAGACCAAGTTCATTGACAATTCTTTTATGGAACAGGTGTCATTCAAGGGTTTCAGTAAACTGTATGAAGCCAATTGATAAGACATCCTGAGAGAGGATAGTTGTATTGGAGATGTGGTGGGTGAAGTGTGGACAGTGGCTAGAATTTCTGGATAATGGGTTCCAGGTCATTCAAATGATAATATATTGAAGGAAAAACATGCTTTTTGGAATAGGCACGGTAGGTGAAGATCAGTTTGGCTTAGGACAAACTGCTATACAAGAGAAGCAATACTTGAAGGGTAGATCAAGAGAAACAAAGATACTTTTATGGCATTTGTTGATTTAGAAAAAGGTTTTGATAATGTTAGGTGGGACAAAATTTACAAAAGTTTAAAGAAGTTGGGTCTAAAATGTAGAGACAGAAGAATACTTTATAACTTAAAAATCAAGAAGTTATAATAAAAGTAGAAATCATGAGAGAAACGGATCAGTTAAAAAGAGTGTGAGAGTCTATTCCCATTAATATTCAACTTATATGCAGAAGAAGAAATAAATGATGTGAAAGAAAGATTTGAATGTGGCATAAGTGTTCAAGGAGAAAAAAAATCAGTATGCTACAATTTGCTGACGACACCGTCTTGTTAGCAGAACAGGTTGTCAGGGACAAACCGAGTACTGGGGTTGAGGTATCGGCTAAGTCACCTGAGCCAGATGTTGTCCAAGATTTTCTAAAGTTATGAAGCCGTGTAGAATTAATATTGCTAACAGTTCAAATGACCACGGTCGCCACTTGCAGGCCTAACCTTCTGCAAGAAAGGTAGTATGCTAATAAATGAAAGTCTCAAGTCGAAATCAAAAGTCATATATTCTTCCAAATTTTCACATGAATGTTATAAAACACTGTTAGCACAGGCAATCGGATTGAAATCGTCTCCAAAAATTACAAGTTGAAATTCCAGAGCAACGCGACTTTGAAAAACCCCCAAAACTGAATGTAACTGACTAGTTGCTTGGTTAGTAAATGTTCACCACAAAACTACAACATGGCTGCTGTTTCTCGCGTTCCTTCGTCACCGGTTGGTTCATGGACCAGCCCGTTCCGCCAGACCGAGCGGAGCTCACCCGACGCGTGTTTTCACCACCGCGTTACAAATAACACTGGAGACGGCCGACCAAATTCCCGCCTCTTAGTTGCCTTATATTAACTTGAGATCACGTGGTACATTGGTCTTCAACAAATTACCAAATATGGATGTGTTAGTTTGCCTACCACTTAAGTCAGTGTTCAATTATATTCTTATTTAAAATCGGCTTTAGTAATTCTCTCGAAATTATGTTTAAAATATTATTCCTGATTTTAGACTGTCTCTCAATGTGAACTTTGTTTAATTTTATTGAGTTATGGGAAACCGAAAAAATCTAACAGTCAAATGTGGCTATTATTCATGTTTTTATTTATAACTCCGAAAGTTTATGGATTATTGCGCCGGAAAAATTATCACAGTGAAGCCTGCCTTAAACTGCATCTTTTAGTGCTTATTTTATCTTTGTAAGTGCCATATCCGAGACACAATAAATTATTTAGTGATTTACACGTGTGTTTTATGCAGCGTGAACTTACGAAACCTATAACGTCGGTGCTATGGCCTTAAATGACTTGAAATAATTATGTAGGAAGCTAAAAGAATGGATTTTTATGATAAACTAATTTTTATCCCGGAATCAAAGTAGGCTTTTAAATAATAAAATGTCTAAGCTGGGTGATCACTTTTACGTGTTCCTTTCAAGTTTAAAATTACTTAAAGTGTTGGAAACTATCAGATTTATGTGAATTTACTTCGCTTCCTGTCTGTTTTAATTTATTCTCTACTTTATATTGTGTGGCAGTGTTTACAATTGGTGTAGTAGCATTTTCTATGTGCAGTGATTATAGCCAGTTACTTTACGATTGGATTAACATAAAACAGGTTAGTGAAATGTCTTTAAATGTGTCTAGAAAATTAATTATGTGTGTTAGCTAGTATTTAAATGTCATTAGTGCTCTTGAAATGGCTTTAAAGTGCTGGAATTTATTCCTGAAAGTTGGACAAATTAATCGATTTACCGGCGTCTATTTACTCACTGATATTTCATATTTTATGGACTGAAACTATTTAAACCCTATAAAAACTGAAAGATTATTTTATTTACTGCTTGTTTTTCTACTTTTAAAATCCTGAAACTACTTAAAAGACCAAAATTATGCATGTGAACTGTTTAAGAAAAATGAGTATTAAAAATCCCACATAATTACTTCTTATAGTTATTAGATGCTTTCAAATTATCAGAAACCTGTTAATTTATCTACTAGGCTGTCTCAGGAATTATTATTGCTGCTTTTGGGGCCTCAACATGTTCAAGTTTTATTACAATGAATTATTTTCATTTCTGCTTCAGACTGTTATTTTATCATCCAGTTTATTTCTTTGAAAATTCTACTAAACTATCTTTAAATGTGAAGTTATGGTTATGGTGCATCTAGGCCTGTGTAATATAGGTTCTTTATTGCCTTTACTGTCTGAAATCACTTCAGAAATACTAAAACTGGAATATGCCAAAATTTATGGGTTAGGTTTTTCCTTCATTGAAATTACTTATTTATCTCCGAAATAATGTGTATTACCCATGATAAAAGGTTTATTTATGCATTTTACTTGCAATTATTTAACACTTACTTCATTTAAATCGGTTCCCAATATCTCTCCAACTAATGCTAGTGTCTGTTATCGAAAGTTTATTCTTATGTGAAATAACCTATTTCCTACTGAAATATCGTTGATTTAATGCAGTTTAGGTGTTATTTACATTGTTTATGGGTTATTTATTCACTTTATTATACCAGAAATGCTGTTAACTTGATTTAAAGTGTGGTACCGGGTACTACAGTTAACCCAAAACTCGGCCCGATTCTAACCCAATATTGAAAATAGAATGAGGGATACCTTACATGCCCCCTGAAGATTGAAGTCATTTTTGGAACAAAAACTGGCTGAACATCTTAAAAGAAAGAAAACCCAAAAAGAAATTTAAAAATCCCAAAAATTACTAAGAAACTCCCAAAAATTTGGAAAAATTCCCAAAACTAAACTATCCCTAAACCTGTGCGGTTGCTCTGGTCTCCATTCATTCCAAAGTTATTACAAAATACTGAAGAGTTCACTCATTCATACTTGATCTTATTGTCAAAATCAAAATATTCAACATGAGAAAAAAAATCCTTCATATAAAAGTGCTAAAGAATTTCACAATGTATCAAGATTCCACAAATGGAACAGAAATTAAATTCAAAATATGAAATCAAATTAACCAATATCAAATTATCATTTAAATGACAAAATGTACAAGAATATCAATAAACCTTACATCTAAACATAAAAAAAATTTACCTAAAGAAAGAAAGATATGTTTTTCTAAAAACATGTGTTTTACAAAAACCGTGTATTTTACAAAATTATATATGTGTTTTCACAGAAACTTGTCAGGCTTTGCCTGTTTCTGTCCTCCGTTCCAAGAACGTCTCTCTTATTACTTTTTTCACTCACACACTATTCTCTAAAATGGGTGAATGCTCAAGTCCTGTCACGGTCGCCATGTCAGGGACAAACCGAGTACTGGGGTTGAGGTATCGGCTAAGTCACCTGAGCCAGATGTTGTCCAAGATTTTCTAAAGTTATGAAGCCGTGTAGAATTAATATTGCTAACAGTTCAAATGACCACGGTCGCCACTTGCAGGCCTAACCTTCTGCAAGAAAGGTAGTATGCTAATAAATGAAAGTCTCAAGTCGAAATCAAAAGTCATATATTCTTCCAAATTTTCACATGAATGTTATAAAACACTGTTAGCACAGGCAATCGGATTGAATCGTCTCCAAAAATTACAAGTTGAAATTCCAGAGCAACGCGACTTTAAAACCCCCAAAACTGAATGTAACTGACTAGTTGCTTGGTTAGTAAATGTTCACCACAAAACTACAACATGGCTGCTGTTTCTCGCGTTCCTTCGTCACCGGTTGGTTCATGGACCAGCCCGTTCCGCCAGACCGAGCGGAGCTCACCCGACGCGTGTTTTCACCACCGCGTTACAAATAACACTGGAGACGGCCGACCAAATTCCCGCCTCTTAGTTGCCTTATATTAACTTGAGATCACGTGGTACATTGGTCTTCAACAAATTACCAAATATGGATGTGTTAGTTTGCCTACCACTTAAGTCAGTGTTCAATTATATTCTTATTTAAAATCGGCTTTAGTAATTCTCTCGAAATTATGTTTAAAATATTATTCCTGATTTTAGACTGTCTCTCAATGTGAACTTTGTTTAATTTTATTGAGTTATGGGAAACCGAAAAAATCTAACAGTCAAATGTGGCTATTATTCATGTTTTTATTTATAACTCCGAAAGTTTATGGATTATTGCGCCGGAAAAATTATCACAGTGAAGCCTGCCTTAAACTGCATCTTTTAGTGCTTATTTTATCTTTGTAAGTGCCATATCCGAGACACAATAAATTATTTAGTGATTTACACGTGTGTTTTATGCAGCGTGAACTTACGAAACCTATAACGTCGGTGCTATGGCCTTAAATGACTTGAAATAATTATGTAGGAAGCTAAAAGAATGGATTTTTATGATAAACTAATTTTTATCCCGGAATCAAAGTAGGCTTTTAAATAATAAAATGTCTAAGCTGGGTGATCACTTTTACGTGTTCCTTTCAAGTTTAAAATTACTTAAAGTGTTGGAAACTATCAGATTTATGTGAATTTACTTCGCTTCCTGTCTGTTTTAATTTATTCTCTACTTTATATTGTGTGGCAGTGTTTACAATTGGTGTAGTAGCATTTTCTATGTGCAGTGATTATAGCCAGTTACTTTACGATTGGATTAACATAAAACAGGTTAGTGAAATGTCTTTAAATGTGTCTAGAAAATTAATTATGTGTGTTAGCTAGTATTTAAATGTCATTAGTGCTCTTGAAATGGCTTTAAAGTGCTGGAATTTATTCCTGAAAGTTGGACAAATTAATCGATTTACCGGCGTCTATTTACTCACTGATATTTCATATTTTATGGACTGAAACTATTTAAACCCTATAAAAACTGAAAGATTATTTTATTTACTGCTTGTTTTTCTACTTTTAAAATCCTGAAACTACTTAAAAGACCAAAATTATGCATGTGAACTGTTTAAGAAAATGAGTATTAAAAATCCCACATAATTACTTCTTATAGTTATTAGATGCTTTCAAATTATCAGAAACCTGTTAATTTATCTACTAGGCTGTCTCAGGAATTATTATTGCTGCTTTTGGGGCCTCAACATGTTCAAGTTTTATTACAATGAATTATTTTCATTTCTGCTTCAGACTGTTATTTTATCATCCAGTTTATTTCTTTGAAAATTCTACTAAACTATCTTTAAATGTGAAGTTATGGTTATGGTGCATCTAGGCCTGTGTAATATAGGTTCTTTATTGCCTTTACTGTCTGAAATCACTTCAGAAATACTAAAACTGGAATATGCCAAAATTTATGGGTTAGGTTTTTCCTTCATTGAAATTACTTATTTATCTCCGAAATAATGTGTATTACCCATGATAAAAGGTTTATTTATGCATTTTACTTGCAATTATTTAACACTTACTTCATTTAAATCGGTTCCCAATATCTCTCCAACTAATGCTAGTGTCTGTTATCGAAAGTTTATTCTTATGTGAAATAACCTATTTCCTACTGAAATATCGTTGATTTAATGCAGTTTAGGTGTTATTTACATTGTTTATGGGTTATTTATTCACTTTATTATACCAGAAATGCTGTTAACTTGATTTAAGTGTGGTACCGGGTACTACAGTTAACCCAAAACTCGGCCCGATTCTAACCCAATATTGAAAATAGAATGAGGGATACCTTACAAGGTCGAGGATATTGAGAAGTTACCGACTATCATGAACGAAATACTGAAGGAAGATTTTGGACCAAATATAAACCAAAGCAAGACAAATGTGATGAAATATAACAGTAGCGATACCAATAATAGTAGATTAAATGTAAAAATAGGGTCAGATGCGATAGAATAATTTTGCAATGGCTGAAGCAGGAATGATGTTAAAAGCAGAATGGCACTAGCAAAAAGAGCTTTCATGAAAACGACAAATCTTGATATTAATCTAGGACATCTTAAGACTCTGTGTGTAGCCCACAGCATGTTATGGCAGAAAAGCATGGACTTTAGGCATACCGGAAGTAAGGAAAATTGAAGCATTTGAAATTTGGCGCTAAAGAAGGATGCAGAAAACTAAGTGGACAGATATGTACGAAATGAACAAGTTTTGGAAATGATGGGTGAGGAAATAAGTTTGTGGAAAAGTCTTACAGAAAGAAGAGATATGCAGGATTGGTTAACTTGTCACTGCAGGGAACAGTCGAAGGTAAGAACTGCAGAGGAAGACATATCAGAATATATGAAGCAAATAATTGTGTTGTAAGGGGTGTTGAGATGAAAAGGTTGGCACAAGAAGGGATGGAGGATTGCATCAAACCAGTCGAGAGACTGGCGACAGAAAAAAAAGTGATTCTAGTTTGGCCAGTAGGAAGACATGGTATCAAAGAGGAGAGGTAGTAAAAGTACTGTTAAGAAAAGTAACTGGAAACATCATAGTTAAAAAACGGTTGGATTAGACTCAATAGTAAGATGTGGGTGTGTAGGTAAAAAATGAGGGTTAAAATGAGCACATGAAAGCAAGAATGGCTAGCTGTTGGGACACCTCAAAATTGTTCAAATGTATTTATGAAAAGGTCTATGGTAAAACTCCTGGAAACTCGGTAGTTGAAACACTAGCAGACGGAAGAAAAACAGTAACTGGTCAGAACTACCTTTAAATATTGATTAGGTACTGGAAAAAAATTAGAAAGGTACAGAATAAAAACATGCGAAACTTGAGAAGGAAAGTCTATATAAGGGTATTGTGGGTACTACACGAGAGTTCGTGAATCTTTTTGCTGACAGCATATGAGGGATTACTAATGAGAGCAGCAGGTGTTCCAATCCAACTGTAAATGGTTTCATGCATGTAGTCACTGCAATTCATTACATCTGTCATTGAACAGTTGTCAGATGGAAGGAATGTCAGGACATACTACTTACGAAACTATCTATGTAACACACCAGTTAATCTGAAACTACTGTCCAGTTTCCTACATATGTTTGACCATCAATAAACTGTCTGTAAGAATGAAAAGCCACAGACAAAATCCATTCACCCAGAATCCAGGCTATCTAGTAACTGTTCATCCTGTTTTCCACGATACAAATAAATTTTAATTCATGGTTCACCATCCATACCATCAGAGTTCTCCCAAACAATAATAGCCTATATAAACTTGGGTGGAACTACTGTGACATTCAAATAAGGCATTCACCAGGTCTCAATATACAATAATACCCAGTCATCCCTTATTTTTCCCCTCTTTCTCATGTATTTCATTCCCATAACCCAACATGTAACACTGCTCAATGAAGATGATTTTACTGAATGGTTATTTACACTTATTTAATTCTTAGCATTAATATTTCAATAATCTGTCTTTTTTGCTTATGGCATTACACCTCATCGATGTAATGGTTATTATATGGGTAAAAGGATTGGGGCAAGGAATAAGAAGTAATTCAACCATGTTCTTTTGAAGAACAGTTCCAGTATTCACCTGGAATGTTTTTGGAAAATCAAAATCTGAATGGCCAGACATGGGGACAGAATTACTGATCAACCACCAAGCTCAGCATATTGTTTGATATTACCTTCTTTAGCCTGCCCAAAACTCATTTTACTAATTTTGCCAAGCTTAGGTATTCTCTTCACTCACTGTCCCGATTGATTGTGCCTCAACAATGTCTTTTACTCAACTGCCACTATTTACGGCAGTTGTCTACAGTTCCCACTAGTGTTGCCAGGTGCAGGTTGTTAAAAATCGGGACGGAAGGAGGAAAAAAATCGGGATTCTGGGTTACAAATCGGGATTCTGGGTTACAAATCGGGACAACCCCCAAAAATATGTTTTTGTATAATTCTCGTTTATCGTATTTTTATGATATATGGAGAACAGAGATATTTCCTATAGGTATCTGTTTATCATATAATAAGAAGTTATTAATATTATTGCTAAGTATGTATTATATTAATAGTCAGACTTGTTGACTACCGCTAGTAACAAAAATTATGGAAATAATGTATTTTCAAGTTGAATTTTAAGTATTTATGTATTCTGTTAATAAGTTTAAAGTATTTAATTTTTTAAAATTGTATTTAGGGTTAGATTTCATTGCTTTTATCATAGCCTTTTTTTTTTTTTTTTTTTAAACTTAATTATTCAGATTCATGCGCCTCGTAAAAGTCTTTAAAAACTTGAGCTCTTTTGGCATAGTATGAAAAACGACTGTGCAGTTTCAGAATGAAATTCTACAAATCAAATTTACTCATACCCAGAGCATATTTTACACTGCTATGCAAAATGTGTGCAGGACATACCACTGATATAATTTGATCATTATCTTTGTGTCACTAAATTTTTATACATATCTGATAGAGCTTCATTTAATTTAATTGCAATGGAGCACAGGCTCCGGTGGCAATTTCCCTACACACCCATCTTCCCCTATCCTGCACCTACCTACATTTGCCCTCTACAAATTTTATCTTTAAATTCTTTCAAAGGTTTCGGTAAATTATTCATCATTTCTCTTGGTAACTCATTCCAATCCCTGACACCCTTACCTAAAACAGATAATCTTCCCACACCCTTCTGCCTGAAATCGAGTGCCAGCTTGTGGTCATGGTCATCTTTTCCCCTCCATGCACTACTTTTCATACCTATTGCAATATCTTTCCATGCCTCATCGCCAGTATATGCCCTGTACACTCCCATGACCCTCCTCATCCTCCTCCTGTCTTGCAATGAATCCCATTCCAGCTCCATCATATCCGTCACTGATTGCATTCTGCGATAATTTCCAGAAACAAATCTAGCAGCCCTTTTTTGCACCCTCTCCAACTCCTGTATTTGATACGTAAAATGAGGGTCCCATACTACAGTACCATATTCGAGCAATGGTCTGACCAAAGTTTTGTAACCCAATTCCTTGAGTTCTCTCGTACATCCCCTCATCTCTCTCTCCAACAAGTGCAGAACTTTGAAACCTTTGCCTACCACCTGTCCTATGTGTCCTGCCCAGTTAAGTTTGTTATCAAAAGTAATTCCAAGATATTTACATTTCAAGTCTTCAGCAAACAATTCTTTCCCCATCTTATATTCATAATTAACCTTTTGTTTTGTTTTGTTGATTCGCTTCAGCATAAAAGTCAAATTTTTTGAATTTGTGGTTTGCCTGGAAAGTCTTACCATCGGCGGAATATTTTTGTATCATCGAGTTAGGACACTATAAAATGTATCATTTTGAAGAGCTTCGATCGCTTCTGCGTAGATGTCGAGTCTAAACCACTATTTGCAATCACACTGGCCCTTGTTCTTCCAAATGACAATTTTTCAGAAATTTTAGAATCGTTATACACAGTACGATCGAGTTTTGATTCACTTTCGAATGAACTGAATGACAAAGTGTGTCTGACACTCCCTTCTTTTTTCTCGTGTTCATTACATTTCTGTGTTTTGCTATAACATTTTTGCCACCATGTCATAAACTGTTTTTGACAGGTTAGTAGGGTCAATTGTACCATAGGCTGTGAAGAGCACTGCTGGTTGGGTTCGATGCGTCACGTGATTTCATTTTTGTGACGGGTGATGGGTTTTTATCATTTAGCTAAAAAATCGGGACATATGACGTCCCGACTCTGGGTAAATCGGGACGCGTCCACAGACCCCGAAAATCGGGACGTCCCGCATAAATCGGGACACCTGGCAACGCTAGTTCCCACCCTTTGCCATGTTCAATTACTGAAGAAAGGTTTGAGACCAAATAATTGCAATGTTGGGAATGCTAGTGTACATTTCATCTGTCCATGCTGTCCTACCATCATCTAAGGTAAGAAGTGGTTTATTCTTCAATCTTAATTTGTAATTTTGTTTTGTTACTTACCTCCTATCATTTCCTTCCAAATATATATAACTGTATAAAAACAAATACCGCACTAATAACAGTGGTACCTACCAGTAAGGAAAGAACACTGAGGATTTAAAAAGGGGTGTGGGGGTAAGGGAAGAAAATGATCTCAGTTTTAGAACTGTTGGAAACCTAGTCCCCAGTACATTCCAGTAGGCCTATTCCCACAACTTCACTTAAAAAAAAGGTTTCTGTCAACATAAACTATGAAATAAGATTTTATGTTGTTTCTAGGGAGGGGTGTATTTTTATGGGATTACTCCTTGTCAATGTCAAGGTCATTAGTATTGAGAAAGGATTATTGGGGGGGGGGGGGGGGAAGAATATGGTCATTCGCCTGGAGTGATTTTGAGAAACTATAGAAAACCGAAATATGAATTGCCAGACAGGATTTGAAACAGCATGCTTGTGAATGACAGGTGTGATATTTACCAATCATCCACCCCACTTGGTCCTTCAATAGCAAGTCTCTTCAGTGGTGGGACTGGTGAAGCAGGGTGGATATTACAAGTACTACAGTTTCATTTGTTGCAAAGAAAAAACCCCGGGAACACTTGGCAGTGGAGATTGCTAGTGGCTAAAAGTTGATCAATGTTACGTATTCTACTGAAGCAAGTTTTGGGGGAGGCAACGAACATTTTGGGGAAGGAAAACATCATTACAGGACAAAATTGAAGGAAATCTCACTCCATATGATCCTTATATTTCAGTAAAGAAATGTCAAAATGCATGGCCAGTTTAATAAACCAATTTACAACTGTATAAGAACTATATACTACCTTGGAACTTCCACCACTTTTTCTGCCTTTGAGCTGAATATTCACTTTATCTCTGACAGTCTTTAAGCCTGCTTCAACAAGTCCATCAGCAGTTCTGGGTCCGCTGTAATCTTCTGGATTACTTTTGTCAGCACCAAATAGTTTCACTGTTGGAAAGCCCCGCACTTGATATTTTGAGCTGAGAGTTTTATGTTCATCAGCATTGACTGCACCAACTTTAATGACACCCTGTGAGCATTACAATTATAGTAAATGACAATGTAGCAGAGTTTATCCACCTACCCATTATCAATGAATTCAAATAATAGCTCTAAATGCAGCAATTATAGTATAGAAAAATAATAATGTAATGGAACTGTGCTTTACAACTCTGATCTTATTGAAGACATTAATTACAGAATATGGATAGAACATACATTTTATCTAGTTTTCAAACTTTAATCATTTAAAAGTAAAAATGAGCATGAAGCATTTTAACTAATTAAGAAAATTCAAGAACAATATATGGCTTAAAGTCACAATTAGAGTTTTTCTCAATAATGAAGTATGCATAACATTGAAATTATCATACAAGAATCCACAAAAATTAGGAAGTAACCCAAATTGTTGACTAAAACAGCAGTCACCCGACAGGGTAAAACCACAATTTGATAAATATTTAATGAATCTTTAAAATTCAAACCAAAGACATCCCATAATAGACTCCCTGGACAAGCATTCCTAAAGGTAAAACAGCAATGTTCTTTACAAGAGGGTGACTTTGCACAGTTTGTCTACTCTTCCTGCATCTAAAAATGTGCCCTATGTTCTCACTCCATATGCACTGCTAAGAGGTTTGAGATTATACCGAATTAAGCCCAGGAAAGAATCTGCCGACTGAATCAAACACCACCTCCCCTATAAAGCTGGTTTTCTCTCTCACCAGTTGCCATATTACAAGACGTTACAGATATTAGGATGTGAATATCTAAATAATTCCACAGAAAATTAACAAGAGTTCTGAAAAGGTTAGCCTTCCATTTATATATTACTAACTCTAGAGCTAACATTCAATTGCCACATCAATGGTATGATTTGAACAACAGGTTGAAGCTGGCTAGGGTTCAAATCCCCATGAAGATTTTTTTCTTTTTTTTTGTGATAGGTTTTATTCCATTCTATATAAAATCTTTAGTATAATTTGTATTTTAATTATTAATTCTTTGTGTCACTACATTTTTCAATGACGTAATATTTCTTTGTGTTTGCTCATACTATTTCTTAGTTTCCTGGTGAAATATTCAAATTGCCACAAATACCTTGATAATGAAATACATACATATATATAATTATTATCACATTAACAAAAAATAAAATTTGCATCAAGCAATGTTAAAAAAAAAAATAAAAAAATCCTTATTGTTTATCAGTTTCTTTCCGACTTTTTTTTCATAATGACTTTCAAGTTATCCGATTAAGATTTTAAAAAAAAATGTAGATGAGGTCTATCTATATTTGGAAGATTTGAAAAGTAGCTATTATTGGAGATTGCAATTCCACTAGGAATTGGCGTCATAATACTGCTGTAGTCAAACACAAGACACAGCTGGAAATACTTTCCGAAGTTTATTTAATGGTGTCGTGCTGATCCAGGCTGTATTACAATGGAATTACTGCTTGAAAATAATATGTCTTGCTATTGATTACAGCAGTATTATGACATTATTACTGAAAGTTGTTATAGCAAAATTGGGATTGCCAGTAGACCCGAAAAATAATCATGCACATTCATTGCCACTAATGTAACTTTTTCTGTGTCTGTATTTTGTCATGAAGCATTTCTTAAACTAATGTGGTAATCCAATTAAAAGAAATTTTAAACATGTATTTATAATTTTCTAGTCGACTGACTAGTTCATATGTTTTACCTGACAAAGTATTCCAATAGGAAGATATGATAATCTTAAAGCAATGCAAGTTAAAGTAGTATATAGTTATTCCATTTCTTTTGAAGACAGTCACAATACCTTTGAAAAATGCAGGAAAAAAATACCCAAATCAAAATTCAGTGAAAGAATAACAATCAAACTACCGATGATTGTTTATTCAATGAAACAAAATGTATCAAACAATATTAACCCCTTTGCTCTAACCGCAAGAGTAATGTGGTTGTTGAATGTTAGTGGCACACAGGGCCGGCGTTATGTGTTAAACCCGGGTTAAGGATTGCAATCCCGCGGGATTTCCGCCAATCCTGCGGGATTGGTACAAACAGTTTTTTTAACGCATATATTTAAAACATAGTTATTTAAAACGTTAATACATTAAATGATAATTAAATTAATAAATAATTTTAATGTAAAATGATAAAAATTAACAGTTAACAATATTTTGATTGGCAAAACTTTTACCGTGTCTTAAGTGTATTTCGAGGTTTTACATTTTTGTTTTTTAATCTAAACCAATTTTTAAATAAATAATAAAAATTGAAAATATTGAGTCTTAGGTCATATTATGTGCCTTACAATACATCACACAAGTTTAAAAATATGGTTTGCTTAATGGCCAAGTTACCAGAGTTGTTTTTTTTTTTTTTTTTAATTCTAAATAAACGTTCCATAACATCGAGAAAATCATTCCATTTCACAAAGTGAAGTGAATATACTCTGTAAAGTGTAGACTTGGCTCAGAACAAGATCTCATAACTTTTTGTCACTGCACAAGCACGAGACTTGACCTTTTTTTTGCGCGATTCATTATTATATCTCCTGATTCCTTGATTGATATTATAGTTGATTCAATGTTATTAAAAGAAACTACTCACCAACACGTAAACTGTCAAGCATTTCAGATTTACTTATGTGGCGTAACGACGTTTTTAGAGTGGAAATTATTATTTTTTAGTAAGAAAGGAGACTTTCTCGGCGAATGATTGCAGTGAAGTCCTCATAGGTTGTATCTCCGGATTTCATTGCATACACACATGAGTAAGACGGTGGAGGCAGCCATCGAAGTATGGTATTCCTACCACACAATTTGTCGATACACCCGTGAAAATTTCATTATAACTTTTTTTACCTTTAGTCGAAATAATAACAAGGAGAAGAGGGATTAATCGAAAGCTTGAGCGGCACATGTAAGCAGGTGGCTTTCGTCAAAGAAAAGCATTGAGGCAGCGGCCAAAACAACAAGTCAAAGGATAGCTGTTAAATAAACAGGCAAGTGATCGTTAAAATTACGATAACATTAGCTTCATATCAACGAATAATAAAATTTTCAGGCGCAAATTAGGAAATTGCCACAATTACTTTATCTGCAAATACAGAAAATGGGAATAATGAAACCGTGAATGAAAAGCTGTAACTGTGTAGTTCAGATAACGTGTGCGACACTGAAAAAATAATTATATAGTTAGAAAATCGTACTAAATACGCACAATAACTCAAATTACAGAAATGTGTACTCGAAACAAACGTAACTGTTGATGAATACGTAAAAGTGTATTTATTTACTTACGAATGACGAAGGTTGACAATAACAAACGCTTATTCATATGAGTCAAATGCCAACTGGAAGGGTACAGGCAAACAGTGCAAAATATCCGACAGAGACCGAGTGGGGCAGCGAGTCACGCGTTTCCGCCGGATTTTGTGGATTGCGGATCCGCTTAATTTTGTGCGGGATTCGCCAGACTATCTAATGATGCGGTATCCCGCTTTGCTGGATTGCAATCCCTAACCCGGGTGGGTAGTCAGGAAATTGGCGGGAGGGGGGGGGGGGGGGAGGTGGTTACCCTTTCTAAAATAATAACAATCGTGATAACCATACAAATTCACAGGTATAAAAGCTACAAAATGAATTTAAAAAATTTATTTTATGATTTATTCAATCAATTTTAATTGTACGCAAAAAAATATTTTTTTAACTTACTGTTCAGTATTAATTGCTCAATTGTATTGCACTTTGCTTGTTTGGAATAGAACCGATTCAACAATTTTTACAGACAAAGTTCATCAGTGAGATTACCATGCACATGTAATATTTCGACGTTATGCAACATTGTCGATCGTGGGTAAGTCTTGAGCTGGTGTATAACCAAAAAACTTAGTTCATTCGAACAGGACGAGCCAGGAATCGTGACAAGTCGAAGAAAGCACACAAACTCTGGTATGAGACACCTTGTCCATTTGTAATTTTGTAAAAAATCTGCAATCCCTCTCAAATTTTTTGCCTGCTCGTCTTGCCTTCTCAAAAGTTGCAAAAACATGGCTCTATCACTCAGCCACCTTTCTCGGTCAAAACCATGGTTATAGAAATTTATAATTCTTCCAATATTTGTTGGCAGTCCCATAGTAAATCGTTCTAACAATTTGAAGAAGTGGATGGAATCATTGTATAGACTCTTTAACGACTTGAGCTTAAACTTCAATATAAGACTTACGGGAAAATCCTTAGAGGGGTTTCGAATGTAAGATTTTGGCTTCTACCTTGCTCGAGGCGATGGGAATTTTATGCTGATGTGGTATTTATGGTTCGTTGATTTCAAATTTAGCACATAACTGCACACTGTTCCACCAAATTTCTTCGAATTTTTAATCTCGAAAACAATATTAAACATTGGTGACTGCTTCTTTTTCCTTATATAATTGAATTAAATCATAGATTCGATTTCTCTAGATCTGCATTCAAATTTTTGACGTGATCAAAGTTTTTATCATCACAGAAAATACATTCAAACTATTTGATGTAGGAGTAATATCCCGAGGCGTTAATTGGGACAGTGCTATCTACTTCTCTGGTTACATAATGATCATATAAAACTTTCTCTTACTGTTTTAAGAGATTTGATTCTCACTAAGCACCTGTAAAAAATAAATAAATATGTTTACAAACGCAATACCATAATTTAAAAAATGGATTAAACTTATAACTTTTATAAATAGCTTGTCGGACAATATGCTACAAGAGAAGGCAAGTTAACATTAGTTCCTTTCTCTATTCCGATTTGCTGTTTCTCAAACTGTCCAAGTCGTTTCAAATCTTTAACAGTTCCAATGAATTTTCTTGATTTTATAGCTCTCTCAATTCCATCTCATACTAAAAGATAGAGATAATGAGCACTACTTTGCTCAAATAAAGCTCGCGGCTCTTCTTTGCATATTTGTAACTGAAATCCTGTTATTTTTCCAGAAATGTTAGAAGCCCCATCGTAACAGTGGCCTCTGAGTTTTAAGAGCTCCAATTTGTGCTTGGCGAAAATGTCAATCAAATAAAACTTTATTTCTACCATGGTGTTCGCAGTTAAAAATATTCTAATAAAATGTTCACTTGCAATTAAATTTTCCGAAATGATTCTCAGGCAAGATGCTCCTATTTCTTCCATGATTGCAGACAATAGTGTAGTAGCCATTAAATCAAGAATTTCATTCTGATGGTCATGATGAAACCATTTGTAACCATCTCTTTTTGGAGCCACAATTTTAGTCCAGTCACACCTTCAGCGCGAGCTTTTAAAAATGCCACAAAATTTGAGTTTTCTTTGTTGTTGGCTCCTTTCACAGAAAATCCTTGTTTCGCCAAGGCCTTCATTGTTCCATTTGAACTTTTTTGACGATAATACACACGGACTCTGCCGAAGCGGCTTTCACGTTACCCGTAGCATTTATACTTTCACACACAATGATTGTTTGCCATCGATCGTGCTCAGTAGGCGATAGCTGGGGTGACGATCTCTGTTGAAACATCAAAGAAATTTTGCACTTCGCTCAAGGCGTAGTGGGAACACCGTTAATTTTATGCGCCTTATGAATGATGAAACCAATATGCTTAGATGGTCTGCCTACATGTCTTTCTTTCCCTCATTTCTTTCCTTTATGCACGCTCAGTCACTCTTAAATTCCGGGTGGGTATTTTAGCCACCCACAATTATCCGGGTGGGTACTGCTACCCACCATACCCACATTATCCGCCGGCCCTGGTGGCACATGACCAGTATACAATTGCAAGGCAAAATTTTAATAACTTTCAACTAAATTTCTTAAAGAATTATCGAGAAGTGTGCCTTATTACTGCTTGACAGTATTACTCACTAAATCTGCAACACATGCCTAAATTTTGAGAAAAATCTGTGATCCCAACATCATCTTGTCTCCCTGGGTGGATTGGTCTTCATGTCAGCCTTTCCTAACAATCTAAAGATTGTAAAATTGCACTTTTCTGGTTTAGTACCATGCCTTTGTTGCTGATACTGCCAATATGTCACTCCCAACCTGGGGTCTTCTTTAGGAGTGCCTCAATTTAATATATCTTCATTTTCCATTACACTGTTTGGATTTTTTGGGAAACTGTGTTACCTCTTTGGCAAAGTCAGTTGTTCCAGACATGGTGTAATCGAAGTTTATGATCTGTGGAGTGATCCGATTTTTCTTGCTATATGATTGTCTGCAAGCATACAATTCCACATTTGACTAAATACATAGCGCCCATCTTTGTTAAAGATTTTAGGGCATTTTTAAATTTCTATTGAGAAGAAATTTTTGACACCGACCAATGTCTCATTCACCAGTGTTTTGAACTGTTACTGAGAACGAAAATGTAAGCGAAATTTGTATCAAAACTTTTGAACGATGAACAGAAGACAAACAAGTGCATATTTCAAAAAACAACCTGGATAGTTTGACCTATGAGCCAAAATTTTAGACAACAACAATGATTATAAGGAAAAAGGAAATGTAACAAATGAATAAGTGCAAAACCGAAATATAGTAGTACCATGTCATCAAGGCATTGTTCACACACTTTGTTTCACATGTCAGATCTTTTAATGCTCAATATTACATGACAGTAATAGAATGGTTACACAAGATTCATCTGCACAAAGCCAGCAATTGCCAACGCTTGGAAACTACATCAAGACAATGCGCAGTGCAAGGTTGCACTGTTGATAAGGGACTGTCAGGCAAAAGAACTGGGTAACGGTGCGTCGTCCCCCCCCCCTTTTCCATAGAAACCAAATGTGGCCCTAGTTGAATTGAAAAAGCAACTGAAACGAAATCGTTTTATGTAGGGGGAGGCCATGATGCACGACTCAAGGAGCATAACAGTCAGAGACTTCCAGCAGGTGGCAGACTTTATGAAAAGTGTATGGATGTAGAAGGGTGTTATTTGATTTATTTTTTTTTGCTGTTGTCAGTCTTTAGACTGGTTTGATGCAATCCTCCATCCCTTCCTACCTTGTGCTAACCTCTTCATTTCTACATACTCCCTACAACCCACGTCCTCAATTATCTGCTTCATATATTCTAATCTCTGTCATCCTCTACAGTTCTTACCTTCCACTGTTCCCTCCACTAACAAATTAACCAATCCAGCATGTCTCAAAATATGACCTACCAGCCTGTCTCTTCTTCCTGTAAGCTTCTTCCATAAACTTCTTTTCTCACCCATCATTTCCAAAACTCGTTCATTTCTTACTTTGTCTGTCCACCTAATTTTCAGCATTCTTCTGTAGCACCACATTTCAAATGCTTCAAGTTTCTTTCTTTCCGGTATTCTTAAAGTCCATGTTTCGCTGCCGTAAAGTGCTGTGCTCCACACATAGAGTTTTAAGAAGTTCTTTCTGATTCCTAGATCAATATTTGAAACTAAAAGGTTTCTCTTTTTCATGAAGGCTCTTTTTGCTAGTGCTATTCTGCTTTTAACATCATTCCTGCTTCGGCCATCGGTTGTAATTTTGCTTCCCAAGTAACAGAACTCGCTCACTTTTCCTATTGCATCCGAGCCTATTTTTATATTTAATCTGCTAGTATTGGTATCATTTCTGCTACATTTCATCACTTTTGTTTTGCTTTGATTTATATTCAGTCCAAAATCTTCCTTCAGTATTTTGTTCATACCATTCAATAACTTCTCAATATCCTCAGCCCTCTCTGCAAATAAGACAATGTCGTCAGCAAATCGTAGCATACTGATTTTTTCTCCCTGGAAACTTATGCCACATGGAAATTTTTCTTTGACTTTCTTCATTGCTTCTTCTACATACAAGTTGAATATTAACAGGGATAGACTACAACCTTTTCTCACACCCTTCTTAACTGATGCTTGTCTTTCGTGATTCTCTACTTTTATTACAGCCACTTGATTCTTATATAGTTTATAGAGTATTCTTCTATCTCGATACTTTAGACCTGACTTCTTTAAAATTTTGAACATCTTGTCCCACCTAACATTATCAAAAGCTTTTTCTAAATCAACAAATGCCATAAAAGTATGTTTGTTTTTCTTGATCCGCCCTTCAAGTATTGATCTTAAAGACAGAATTGCTTCCCTTGTACCGCGATTTTTCCCAAACCCAAACTGATCTTCACCTACTATATCTTTTACTACCCTTTCCATTCTTCTGTATATTATTCTGGTCAGTAATTTTGAAGCATGTGATGTTAGACTAATTGTGCGATAATTCTCACATTTGTCGGCTTGTGCTTTCTTTGGAAGTGTGAAGATGATATTATTATTAAAATCAGTTGGACTTTCTCCTGTTTCATAACTTTTTGATATCAACTTGAATAATCTTTCGATTCCTTCCTCTCCTAGAGATTTAAGAAGTTCTGCAGGGATCTCATCAATTCCAACAGCCTTATTTGCTTTCAAGTCATTCAGAGCTTTATTAAATTCTGTCCTCAAAACAGGATCTCCTAAGTCATCCATGTCGACATCGCCTTCCTTTTCCAATACACTATTCTTCAAGTCGTCCCCAACATACAGTTTCTCAATGTATTCCTTCCATCTGTTAGCTCTATCTTCTGAGCTTAAAAGAGGTTTCCCATCGGCAGCTTTAATGTTCATACCTCTTTTCTTCATTTCTCCAAAATTCTGTTTGATCTTTCTATATGCAACATCTACTTTTCCTGCAACCATTTGCTTTTCTACTTCTTCACACTTTTCTTGTAGCCATTTTTCTTTTGCTATTTTGCATTTCCTATTTATTTGATTTCTAAATTGCCTGTACTGCTCTTTTCCTGCTTCATCCTGAGCATTTTTGTACCTTCTCCTTTGATCGATCAGCTGCAAAATTTCTTCTGTGATCCAAGGTTTTCGGGCAGCTTGTTCCCTAAAGCCTAATGTTTCTTTGCCAGCTTTCATTATTTCGGTCTTTGATGCATTCCATTCGTCCTCGGTTGAGCTCCTTTCACAGTTACTTCTTAGACCTAAGTCTAACATTTCTGCAAATTTTTCTCTTGTGTTACATTGTTTCAGTTTATTCACTTCCAGTCTGTTCTGCTTATGCTGCTTCCTTATTCGCTTGAATTTCAGCCTGCACTTCATTACTATCAAATTATGGTCCGAGTCTATGTCTGCTCCTGGGTACGCTTTACAGTCCAGAATTTGATTAACTGTAATAATATCTACAACCAATTTTTTAATCAAATCATATTACAACTTTTCAAATGTACCCTGTGTATATCAAACACACACACACACACACACACACACAAAGAAAAAAAAAATGTGTAAACCATTGAAACACAAGGAGTGGAAATTTATCTGATTACCAGCAGAATCGATATGATACTGACTAGTTGTATATTAGATAACTATGTACGTTTTTGCGGCGGCAATGCTTTATAAAAACTTCTCTGCTGTCGCAGCTTGAAACCCAAGAAGTTTTTATAAATAGTGCATAAAAACTTCTTGGCTGACGCGGCTTGAAACCCGAGAAGTTTTTATAAATAGTTGTATATTATTTTTGCAGTACTGGTCACATACTACATTTGTGCAGCTGTCTCACATTTTAGCAGTTTTAATTTAATTTGTGCTAACTTTTCAATAAAACATGAGTGGAGAATGTGAAGAATACATTATATTGAAGCAGTTAATCCAGATTTCAAGACAATTTTTTGATAGATGAAAAAAGTCGCGCAACCACCCTAGCAATACTGTGATCTCCTATAGTCAGTCCCAGTCCTTCTCCTCTTCCTAGAATTGTATATTTTTCTGATGAACATTTAGACAGGCATTATTTCTTTCCTATCTGTTTTGCAGATTTCACATATACTTTTTCTTGAAGAAAAAAGCCTAAGGAATATGTACACTAAACTTTAACCATGTAAAACAGCTTATAGGGGTAAATACCATCTATCTGTAGTGCTATAAATTAAACTGTTCCTTTGGTTGTAGCCGGATCACTGGGACTCGCCAAGGAATTGTCGTTTTGGTCTGAAAACTGTTGCACCTGTTCATTGGTGATACTATCTAATATATGTTGCTCTTAGGGCTGTAAAATATATCCATCCTCACAAACTTCTCTTGAAAAGTGCCAACGTAATGCAGCGAGTGACCGGGAGAAGGCATATAGCAATGTATAATGACAGTGCTATCATTCCTTTGAGTATATTATTTATTAATATTTTTCTATTACACCCATCAAAATAGTGTATAATGCACAAACTTCACACAAAATAAAAACAGCTGTAACATCACACACTAAGGGATGTCTTTTGTTATCATATGCGACTTCCAGCGATAATAATATTAAGTGCAACAAAATGCATCAACGACCAACAATGATGATAAGCAAACCAACTTTATTATAAAAACAAAATTTCTAGTCCAAAAAGCTACAAAAGGAAGCGTCTATGTCCATTTTGGTTCAGGCTACATTCCAACCTATCCACAGGTGCCACTAATGATTCTGTTTGAAAACATGATAACTTAAATGTTTAATAAATCCAAATTTCTAGAAAATTATGCTTTAACAACTAATGCTATTTTGGTACAGGCTGAATTTCAACTATAAAAACTATAATTCTTCTAATTAATGCTGAAACAAGCATATTGTCACAACCTACTTTGATAAATGCTGTAGAATATTAACATCTTGGACATAACATGTGGATATGTTTCTTGATGATGTAATACCTATTATCGTTGGACGTCGCGTTTGTGTACATAAATAAGGGAACCAACGTTCGCTTATGGTTCAAAGTTTTTTTTTTTTTTTTTTTTTTTTTTTTTAAATGTGTAATCTTTTCTATATTTATACTTTTATAGCAACATATTCCCAAATAATATCATTCAAAGAACGTGTGCATAGTCATTATACTTCGCTATAAGGCTTCACCCAGTCGCTCGCGGTATGGTGTTATGGCACTTTTCGAGTGAAGTTTGTGAGGTATCTATACATTTTACACCTCTAAGAGCATTATATATTAAATAGTATCACCAAACGAACATGTGCAACAGTTTTTAGACCAAAACGACAATTCCTTGACGTGTCCCAGTGATTGTGCAATTGCCTTCAACATTTAACTAATTTAATTTAATTTAATTGCAATGGAGCACAGGCTCCGGTGGCAATTTCCCTACACAGCTATCTTCCCCCTATCCTGCACCCACCTACATTTGCCCTCTACAAATTTTTTCTTTAAATTCCTTCAAAGTTTTCGGTAAATTATTCATCGTTTCTCTTGGTAACTCATTCCAATCCCTGACACCCTTACCTAAAAAAGAGAATCTTCCTACACCCTTGTGCCTGAAATCGAGTGCCAGCTTGTGGTCATGGTCATCTTTTCCCTTCCATGCACTACTTTTCATACCTACTGCAATATCTTTCCATGCCTCATCACCAGTATATGCCCTGTACACTCCCATGACCCTCCTCATCCTCCTCCTGTCTTGCAATGAATCCCATTCCAGCTCCTTTATCATATCCGCCACTGATTGCATTCTGCGATAATTTCCAGAAACAAATCTAGCAGCCCTTCTTTGCACCCTCTCCAACTCCTGTATTTGATACGTAAAATGAGGGTCCCATACTACACTACCATATTCGAGCAATGGTCTGACCAAAGTTTTGTAACCCAATTCCTTGACTTCTCTCGATGCACAAAAGTTTTAAATGGATTGTACTTAATTCGCTTGTAATAATCATGAAAAAGTTATTAAATTATATTTTTAAAAACTTTATAACCTAATAAGCGAAAGAAAACTTGAAAACTTAACTACTGCAAAAACAACAATTACATGTTGACCATACTACCTTCAAAGCGGTTGCAGCTTTGGTGTATTCTGGAACAAACTGCTGACAGTGTCCACACCATGGAGCATAAAATTCTACAACCCAAACTGCATCACTCTCGACAACTAGGCGATCAAAATTTCCAGGTGTTAATTCAATTACATCAGAATTTGAAGGATACATGGCAAATGTACCCAAAGCCAAGCAGATGATCAAACCTGAAAACATGTAATTGATTCACTGCAAAAGTTATAAAACTAGAACAAATTCAATAATTCATGCTTGCAACATTATTTATACAGAACAAAATACACTATAATCGCTATTTTGCTAAATTAATGAAATATTCTTCCCTTATTACAAGCACTATGAGATGTACAACAAACAACGTATCTTAAAATTAACCACTAGCAAACAAACTTTGAAAAATGCATACTTTGCCCATTTTCACTCACAAATAAAGTATGGAATTATATTCTGGGGTTTATCATCAGATGCACTAAGTACTTTCAAAATTCAGAAGAGAGCAATAAGAATAATGACAAATCACAAATCATGGGAATCTTGTAGACCCTTATTTAAATGTATGAATATTCTTCCACTACCAAGTATTTACATCTTTGAAACCATTATGTTTTTTTTTTTTAGAAATAATGTCATAGATAAAGATGCAGGTCTTAAAACAAATAATGAGGTACATGATCATTTCACAAGGAAACAATCAGATTTGCATATTATGCATACAAAAATGTAACAAAATGGAATATTTCACATAGGGATTAAGCTTTTCAATAAATTACCGCATAATGTAAAAGCAACATCAGAAAGGGGGAATTTTGAGAAATTGTTGATGTCATACCTTCAATACCACTCATTTTACTCTGTAGAAGAATATCTCAATTGTACGAATTAATTTAATGAAAATAATGTAATGTAAATAATTTAATGTAAATTATATTTTATAATGGACGTGTCTCATATCATTATGTATAAAGTACATGTATATGATTTAGAGGACTAATAAAATACTACTACTACTAATGAACTAAATACAGGTGACATTTTCTACTCCAGTAAGATTCACATAAAGTTCGGCTTTAACGCTGTTTTTAACCCTGGTTGATGAAAATCGAAATAAAAAAACGAGATTTGATAACAAGTTAAAATAACTGCCAGAAAAAGGACTTTAAGAAAGATAAACAAAACTACAAATAGTATAAACACTTATGTCAAATTAATACTAACATATGCAAGTGATCATTGTGAATCGGGAAATGCAAGACAACTTCCAAAATCCTCTCGCTTCTCGGCGTTATCACGTAACTGGCTCAAATTTACACTAAACTTGACCAATCACCAACACACGCACCGCGGAACCACCTACTGTCTATGCAAAATGCAAATGCACCGCCCGCTTGTGTATCATGCCTACTATATAACAACGAATATCGTGTTGAAGTCTGATTGGTCCAGAGAAGTTAAAGCGTGGCACAAGTTGACATGTTGACTGCTATGATCATCCGGTTTCGTCACAGCTGGTCTTTTCAGATAAAGTTTGAATTTGAGAGTTACCAGTTCACCAAATATGAAACTTCCTGATAAATGGTGTAACAAAGAAAAATGTCCAGCAAATCTAGCAAAAGTGCTAAGGGAGCGACCTTAAACCACGTAGCTCTATTTTGGCCTCCTGTAAGCTTCCCTCCCCACCAATGTAGCCACTACCTACCCCCGCAACCACGTAGCACGTAGCTTTTTTCTCTACTGATTCCAGAAGACATTTTGTACTGTATTCTCGTCAGACTATCGTAAATTACATACCGAAATAATTAATGACAGAAATAAATATCCAAATGATGTTGTGTGTTCCGTACTTCATTTTAACTGTAACAAAAAATATGAATCGAAAGCTACGTTGCTTGGCTCGGAACTCCCCCGCCCTTCCCCCACGTGGCTCTGAGCAGCTTTTCAGCCAACCCATTATCACCCTAAACCGAGCCACGTAGTTTATGGACGGTCCTTAATCAGTACTAAAAGTTGCAATGATTCAGTTTTTAACAAAATGACACACAAAATTAAGTTTTTGATAGAAATACAAATTTAATCCCTAGTACAATATTTTAGAAATGAGGTTGGATGCAGCGCTGAATTAATTAGGAATAAATTACAGATGCGTGCAAAACGCTTATCGTAGTATCTTCATTTGGGGCTTGGCTATAAACTTTTATAAAACTCAATATATGCAGTTCAGTACACCACACAGATTAACACCAGATATAGACATAAAATTAGCAGGCCAGAGAGGTAGAGTGTGTGAAATTTCTAGGTTTGCATATTGATCATAATTTAATTTGGAAGCATGGGCGTATCCAACTAGGGAAAGGGGGGGCAGCAGCCCTTCCCCCCTAGAAGAAAAATCAAGTTGCCTTCAGTACGCTTTGTCTCTGTCGACGAGTGAAGAACTGGCTCAGGAGCATTATGGGAGAGGAAAGATTAACTGGAATATGCCTGATAAGTGTGCATCGTAATTTTGTGAAAGTACACCGTGAGTTATTGAAAAATTTTCTGAGAATCCGAGTCCATTAATGTTTACATAAAAAACTATAATTGATTAACTGCATAGTAGGATCTTGGATTACTAAGTTAATGAATAATAAAAACAGTTTCCTCAGTAGGTTAGGTTTTATTTTGTAAGAAATCGTCAGTTTCTTTCAGTCCAGCACTAATATTTGTATGGAGGCTCTCACACGGGGCGATCAGTTGGAATGTCATATAGAATAATATTCTACTCATATAGACAAAGTGTTCAGAGTGTAAAAGAGAATACGAATAATGTGCTGGGTTTGCAGTAGAACAGTTCCATCCATATATATTCCACAAGATCAAAAAATGATCTCACATAGGAAGGAAATTAAAAAGTAAGAGTCTAAATAGTTTTTTCCACAAGCGAACAATCTGCCAATGGAAATTAAAGGAGAAACAAACCAACAACTTTTCAAGGAATGGTTAAAGATGTATCTAGTAGAAAATGTTATATAAAATAGCTGTGTTTAATAAACTAGTAGCTATAGATAAATTTTACTAAATTTTATGTATATATCTATATTCCATACAATTATAGATAAATTATATACCTTATGTATTAAAAATTAAAATGACGAAACCAATATACATGAAAATGTATCATATGGTGAATAAAATAAATAAATGTAGAGAGCTGTACAAGAAGTTATGGATTTTAATATTGGTGGCTGAGTTTATATAAAAATTAATGTCATTAGTAGTCACAAATTATACTTTGTTTGAAACAAATATTAAATTACGCAATTATGGAACTAGAAGTAGAAATGATCTTCATAACGATTACAAGTCGTTGTCATTAGTCCAAAAGGGGTCTGATATTCAGAGATTCATATCTTCAATCAGTTCCCAACACATGTTAAATATCTAGCAGATGATAAGATTAAATTCAATAAAAAAATTGAAAGAATTTTAATTGACTGCTCCTTCCTATTTATTTTTATTTATTCATCAATCTTGTTTCATGGATCCCTTCTGAGGAAGGACCTCTGGGATGTGAAACATGTCACCATTAATACGCATACATACAATATGAGTCATAATCATAATGAAAACAATCATATATTATAAAGACAAATAAAGACAATAATATTAATTTTTACAACTGTGTTTTGCAATAGGTCACATTAAATACAATTAATTATTTTGTTCAAATTCTTGAATGGAGTAGAAGGAGTTGCCAATAATATAATTTCGCAGTTTGTCTTAAAATATCTCTTTACTACCTGCAAACTGTTTTATACTCATGGGAAGTTTATTAAACAGATGTAACCCAGAATAATTAACTCTTCTCTGTACTAATGACAGAGATGTCTGTGTTTTGTGCAAGTTATTTCTGTTTCTTGTATTGAAATTGTGTACCTGTGAGTTAGATGTAACCTGGTTAAAATGTTCTATGACAAAGTGAGAGAATATATATACTGAGAAGTCATTGTAAGAATATTGAGTTTTTTAAAAAGTTGTCTGCAAGAAGTTGTTGGTTTTACCCTACACAGCATCCTAATAGCTCTTTTCTGTGCTAAGAAACCTTTTTTTACTTTTTGAAGAGTTTTCTCCCAAAATTATGCCATATGACATAACTGAATGGAAATATGAGGAGTACACCTGTTTTGTCAATTCCAGATCTGCTGTTAAAGAAAGAGTTCGTATTGCAAAGGTGGCACTACTTCCCCAGTAGTGAATTGATAAGTCCGTGCCAACCATGTAGGGAGAAATAAAAGATCAGTTTCTACATACAAAATTCCTAACAAAAATTATTTGGCAGCTTATTTTTGTTAAGTTCTAATGTTTGTAGGCTATATCAATTAGGGTATATATGAATGTGACCCAATAAGACTTAATTTTTAGTAATGCGATGATTAAAAACGAAGAAATTCTTTCATTCCATATACATTCCTTGTGTTTCTTGACCCTACCAATATGGCGACCACCCCATCCCACCGCTATCCTCTCGGCGTCCCTTCGTTGTATGGGGAAGGACCCTTATGTGGTCTCCTCTCTTTTCTTACCTCCATGGTGCCAACTGAGTTTGTCATCTATTTCAATATCGAGGAATTTTATACTCTTTGTTTCTAAGATTGTGTTACTTTTACTTCTTACTTGTAAATCCGGCTGTGCATAATTTTTTGTCTTAAACCTAATGTAATGTGTGTTTTCAAAATTTAATTTTAATGAATTTGCCTTAAACCAATTTGCGACTTCACTAAGTACTTCATTTACATTAAATTCTAGATTACTGTTTGGTGTTTGTCTCACAGTCAGGTTAATGTCATCTGCAAATAATACACTCTTAACTTTGTCAGATAAGTTTCCAGAAAGTCATGGATGTATAACAAAAAGAGAAACGGTACTAGGACAGAGCCTTGTGGGATTCCATGTTTTATTTTCTCCTAGCCTAATGAGGAATCTTTACTTGTTTTAGAATAAAAAAATGGAAACTTTTTGCGTTCGACTTTCCATGTATACCATAAATACCTTAGTATTCAATTTTTTTCAAAAGTAATTCATGATTTACACAGTCAAATGCTTTTGCAAGATCACAAAATATTCTACAGGTCTCATTTTATTATTCAGTTCCTCAAATGCGTTATTTAAAAATTAATATATCGCCATTTCTACGATTGATCCTTTTTGGAAGCCAAATTGTGAATTAGTGAGAATATTATAGCATGTAACACGTTTTGTTACTCTATGATACATGAATTTTTCAAATACTTTGAGAATCCGGAAAGTAATGAAATGGGACGATGGTTATCTACACATGTTGCTTCTCCTTTTTTAAACAACAGTTTTACAATTATACAATTTAGTTTATTTGGAAACACAACTTACATTAGGGATTCATTACAATTGTGGGTAAATACATGATTGATACAATCTGAACCTCTTCTTTTACTTTGAAGAATTTATTTCTAAGGTATCTACAAAACAACTGCCAGTAGTTTGTCTAACTGTATTTGTCATAATTCATGTACCATGTTTGCTATGACTGTATATCTTCTGGTGTATGTATTATTTTGTTATGGAATTGTTTAAATATAAATTGTCAACTTTCCACATCCCACAGAGCCAGTCTCTTTTATTGGGATCAGTGGTAAATGAATGTAATATATTTTATTGTATGATACCCTGGAAAGACAGACACAGATGTCAGTACAATCAATACCTGTACAGTACAATACATTCATTTTCCATTAATTCCAATATAAGAGACTGGCTCTGTGAGATGTGGAAAATTGTCAATTTACCACTAAACAATTGTAAAACAAAATAGACAAATGCACCAGAAGATGTACCGTGTCACAACCTACATGGTACATTAATTACATCAACTACATTTACTAATTTACTGGCAATTATTTTGGAGATACCTTAGATGTAAATTCCTCGACGGAGCTGTGGGGGTTTTCAATCATTTTTTTTTTAATTTCCTGTATTTAATCTTGTCATCTGCTTGGCATTTAAGATGTGTTGGGAACTTATTGAAGATATGTTTCCCTGAATATCGGACCCCTATTTGAACAAATGACAGTACCTTGTGATCTTTTTGAAGATATTTTTTACTTCTAGTGCCATAATTGAGTATTTTACTATTTATTTCAAAGAGAGTATAATTTGTGACTATAAGGGACATTAATGTGTATATATACTCCACCACCAATGTTAAAATCCCTAACTTTTTGGCTCGCTCTTTGCATTAAGTTCTAATGCTAACCCCACACATAATTCTTACTACTCGCATTTGGAAGCTGAATAACTTTGTCTCCATGTATATAATTTTCCCAGAATATCATTGCATATGGCACTAAGGAGTTAAAATAAGTAAAGTAAACTAATTTCCTCATATGGAGATAACCTTTAGGTAAAACTGTTCTAATTAAAAAAACAGCTACATCTAATCGCTTCAGTAAATGAGAGACATGTACCCTCTAATTTCAAATTTGATCAATATACGAACATAGAAATTTCACTTACACTACCTCTTGAATGGACTGGCCTACAGATTTTATATCTATGTCTGGTATAAATCAGTGTGATATCCTGAATTACATATATTGAGTTTTGTCAGTGTTTAAACACAAGCTATTATCTGTAAATCATTTAGTTATAAGATTCTGGCTGTTTTTTTACCATTACATGAATAACGTTTTGTGGCTGTTTTCAGGAAACCAGAACGCGTTGTGACTAACTCAAAAAGGCCACAACACGAAATTCGCGTTTAGTCCAGTTTGCATTCTCCACACATGATGACTCACAGTTTTTTCCACAATTACGGACCCCAATTCCCGTGGAGAAGTTTGGTGAGATCTGGTCCCTTCCCCCTTTAATGATGTGAGATCTGGAGGGAACTCTCTGCTGACCGAATTCGTAGGGTTCCTTTTTTTCTTTTTTTTAACTATCCTGCTACCTAGGGCGGTTATACCCACCCTAAACTAGGTACTGTCGTCGATTGTAGACTTTTTTCAGCTATACTGTTCTTCAAGAAAGTAATAAGATGACGTGAGATTTTCATCGCCCCCCACCTCCAACTGTTGGTGAGATTTCACCGATCTTCCTACCCCCTATTTCACCTTTCGTAATTAATGGACGCCCCCTAACGTGAAGGCTAAGAAGAATCATATATATTAAATGCAGCCTGGAATGATTCGTCGTGAACACAAAGAGTTAGATTGTTTAAAGCCAGTGGCCTTTTCAAGAAACCAGTACGCAAAGTTGTCGTTTTTTTTCGCTCAATGAGCGTTTTCGGTCTTTGAGCCCAGCATATTTATTAAAAACAATAGTGGTCTCAATGCAGAATCCTGAGCTACTCGACATATAATAAAGTCAAACCCAGAATACCATTTAACACAGCCTTAAAATGTTCCAGTGATACTTTCTATTTTCTGTTCAGAAGGTAACAACTAAGCCATTTATTAACAATATTATTATTAATACTTTAATTTTTTGCATCAGATAACCACAATCAAATGCCTTAGACAAGTCACAGAATATTCCTACAGGCATTAATTTATAATTTATTATTTCTAAAATATTGTCAGTGCAAATATAGCTTTTTCTGTTAAATGGCCCTTCTGAAAACCAAATTATGATTTGGTTGGAATATTATTATTTTTAAGGTGTTTATAAACTCTATTGTACCTTAATTTCCAAAAAAATCTTTGGAGAAGATATAGTATAACAGACTATTCAGAGAATAATTACTCTTAGGAAAAATCGGTTGTTATAGGAACCAGAAAGAAACAGCAAGAGAGGTTTTTCTGGCCAGCGAATAGGCAAGGTTAGTTCGCATTTTGGCGATGTGTTGAAATAAAAGTTACTGTCAGCTCAGGACCTGAGTAATTCTTCAACTTTGTTTAGAAATGAAATAAGGCGAAATAAACGTTTAGTGAAAAATAAGAAAGACTATTATTATTCGCTACGAGAACTTAAAATTGATTCTGTACTCCTGACGATATATCAATCTATATTACTTATAAAACAAAAAGGAGTTAATAAAATATAACATCGGCGACATAATAATATACGACATGGCGACCGTGACAGGACAGAAAAGTGTCTCATGTTTTCTTTTTAGACCATTGTTACTTAGAAAAATTATATAAACACGGTAACAGTAACGAAGCGAAGAATACAAAGGTCCTCAGTGAAAAAGTTTACCATAATATTTTTTTAATAAATATATGGTAAACTTGGGGAGGGCTATAGTATAACAGACTACTCAGAGAATAATTACGCTTAGGAAAAATTGGTTATTATAGGGACCAGAAAAAAACAACAAGAAAGGTTTTTCTGGCGAGTGACTAGACAAGGTTAGTTCGCATTTGGCGATGTGTTGAAATAAAAGTTACTGTCACTAAGGACCTGAGTAATTCTTCAACTTTGTTTAGAAATGAAATAAGGCGAAATAAACGTCGAGTGAAAAATAAGAAAGACTATTATTATTATTATGCCACGAGAAATTAAAATTGATTCTGTACTCCTGATGATATATCAATCTATACTACTTATAAAACAAAAAGGAGTTTTAAAACATAACATCGGCGACTTAATAAAAGTAATAGACGACAAAGACTGTTAGTAATGAAATAGGACGGTAATTTCATATAACTGACGTTTTCACCCTTTTTATAGAGTAGTTTAACTACAGCACACTTAAGCCTTTCTTGAAAGGTACCGTGAAGTAAAGATTTATGAAACAGATAACTTAGTATAACACATAGTTCTGTGAAACGTAGTTTAATTAATATGACTGAAATCCCATCATAACCACTTGATATTTGCTGTTATGAGACATGAAAACTTTTCCTATTTCTTCTGAAGTAGTAAATTTATAGACATAGTGTCAAATGTTTCTTAGAAGTCTATATTGACAGAATCCATACTATGTGCCACTGAGCTATTGGCGGTTAATCTATCAGCAGCAGATAAAAAATATTTATTAAATATAGCAGCAATTGAAAAATTAGATTCTACTGAATTCTCCTTAATATAAGTGTCATTATTGGCCTGATTATCTATATCTATTTACTTTTTTGCAATGTCCCAAATTGTCTCAACTTTATTTGTTTATAGTACATAGGTACTTTTAGATTCTTTAATAACCTTTTTCAGTATTTTGCAGTACCGCTTGTATTGTGTTTTAACATTAGCATTGCGAGTGTTTCTAGGGCAATGTATAGCATTTAAAAATTTATGATGTTCTAAGGTTAATGCTGATGCTAATGATGGTTTTTGTACTTTTTGGGAAACCCGACGCATTTTCATGAGGAAATAACTTTCAAAGTAATTTAATACAATGGTACTAAAAATGTTGTATTTTTCATTCATGCCTTGTGCACTGTAAACATGTTTCCAGTTTGTGGTATTAAGGAATTTTCTAAAACAACTAACTGATACATAATTTATTACTCGCTGAAGTTTAAAAGTATTACTTTTGGGCCAGTTCATATTAAAGCGGTGATAGTTAGTAAGTGGGTATTATGATCCAAAAGGGGGTACACGGAATGAGCCTCCTCGAAGATCGTGCAGAATAGTGAATTATTAAAACTAATACGATCGTGCGTACCCTGGGCAACATTAGGAATAATCCTAATGGCAGATCCTTCCACTACCAGGACAAATTTCAAAATAAACGTTTTTTTCCCAAAACCATCTCTTTCAATTATATCAATAAACATCGAAGGTATATCACCAGAGAAAGAGATTTTATTATCTAATATTTGTAAACATTCAAAATGTGACTTTTTATTGATTCAAGAGACACATAGAGGTCCAAATGACACAAGGCCAAAAATCAATGGAATGAACTTTATTAATGAGAGACCAAGTGAAAAGTATGGCAGTGCAGTTTTCGCCAAACCAGATCTAAAGATTCTTTCAACAGGGGTAACCTCAGATGATGAAATAGAGATACTGACCACCGAAATCAAATCATGCACCGTGACATCAGAGTATAAGCCACCAAATGCCGAATTTAGCTTCACAGAACCACCTAACTTCCACTCCCAACAAACAAAGATTGTTATGGGTGACTTCAATTGCCACAGTACATCCTAGGGCCATAGGGAAACTGATAAAAATGGAGAGGAACTTGAAGAATGGGTTGAACGTATGGGCCTAGTGCTATTATATGACCCAAAGTTGCCACCATCTTTTAGTAGTGGAAGATGGCAGGATGGATATAATCCAGATAACATCTTTGTCAGTGAACACATTGCCCAGCAGTCAAAGAAGAATGTTATGGAGCCAATCCCACGTACGCAACATAGACCAATTATCTGCACTGTTGAAGCAGTATTGAAGTCAGAGTCTGTTCAGTTTAAAAAAGATTTAATTTCAAACGAGCACAATGGGGAAAGTTCTCTCAAGAACTAGATGAGGTAGTTCTAAACCTCGACCCATCTCCAAATACACACGATAAATTTATAGAAATAGTTAAAGCCATCTCACACAAACATATTCCTCGAGGCTGCAGAACAACTTATGTCGCTGGACTGGATAATGACTCCAAGTTTCTTCTTGAGTGATATGGACACCTTTACGAAGAAGACCCTATTTCTGAAGAAGCCATACAGACAGGTGAAGATCTCCTACATGCTGTGTCTACTGCTAGAAGAGATGAGTGGTGCAATTTAATGTCAGATTTAGACATGAAACAGAATAGTCGCAAGGCTTGGAAATTACTGAAAAACCTCAATAGTGATCCAAGTAGCACTCCTCCTAATCTCCTTAAAGTTAGTTCAAATCAAATAGCACACCAACTGCTACTGAATGGAAAGACTAGAAGAAGACCTGAAAACAGAAAGCTCAAAAGGCACTCTGACGAGCAAGACCATCTTGGTAATCCATTCACACTGGTAGAACTGGAAGCTGGCCTGCAGTCTTTGAAGATTAACAAAGCTGTAGGCTTAGATGACCTGAGAACAGAGCAAATTAAAATGTTTGGCCCAGCTACAAAGCAGTGGATCTGAATTTAATGAATGCCTGCACCTCCAACTTACAGATCCCCAAGATCTGGTGGAAAGCCAAAGTTGTAGCACTGCTAAAGCCTGGAAGGAACCAATAGATCAAAAAAAACTTCCGACCAGTTTCACTCCTTTGTCATTTATACAAAGTCTTGGAGAGATTGACCCTCAATCGTATCTCAGAGCGCATTGACAAAATGCTCATAAAGGAAACAGGTTAATTTTCGACCTGGTCGGTCATGCGCGGCCAAATTCTTAACCTCACACAGTATATAAAGGATGGGTATGAAAGAGGACAGGTTACAGGTGTGGCATTCATCGATCTCACAGCGGGCGTATGATACAGTCAACCACAAAATTTTGATAAGTAAGGTATACTCCATCACAAAAGACTACCATCTTACACAAGTCATCCAGTGTTTCCTACAAAACAGAAGGTTTTACGTCACCCTCCACAATAAGAAGAGTCGATGGAGAACTCAGAAGAATGGCCTCCCTCAGGGTAGTGTGCTGGCCCCGCTCTTGTACAACGTATATACAAATGATCAACCAATTAATCCTGGAAAAAGAGCATTCATCTATTCTGATGACACAGCAGTTGCAGCTCAAGGCAACAACCTTTGAGGCGGTGGAGGAGAAGCTGACAACAGCTCTTGAAGATATGGCCAAGTATTATGATGTTAATCACTTGAAGCCCAACCCTGGAAAAACACAGGTCTGTGCTTTCCATCTGAGAAACAGAGAAGCCAGAAGGAAGTTGAACATCAACTAGAGGGGACAACAGCTACTACACTGCAATACTCCAAAATATCTAGGAATAAAGCTTGATCGATCTCGTACATTCAAAACCCATTTTGAGGATATGAGACTCAAAGTATCCGCCCGGAACAACATCATCCGGAAACTTACAAGTACCTCCTGGGGAGCACATCCAAATGTGCTTCGTACATCCAAATGTGCTTCTACATGCCCTGGCACTTAGTTTCTCTGCAGCAGAATACTCAGCACCAGTTTGGCAAAACTCTGCACATGCTAAGCAGGTTGATATAGCATTGAATGATACTGGTCGCATTGTAACAGGTTGCCTAAAACCAACTCCTATTAGTAAAATATACCAAATCATGGGTATAGCACCACCTGACATTCGTAGGAAAACAGCTGCAGAGAGGGAGAAGAGGAAACAAGAAACAGACCCAGACACCCTTTGTTTGGACACGAACCTCAACCCACAAGGCTGAAGTCAAGGAAGAGCTTCGTACAATCAACTACAGCCATAACATCTCTACTGGAGCACGCCGTCTAGAACTATGGCGAAATTCGTTGCCTGAAGAACAGTGGAGGAACATCAAAGAGGCACCGGCTGGGGTGTATCATCATATGCTATATGGAAGGCTCTAAACAGATTAAAACTGAAGTGTCCCGATGTAATATAATATTAAAAAATGGGTACACTATGACAACGATCTATGTGAATGTGGTGAGCTTCAGAACCACAACATCTTCTGATATGCAGGAATCTCCCTGAAACCTGCAATATCGACGACCTTTATAGGGCAAACGAGAAGGCCATCAAGATTGCGGAATTCTGGTTACATTCCATTTAATTGTGTTCTATAGGTTTTACGTCACCCTCCACAATAGGATTAATTAATTAATTAATTTTTTTCAACTTGTAATGTTATGTCCTGGACACTAGAAATAAGAAATAAATAAATGATCCAAAAGTCCATTGACAGATGGCTTGATTGAATAAATGAATTTTGAGGTATCTAGGTAAACATTATCTATAGCTGAGTAATTATTATCCTTTATACGCGTGGGAAGAATTAAATACCTGAGTTAGATTTGAATGATATTAACAACCAGAAAGAGGAATATGTTAACCCAGGGAATTGTGATGGCAGAGGAACAACTAAAGAAGGTAAACAGGTTCAAGTAATTGGGGAGTGTTTTAGAGGAATGTGGAGGAAATGATGGCGAGATAAATGAAAGAGGAAGACAAGCCGAGGCATTTCTAAGGAGCATTATAAGCCTGATTTGGAATAAAGATGTGCCACAGAGAAGCAAGAGAGTAATCTATCATACATGCTATGTGCCTATCTTGGCTTATGCTGCTGACACATGGACAATGAAAAAGCGAGAAATCAGCAGAGTACAAACAAGTGAAATGAATTTTTTAAGAGGTAAAATGGGAGTTACAAAAATGGACAGAATAAGGAATGAAGTGATTAGATCATAAAAGAGGAACCCCTACATGAAAGGGTAGAGGACCAGACTGAGATGGTATGGACATGTAAAGTGATTTGATGTTTGAAGAATCCCAAGAAAAATCAAAGAAATTAAGATGCATGGTAAACGACCCAGAGGAAGACCAAGAGATGGATGGCTGAAAGGAGTGGAGGAGTGTGTATGGAAGAGAGGAGAGGACTGGAACAAAGTGGTGACAGAGAGGTGGTGGGACCAAAGAAGGAAATGGAGAGGCTTGTGCATGAAGCAGACCCTACCAGAGGCTGGAAACTGTTGATGATGATGATGATGATGATGAGATTGAATGAAATGACTAATATGTGACAAATGGTTCCAACGTGACTTTACAGGGTAAGTTGTTTAAAAAATCTACATTTAAAACCTCACAAGACTATGCTAGCTAATTTTCTGCTTAAAAATGTTAATAAGATTTGGGCAATGTTTCTAGTGAGTGATATGTGTACAGTTAATATTTTCATTATTGAAATTTAGCCGTGTAGCGAATCTTCAGAATATTGATCGAGACAAAACTTGCTAATATTTATATCAGCAAAACTATATCCATTTCTAATATAAGTGACAACTCCTTTCTCCACGTTGGTTCTACAGTGATGAGAAGCTAAATTAAAGTCAGTTATATTTGACATACCTATTACTGTAGTTACATGTCGGTGGAATGATTTTATTGTGAATTAAACATTACAGTATTATTAGCCATCATCATAGGCAAAATAATTTGCAGTTAACTTTGAAAAATTCATATAGATATACTAAGACAATCGGCAGCTCAGATAATCATATATATTATTTCTATAAGGTATTTTTTTGTCACAAGCCTGTATCTTCCTTCATACTTAAACGAAATCAATGAATGAGGTGTCATTTTAAAGCTTATGCAGCTGAAGCAGTGCTCTCTGTGTGATATAATTTAAAGTATTTAGTTTTCGTTTGTTTCATCTTTGAATATTTGTTTTGTAGCCCCAGTAGTCAGTCGTTCTTCGGCAGCCATTACGTGAGGCAGTGCTCTCTGTGTGATATAATTTAAAGTATTTAGTTTTCTTTTGTTTCATCTTTGAATATTTGTTTAGCAGCCCCAGCAGTTCAGTCGTTCTTCGGCAGCCGTTACGTGAGGCAGTGCTTTCTGGGTGATATAGTTTAAAGTGTGTAGTTTTCTTTTGATTCATCTTTGCGTATTTGTTTAGCATCCCCAGTAGTCAGACGTTCTTCGGCAGCCGTTACGGGGAATAGTGCCTTCTGTGATAGTTTTAATTCAAAGTGTGTGGTTAGCTTCGACTCTGTATAGTTGTTAGTCAGTAGCAGCAGCGATCGTCAGAACCGTTACGTGACGTAGTACCTCCAGTGATAATTCACTTAAAAGTGTGTAGTTAGTTGTAGCTTCGTCCTTGCATATCAGTTTGTCAGTAGCAGCAGCTGCAGTCGTTGGTCGGAATCGTTACGTGAAGCAGTACCTCCAGTTCAAGTTAATTTAAAGTGCGTAGTTATCGTAAGCTTCGTCTTTCTACATTTGGTTATTGACAAAAGGCCTCCTACTGAGAACGCATAGTGAGTCCGTTTTTCTCGTGTATTCCTTAGTTTTTCTTTCTGTAAGGTAGTATGTGTAGGGACTGTGGTTGTTGTGTGCAGACGCAGGCTGAGGTGACTGACCTGCGCACCCAGCTTGCAGCTTTGGTAACAAGAGTTACACAGCTGGAAGCTGCCGCAAGTGAGTGCAGTAGATGCGGTATTGGTGACCCTGTAGACGCTGATCGGCTCGCAGGTTCTCCCATACCAGTCATCGAACCTGCAGTCCAGGCCGAGATGTCGGAATCTATGCGGCCGTCGCCTAGTGGTGGCTGGCGTGTGGTGTCTGGACGTCGACGGCGCATGCGGGGGCAGTCGTGCAAGCTTGATTCCCAAGAAGGCGAGCTTGTACCTCTGTCCAATCGGTTTGACGCATTGTCTGGATCTGATTCAGTCCTGCAATCGTCGGCCTGTGAGTTGGCAGCCCCACAGCCCGCTAAGTCTGGCAACTGCAGAAGGGGGTTTTAGTGGTCGGTAGCTCCAACGTTAGGCGATTTATGAACCCCTTAGGGAAATGGCGAAGAGGTCGGGGATGAATTCCTGTATCCATTCATTGTGTATTCCGGGGGGTCTGATCCGAGATGTGGAACAGGCCATCCCGGATGCCATTGAACGGACGGGGTGCAGCCAGCTGCGGATTGTAGCTCATGTCGGCACCAATGATGCTTGCCGCCTAGGGTCGGAGGTTATCCTCTCGTCCTTTGGGCGACTTGCAGAAAGGGTGAACTCTGTGGCCATTGGCCGCAAGATTTCGGCTGAGCTATCCATCTGCAGCATTGTCGATAGGACTGACTGTGGACCTCTGGTTCAGAGCCGTGTTGAGGGGCTGAACCAGAGATTACGGCGCTTCTGTGATAGTCATGGCTGCAGATTCCTTGATCTTCGCCCTAGGGTTGAGTCTTGTAGGAATCCCTTGGATAGATCAGGGGTGCACTACACACGGGAATCGGCTACACGGGTGGCAGGGGCCGTGTGGAGTGCATTGGGGGGTTTTTTAGGCTGAGGGAGGATGACCCTGAGGAGGAAATTCAGTTGCGGACAGCCAAGATAAATTCAGCACCGCGTGTTAGGGGTAGCTTAAAAGAATCCCGAACATTAAAAGTTCTAGTAGTTAACTGCAGAAGTGTTTGTAATAAACAGCCTGAACTCGAAAACGTTATTCGTAGTGCAGATGCTGATATCGTAATAGGCACAGAAAGTTGGTTAAAACCGGATATAAGTTCCGGCGAAATTTTTAATAGTAACATGAACATTTTCCGTAAGGATAGGTTGCATTCCCAAGGAGGTGGTGTATTTATAGCTGTTAGTAAGTACCTCCCATGTAGCGAAATAGATGTCCATACTGTCTGCGAAATCATATGGATCAAGCTCAACGTAGCTAGGACAAAACTTGTGATAGGCTCGTTCTATCGTCCACCCGATGCAAGCGTAAATATTGCCGAGGCCTTGAGAAATAATGTAAATAATATAGCACGGCAATTTCCGGACCATACAATAATGCTAGGAGGTGACTTTAACTTGCCTGATATCGACTGGACTAATTACGTTCACGTTACTGGGGGCAGGGATAAAGCAGCTTGCGAAATCATTCTAGACCTCTTCTCAGATCACCATCTTGAACAGCTCGTAACTGAACCAACGCGATGCCTCAACGGTAACGAATATTTTAGATATAGTTGTTACAAATAGGCCCGAACTATTCACGGATATTTCTACCACCGCAGGAATAAGTGATCACAAAGCTGTAATTGCTACAGTAAAACTAACAACCACGCGCAGAAAGAGAAAAGAGAGGATCGTTTACAGATTCGAAAAGGCTTCAAAAGAGTGTTTTAGAGCGTATTTGAGGCATAATTACCAACCTTCTTAGTAGCAGGAGGCACCGTTGAAGAGAGGTGGCATCGATTCCTACATATACTGGGGAAGGTATGAACTTGCATATACCGAAACGGACAATCAGGGAAGAGAACGATCCCCCATGGTACACACGGGAGGTTAAAAGGTTACTCAAGAAGCAAAGGAAGATACATGCACGATCAAAAAGGACGATGCATCGGACTGATTTAGATAAGTTAGAGGAGATAAGGGGACGTGTTAAGAATGCGATGCGTGAGGCATTTAATAACTTTCGTGAAAATTCTCTCTCTAAGAGCCTCACTGAAAACCCTAAGAAATTTTGGTCGTATGTAAAAAAAGTTAGTTGTAGTGGGAACAATAAGCCAGTTCTAATAAAAGACGGACGGGAGGTTGAAGACAGCCGCGACAAGGCTACCTTATTTAACACCGAATTCAAAAATTCATTCACGCAAGAAAACATGGAAAACATCCCCACTTTACCACATCGTGTGGAATTAGAGATGGATCCGATAGAAATTGATAGCGTAGGAATTGTAAAGCAATTAAAACTCCTGAAGTGGGGTAAAGCGCCGGGTCCCGATGGTATACCGGTAAGAGTATTTTCTGAATACGCGGAGGATATTGAACCATTTCTGTCAGATATATTCCGTAAATCACTAGAAGAGAGAAAAGTACCTTCTAGCTGGAAAATAGCCCAGGTAATTCCCGTTTTTAAGAAAGGAGATCGGAGTGATCCTAGGAATTATCGACCCATATCTCTAACATCGGTCTGCAGCAGAATTCTGGAACATGTCATATGCTCGAACATAATGAAGTTTCTAGATGAGAACGAGTTACTTACACCATGTCAACACGGATTTCTGAAGAAGAGATCGTGTGAATACAGAATTGGCCCTATTTTCCCATGACGTAATGAAAGTTATCGATGCAGGTTCGCAAAGTTGATGCAGTTTTTTTGGATTTTCAGAAAGCTTTTGATTCTGTGCCACACAACCGACTTTTAGCGAAGATTCGAGCTTTACGGTATTTCGGCTCAGATTTGCGAGTGTATACGTGATTTTCTAACTGGTCGATCACAGTATGTCGTTGTTGACGGGAAGCCTCTTCTAAGATAAATGTTACTTCGGCGTTCCTTCAAGGAAGTGTAATAGGTCCACTTCTTTTCTTAATATTTATAAACGATCTCAGGTGACAACAGTCAATGCTGGTGCGATTGTTTGCCGACGATGCGTTATTTATAGGGAAATAAGGTGCTCCGACGATTGCTTAGAAATTCAGTGCGATTTGGATGCTATTTTCGATTGGTGCTGTAAATGGCAGCTTACACTTAATTGCAAAAAGTGCAAGGCAATGCGGATAAGTAACAAGAAGAATCAGTTTGTTCAACGAGTACAAAATAACAATTCAGCTGTTGACACGTTGATTCCGGGAAAGTATCTGGTGGTGATAGTACAAAGCAACATGAAATGGGGACATGCACATAACTTCCGTCGTAGGCAAGGCTAAATTCTAAATTCGATTCATAGGTCGTATTTTGAGGAATTGTAATGCTCATACAAGGAGATAGCGTATAAAACACTAGTGCGTCCGCATCTGGATTACTGTTGTGGGGTTTGGGATCCGTATCGCAAAGGTTCTGATTGACTCAGTGGAGAGGTGCAGAGGAGAGCCGCTAGATTCGTGACTTGTTGTTAAAGCCCTTATGAAAGCGTCACAGAATTGATACATAGATTGGGCTGGGATAGTTTGGAAGACAGACGACGTAGCTTGCGTTCGAATTTATTGGAGAATATGCGAAAAAATTTAAATTTCGAGTGCAATGAAATACTTCTTCCGCCAACCTATTTAGGTCGCAATGACCGGAGGGATAAGATTAGAGAAATAAGATGCCGTACTGATACTTATATGTATTCCTTCTTTCCTCGCACTATTCGGGATTGGGAATGGGCGGGTTTAGGATTGGTGCTTAGCACCCTCTGCCACCCACAATGTTTGTGATTTGGCAGAGTATGGATGTAGATGTAGATGTAGATGTAGATGGTCTCCAATTTAGTCATATCATATTTTAAGAAATAAAGTTTTTGGAATTCGACCCTTAAAGGGCAAAACTATCAATATTTATAAAATGCTGTTTTCTGTGCTACAAGTCATTTATCTCCCTGGATACCTATCTGAAATCATTTAATGAAGTATCATTTTAAAGATTAAGATCTCCGCTTTAGTGACGTCATATATTAAGACAGAAATTTTTCGTAAATCGACCCATAAAGGGCAAAAGTATCAATATTTTTGCATTGCGCATTGCGTTTTTGTGTGACGAGCGATTTATCTCCCTTAATATCTAACCGATATAGGTAAATGAGGTATCATATTGAAGACTGAGATCTCCGGCGTGGTAACATTATATTTCAAGAAATGAATTTTTCGTAATTCGACCCTTAAAGGGCAAAAATGTTAATTTCTATAAAATGCTTTTTTGTGTCTTGAGCCATTTATCTCCCTGGTTATATAACCAAAATCGATAAAATGAAGTAGGATTTTGAGGAGTAATGTCTCAGCTTTGTGATATATTTATAAGAAATAATGTTTTTGGAATTCAACCCTTAAAGGGAAAAAGTATAAATTTTTCTATAACGCATTTTTGTGTCACGAGCAATTTATCTCCCTTAATATCTAACAGATATAGATAAATGAGATATCATATTAAAGAATAAGGTCTCCGCCGTGGTAACATTATATTTTAAGAAAGGAATTTTTCGTAGTTGGACCCTTGAGGGGCAAAAATGTTAATTTGTCTAAAATGCGTGTTTTTGTATCTCGAGCCATTTATCTCCTGGATATCCTAAATCGATAAATGAAGTAGGATTATGAGGAGTAATGTCTGAGCTTTGTGACATCATATTTTAAGAAAGAATATTTTAGGAATTCAACCTTTAAAGGGAAAAAGTATAACTTTTTCTATAACGCATTTTTGTGTCACGAGCGATTTATTTAATTTGATATCTAACCGATATATTTTTTTCTTTTAACTCCTTAACGTCTGCTATAACAACTAGATCTTAGAGACGGGAAAGGATGGGGGGCAAGGAATGGAAGGAATTCGGCCATGGCCTTTTGAAGGAAGCATCCCGGCATTCACCTGGAGTGATTTGGGGAAACCATGGGAAAACCCAAATCTGGATGCCCGACGGGGATTCGAACCACCGTCCTCCCGAATGCAAGGCCAGAAACGCCTAACCGATATACATAAATGAGGTATCACATTAAAGAATAAGGTCTCCCACCGTGGTAACATTAATATTTTTAAGAAAGGAATTTTTCGTATTTCGACCCCTTAAAGGGCAAAAATGTTCAATTTTTATAAAATGCGGTTTTTTGTATCTCGAGCCATTTATCTCCCTGGGTATCTAACCAAAAATCGGTAAATGAAGTATGATTATGAGGAGTAATGTCTCAGCTTTGTGACATCATATTTTAAAAAAGAATGTTTTTGGAATTCAACTCTTAAAGGGAGAAAGTATAAATTTTTCTATAACGCATTTTTTTGTGTCACGAGCGATTTATCTCCCTTAATATCTAAACTGATATAGATAAATGAGATATCATATTAAGAATAAGGTCTCCGCCGTGGTAACATTATAGTTTAAGAACGAATTTTTCGTAATTTGAACTTTAAAGGGCAAAAATGTCAGTATTTCTGAAATGCGTTTTTTTGTGTCTCGAGTCATTTATCTCCCTTGACAGTTAAACAAAAGAGGTATCATTTAAAAGATTGCGGTCTTCGTAATGTCTTCGGTTTCGTTACCACATTTTAAGATAGAAATTTTTAAAAATTCTAATCTTAGAGGGCAAAAGTATTAATATTTTTACAACACATTATTCTGTCAGGAGCTATTTATTTCCCTTGATACCTAAGCGAAATCAATAAATGTGGTATCGATTTGAATATTAAATTATCGACTATAGTCACATCATATTTTAAGAAAAACATTTCTGCAAATTCAACCCTTAAGGGGCAAAAATATCATCATTTCTCAAAAAAATATTTTTACCTTGCTTGATAATTAACCGACATCGATAAATGAGGTATCATTTTAAAGAACAAGGTGGCTGCTCGGTCAAACCATATTTTATAAAAGGATTTTTTTGGAATAAGACCCTGAAAGGGCAAAAGTGTCAATATTATTTACACAATGTGTTCTTTTATTACAAGCCATTTATGTTCTTCGATACCTAGCCGAAATCGAAAAATGACATATCGTTTCAAAAATTAATGTCTCCAGCTAGGTAAAATCATAAATTAAGAAAGAATTTTTCGAAATTTGGTGCTTAAAGTGGTAGCGCCACTGTTCAGAGCCAAGTTCCTAGATTGCAGCAGCAGATAACCACAGAGATTTCAATAAACTTTTTATTATTCAATAAGTAGCTTTTCGGATATTTTTTTTCTGTTACGGAAACACTGTCGTTTTGCTATACAATTCCAATGTAAACATTTTATTCGCACAGCAACAAATATTTCAGAGATGTTGATATATTGTGTTAATTTTGTTTAGGTTGGTTTTATTCTGTTAAAGTTAGTGACAGTTTGTCATAAATACAAAGTGTTTTAAATATGCCTAACTGTTTCTTAATATGTTGTGAGTATTTTGATGTGTAGGCCTACCTATTACACTAAAAAAAATGTTTGCTACAAAAGTACGGTTCTACTTTTCTTTACATTACAAGCATTCAACCTTTCTTTTCATCGCATTTTAGTAGCGAATTTTCGCACGGGTCGTCTAGTAATTATTTAATTCTGGATAAATATTTTAGGCTTCGCCAATCAACTCCGAAACATATAACAACGAAATATTCGTTACTGACAAAACATTATGTTTACATACGCATTTAGTAGTATTTGTCGGAATCGTCGTTCCACTAAACATAATTTTTAATGACTTCTTTGGAGTTGTATTCCCCCATGATAATTTCCAAACTGATCTATTTCCTTGAGCCTGAAGTAGAGTGATAGTTTATGTCTATGGCGCTCCTCATTTTATCTATTTCAATGCGTTACTTCCAGATCCAATATGCATCTTTGCCTTCTACATATCCAGTACAGCATCTTCCTACTCTGTCTCAGCGTTTGCTATTTTCTAGAAAGTCCCAAGCCATCTAATTTATCAATCAGCGACTAGCTCTTTTCTATGGTTATTTCTACAAACTATTGTAGCTCCTATCCTTTGCATTTCCTATATTTGATATTCATCGTGTGGATCCATTCTGTACTAGACTTGCGCATTATAGTTCGCGAAGAAGAGCGCTCAGTTTAGTTCGCAGCTCCCTCGCGAACTATTTATTTATTTATTTATTTATAGACATTCGGTTATGTAACCATACAGCCATCACTTGTAACATGATTCATTATCGTTAGCTAATAACATGTTTGATTATACTCATTATTTATTATATTGCATCTATTAATTATCGTTATACTTATGCTACTCACAATTTTGATTATATTGGTTACAACTTTAAATAGAACTTATCTAAACGTAATTAAAGTCTTTCAGGTATAAAGCCGAATCGCAGTAGCAGTTGATACAATTCGTTTTGAAGTCATTTTGCAGGTATACGTGAGGCAATACCGACATTGATATTCATGAGTCTAAATTATTATTTTCTTTTGTTCACGTTCGGTTATATGACCATACATCCGTGAATTGTAAGATAATTCATTATGCTTAGTTATTAACAGGTTTGATTAAACTATTTACAATCTTCCTTATGCTAATTATAGTTGTACTTAGGCTACTCACAGTTTTTATTATACTGATGACAATTTTAAGTCATACTTTTCTACTCGTAATCTTTAAGGAATAAAACAGAATCGTTGTAGTCGTTTATACAATTCATTTTATGCTTATTGACATTTTTATTTTCCGATGATGAGGTCTTAGATTTCTATATTTTCATTTTTTAGGAATCTAATAAGATTGTTGTACACTGCTTTGTCATCACTAACTAGGAGTAGGATTAGGTTGGTAGGGAGAGGGATTCCTGTGTTGACTAAATCCTTGATCATGGTATCCTGGGCCCGTTTAAATTTTCTACAGGAAAATATAATGTGGGTGGTGTCTCCTATAGTCTGATCTGAACAATCACAGAGAGGAGATTCTCTCAGACCTAGTCGATAGAGGTGGCTGGGGAATCTTCCGTGGTTGAACTGCAGCCTGGAAATCATTGTTGTTAGTCGCCTGCTAGTGATCCATTTATAAAATCAAGGTTGAGGTGGAATAGTTGGTTGGATGCTTCCATAGTGCGAAGCTTTGGTGGTTAGAGATGTTCTCCATTCTTCCTGCCATTTTTATTTGGCTCGTTTTTTGATTGTGTTAATTATACCTGACGTCGGGAGGTTCATACCATCTTTAAATCCGTTGAGGATGGCCTGTTTTGCTAAAGTATCCACTTGTTCATTGTATTTTATACCTTTGTGAGCTGGAACCCATAGCAGGTAGGTAGTGATTCCCCGTTCTTTACTGCTTTTTATTTGTTTCCTAATTTCTAAGATTGTCATCGGGAGGTGATAATTCCACCTGTTGTTATGTAGCCGTTTTAAGACACTCATGGAGTCCGTTAACAGGGCCGGCGTTAGGGGGGGGGTAAGCGGGTCAAATGTACCGGGGCCCGGCCGTCTGATGGGGGCCCCGGCCGCCGACTATAGGGGCCCTCCACTCGAGAAATAGTTGAGCTAAAAAAGAAGGTCGCCGATTTTTGGCCTGAGGGAGGGCCCTAACCGACAAATTGTCCGAGGTCCCCCAATTGTTAAGAACGCTTACCCCGGGCCCCAAATTCCTAGCGCCGGCCCTGTCCGTTAATACACAGACGGAAAAAAAAATCCCAACACCAAGAAAAAATTATTGTAGAGTAATGAAATTTGGACAATGCATTTGTCAAGTTAACATGTTTAATTGATTAAATTTTCAAGATCACAGGTTAATTTAAGCTCAAGAAAATGCATTTCAAATGTGAAATACTGTTAAATTAATAGCCGGTGTAACCTCCAGAATTTTGAATGCAAGCCTGCAAACGTGAATGCATTGTGTCATACAGGTTTCGAATGTCACTTTGTGGTATGGAGTTCCATGCTTGTTGTACTTGTGCTGTCAATACTGGGACGGTCAGTGCTGGCTGTGGATGATGCTGGAGTTGTCGTCCAATGATATCCCATACGTGTTCAATTGGAGACAGATCTGGTGATCTCGCAGGCCAAGGTAACATGTCGACACTCTGTAGAGCACGTTGCGAGACAACAGCGGTATGAGGGCGAGCGTTATCCTGTTGAAAAACTCCCCCTTGAATGCTGTTCATGAATGGCAGCACTACAGGTTGAATTACCAGACTGACGTACAAATTTGCAGTCAGTGTGTTTGGTATAACCACAAGAGTGCTCCTGCTGTCATAGGAAATTGCTCCCCAGACCATGACTCCAGGTGTAGGTCCAGTGTGTCTAGGCCGCAGACAGTTTGGTTGCAGGCGTTCCCCTGGCCTCCTTCTGACCAACACTCGGCCATCACTGGCACCAAGGCAGAACCTGCTTTCATCAGAAAACACAACAGATCTCCACTCCGTCCTCCAATGAGCTCTGGCTTGACACCACTGGAGTCGCAAACGGCGATGGCTTGTAGTCAGTGGAATGCACGCTACAGGGCGCCTGGCTCGGAGCTGTCCTTGAAGTAACCGATTTCTAACAGTTCGTTGTGTCACTGTGGTACCAACTGCAGCTCGAATTTCTGCCGCAGACGCAGTACGATGCGCCACAGCTGTACGCCGAATACGGCGGTCTTCCCTCTCAGTAGTGCCACGTGGCCTCCCGGAACCCGGTCTTCTTGAGGCAGTACCATCCCTTGACCACTGCACCCAACAATCATGCACAGTGGATACATTCCGGCCAAGTCTTTCTGCAATATCGCGAAAAGAAAATCCACCTTCTCGTAGCCCTATTACACGACCTCGTTCAAACTCGGTGAGCTGTTGATAATGGCTTCTTCGTCTTCTTAAAGGCATTCTTGGCTAACATCAACTCACTATGTCAAATCTCAGCGGTAAATAACGTTCACAAACTTTACAGCGCGTATTTAAAGCAAACCTGATTTGCAAGCTCTGAGTAGCGCTACTAGCGCCACACTTATGCGCGAAGCGCGAAATTTGAATCGATGTCATCTTTCAGATGTATAAACACGCCTACCAAATTTCGTTTATCTAACACAAGTCTTTCTTGGTGTTGGGATTTTTTTTTTCCGTCTGTGTATGATGCTTTTGTCCGCTTGGATCATTTGGCTATACTTAACCGCCTCCAGTATGGCTTTCGCTTCAGCTGTGAAAATAGATGTTTCTTCATGTAGCGAGAATTGAGCTGAATGATTAATGTTGGGACAGAAGAAGGCTGCTCCTACTCTCTTTTCCTCGGAATTCTTTGAGCCGTCTGTGTATATTTTAACTGTGTTTTTCCCTATCTCTGCGAGGAGTCTGTTTAGTTTCTGGTTTAAGGTGGGATTTATGTATCCTTCCAGAAAGTGAATGTGGATTTCTTCTAGTCGGAGTTCGTATGGTTCTTGAAAGATGGGGTGTATGTCGTAAGAAGCTACTTTTTTATTTAGACCAAAGTTTGTAAGCATTTAGAAGCGGGAGCTTGAGTTGGCTTTTTCCTTTGTTCGCTAATGCTTGCATCCTTTCAAATCGATGGTGGAGCGGGTGGGTATTAAGTACCAATTTTTCCATTATCAATTTTTCCTCAAGATATGATCGTCGTATATGAAGGGGAGGTTCTCCTTCTTCCACTAACAGGGCGTTAATTGGGGTTGAGCGTATTGCCCCGACACAAGGTCTTAAGCAAGCTGCTTGAAGTCTATCTAGTTTTTTGAGAACGTCCTTTCTAGCATATTGGTAAAACATGGAACCGTACTCTAATAGCGATCTAATTAGTGTTCGGTAAAGTAGTAGGAGCGTTTTTGGGTGGGAGCCCCACCAAGTACCTGACACCATTCTTATTATATTTAGTCGGGAATTCGATTTTGCTATCAGCTGATCGATATGCTGGGACCAGTTCGTTAGTTCGCGTCTCGAATTCAGAGAAACAGATCGTTCACTCGCCTTGCTACCGCTACTGCACGCGGTATTTTGTTTGTTATGTCAGTTTTATTAGGACATAATCATTTTTTTGTCGTTTCTAAATGGAATTTAATATGATCTTCTTAACAAAAGTTATTGCTTAATAATAGCCCTTTCAAATGACATTAGCATGATCAGTTGCCGGTGATAAACCAAAGTGCTCATTGTCCTTTGCACAAAAGGGGTAAACTGAATAACTGTGCTGTTTTTACTATTTACTTTACATGTATTCGTAAATATTAATTTTTTTAATGGATTTATGTATTAGTTCATGGAAGAAACATCTATATTAGTATAATAGGCTTAATGTAGCGTGTCACACCTACGTCATGTCACGCGGTGACGTCAAGCTATGACGTTGCGCTATTACGTCACGCTTTACGATATTATTTGTGGGAGTGCGCGTTATTTAATATCATTTCCAAGCAACAGTGAATAAATTAACTCACAGAACACTGAAATAAAAGTATGTATTGCGTCAAAATCGATATATCAATCATTAGATGCTTATATCTACGTAATATTCTTTTGATATATTGAAGTATTCCTTAAATTCTTTGTCCATAGATATTGTAAGATAAAAGCTTTGTATTTCGACCATCAATGTTGAGAAAAGTTTGGTTAAAGTGTTACTTAAAATGGATCAGAATTACAACTGGCATTTGACGCTACGGCAGAGGGCATGAATAATTTAGCTTTTTTTTTCAAAATAATTTAAACTGTACCTATTATTGAAATTATTAATTCGTTTGAACCGAAATAGTTGCCCACTCATCTCGAATTGTGCAGCCTACACTACAATTAATAATGTAAGTTTATCAGATTTATTTTAATCTTCTTTGATTTCACTGAGTAATATTACTGAGGGTATTACGTATTTCCGCAATGTGTAACTATGACAGCTATTCGAACGTTGTAATATCGGTCTGAATCACGTTGCAGATTTTTGGTTTATTACCTTTCTTTTTTATTGAATGTTTTTGATGAAATTTATGATGTTGCGGAATGTATCTCATCAATGAATTGTCGTTTAGGTCGGAAAACTGTTGCACACGTTCGTTTTGTGATGTTATTGGCTATGGCAAAATAAAAACGAGGCCCAAAGAATTGTGCTATTCGTTTGAAATTTACCATATACGTTCCTATGGTCATACCTTTTAAGAAAAAGTGTACATGAAAGCAAAAGGCAGCTTACGTTAGACGTGAAGCAACATGAAAATTACGAATTAACACAACACAAACCCGCCAATTCATATATTCACGTCAAAGATAGCATCTGTATGCCGGCCTCGGTAGCGTAGGGGCTAGAGTGGCCGCCGGTTCGAATCCGGCCGCGGGCATGGATGTTAAGTGTTGTGTGTCTGTGTGAATGTCCTGTCCGTCCTGTGACGTCCATACACTGAAAGCTGGCTGTATGGCCTCCGTTGCCAAATGCCATTAAAAAAAATTCTAACATCTGTACAGCAACAACTGTAAAAACGCTGGCAATGTTTCTTGATAGGATATAAATATATTCCTGCGTTGTATAATTCACTTGTTACAACAACTTATTTTATACTTATGTCACGATGCATGACATCACCATCAGTGCGCATGCGATTAAAGCTTTTATTTTGTAGCGGCAGTATTACCCGAGATTGTGGTTAGGTTGAAATCCAGCCTGGAAAAAAATAAATAATGAACCTTATCACAGCAATAGCATGTGGAATTTAACTATTATCAGTTATTTAAGCAGGTTTCATAAGCACTATGTCACGTTTTGATATCATGAATCACGATGTAAACTACTCCCGTATGTGGTTAGTTTTAAAATGCAACCTGGACCAGGATAGCAACCGAAACCTTTTGTCATTGCGCCAGGCAATAGGAATTGCATTTATTTTATAAAAATTCAATTTATTTCAACAATTGCAAAGAAAGGAATTGCTACAATACTGAAGTATGAATTTTGTTTAAATTATCATATTGATTATTAGTTGCTTTTTTTTTTAAGTGATATGATTACTTGGTTTGAATGAAAGAAGTTCCAAATTGTTCGCGATCTATGCAACCTAAACCACAATTGAAACTAATATTACATGACGTAAGTTGTTAAGATTTATTTTTAGCATCCTTCGTTTTCACTGGGGTCATTATTTGAGCCGAATGTAAGCTGTGCCAGGCGTTAAAACATCGATCTTCATCATAGACAGTAAGAAAGTTCTAAGAAACTGTGAAGATTTTGGATCAAGTTTGTATCGCATGATGCATGATCGGTATAGATGCATGATGACATTGACATGCGATTCAGGGAATGTATAAATTCGCGTGTGAATGAAGCTTTGATTTTCTACCGGCTATATTGGCGAAGATTGTAGTTAGACTGAAACGCAACCTGGACCAAATTGACAACTGAAACATTTTGCTACATCACAAGGGACGAGAAATTACAGCATAGTGAGCTTTATTTTATAAAATTTCTATTTAGGTAAACAACCAAAAAGAAATCAATTGCCAGAACAGTCCGTTAAACCCGTCATTTTTGACGGGCTCTGTGGCTAGTTACTTATAAAACGCGCTAATGACCCCGCCGTCGACGCGCCCTTAAACTTGAACAACAACACAACATTACTTATAAAATATTATAAATGCGTTTATTTTGATGAATTAAAATACCCGTTTTTAAGTAATCGGCTTTTTTTAAATTTAAATATAGTTTTGGAAATCATGAACAAAATATAATTCTATTATTGGCTACAAGTTAAGTACTATTTGACACAAACAATATTAGCTATATTATCAGAAGTAATGTGACATAGCGCTCAATGAATTTTAATTACCGCAGGATTCACGAGATCAATGCGGTACTGGCTTTGATGTTGAATTTTTGTTATAACCACGACGCAACAACAATTACGAATCTAATCACAAAAAGATGAAGAATATAAAAAAAAACGAAATACTTTGATGAAATTATAATATTATAATGTTTGTTAAATACATGTCCCATTATCATAGCAGGCTTGTATGCAGGGTTTTGAGTAGGCTACTTTAAAAAATAACCGTCGTTAGTTATTGTCACTAGATATGTCACAGTCAGGTGAAACGTCAGGTCTTTTTTTTGTATGCAAATAGGAGTTTCTTTTGAAATTAGGTTATTCTTTCGTATAAAATATTCATTACAGTAAATCAAGTGTACAACCAGAGGTTTTTTGTAAGATCCATGTGCTGATTACTTTACTTAAGTTTTATGAAAACGAACCACTTACCTAAACTTATTTCACTAAATAAAGATTTTACTTAAACTTTTCCAAGTACAAACGAAATCGTCCGGTATGCGACGCGACTAGATGCGATGCTTCATGCTAGTGTTCGATTGTATTTTCGACGGCGTAACGTGCCATTATCTTCAGGTTGCGTCTTCTTGCGGGCGTGAGGAGCGCAGTCCCAGACGCGTCTCGCGCAACCTGAAGATAATGGCACGTTACGCCGTCGAAAATTCGTTCATCCACGATCAATTGATCTGGTCGCATGCCCGAGAGATCTTCAAGCTTCATGCCAGTGTTCGATTGTATCAAAAGTAACGATTCGAAAGTAACGGGCACTGATTGGTTTAGTAACGGGTACTGAATTTCTCGTTACTTTTATAGCTCTAATCTTAAGCCTTGTTCCCAGCCGGGTGGCGTCGCAAACCTCAAGTCTCTCAAAGTTTGTACTTGTGGATTTGCGGTCCATTTAATTCGGAGCCTGGCACAGTTTCCATTTGCGGTAATTTTTGTGATGTGATCATTAACTGTCTGGCTTTCGAAAATATCCATTCACACGATATGGATGTTCATGGAGCGCATAGTCTTTTCAGTACTAATTAGCACTTATCTGGAAATATTCTCTTTCTTTCATCCCACCATGCAAGAGGGTCTAAATTTCTAAGTAGAAGAGGTTCGATTAAATATTTATTCATCTATGTAATAGCCAAAGCCCTAGCATCTGGAACTTGAAGTCCCTCAAGACTGCTAACAGACTCATCGCATTCGTTAAATACCGCGAGTTTATATGCTATCATTGCACATTTCTTCGATAACACAAATTTGAAATCAGCCCTTTTAGATAGTGAATTACCAGATAAGCATATGGCTGACAATATAGCTAGTTGGGTCAAATGGGTATTTGATAGATATGAAACAGGTTTTAAAGTATGTGATGTTGTAACTAACAATGCGCAAACATAAAAACGGTAGTTGCTTCTTTAAACCTAGGGCATATATCTTGTTTTACTAATTACCTTAATTTGGCTCTTCAATCTGCAGTTCTGTTAAGAGCTTTGTTTTCAAAGTAAAATCAACGATCGAGTTTTTAAATTGAAGCAGCCATGAAACTGCAAAATTACATAAGATGTAAAAACGTTACGGGAACTATTACCTTAAAATTTAAACAGGACGTTACCACTAGGATTTTTAAATCATAAAGCAAATAACTGCACTATTAGCACTTGTCAAGTCTCGTGTGTCATTTAGAAATTAAGGTGAAAGGGGACCAAATAAATCTCAGTAATATTCAGTAAAAGCGGAGTGAATATTCATTCGCTGATAGAGGCACAGGGCGCTCGCAGCGTAACGTAACACTACGCCTCCACCTGATAACGTCAGCGGCTTCTCGCGCGTACACTTGCACGCTAGCAGTACGCCTCGGAGAGACTAACTTAGCGCACCGATGTAATACGCGGTTCGCGATTTACTACCAACAGTATCACTTTGTACCCCATTTCGGCAACTGGAGTCTAAATTCAAGATAGCGTGGGTGCAGCTAACATATTGCGTGGGATAGGAGTTACGTTTCGTGTTTGTGAAATTTTCAGTGTATGGAGAACTGCAATAAACAGGAACTTATTTTGTAACTTCGGTTTCTTTACGTAAAACCTTTCTAATCCGTATCAGGTTACCATCACTCAAGCCAAAGAACTTTTCGAACTTTCCAATTAAAATTATAACATCTTTAACAGACTATAGTTGTGCTATCAGCTATCGTCGTCTCAGTTTGGCAATACTACGTCATCAACAATCGCCTGGTGTCAGACAGAAGACCGTCACCTTGACAAGAAGAAGATATTATCGGAAAGGTTAGTGACCACAGACCCGATAAGCACTCAAAAAAATATCCACTCGGCCACCCAAAACGGAACTTTGGTGTCATCTGCGGGACTCAAACCCTGCATCACACGCACCAACAGAATTCCATCACAAAGGATTGGAAATTATTAAGCAGTTCGTAAATATGTTTGGAGCATTTTTTGAAGTGACAGAGGAGCTCTCTGCTTAAAAAACGGCCAGGATCGTGGCCTGAGAAAAAGAGTAAAATTACCTCTTGAAAATAATCAACTCTTGGAGGAGGTTAAAGAAATTGGGGGAGGGTTTGTTGGAAAAGTTGAAAAAATGATTTGGCAGAAGGGAATCGTAAAACTGGTTTCCCAGTTCACGTTTTTGAACACAAGATTCATGAAACAAGGATTGGTGGAGTTCTGTCGGTTCCAGGAATGTTCTAACACTACTATGTTATTACGTTTTAGGGCACCGCCAGACCTTTACTTTGAGGAGTCTGAAGAAAAACCTCGTTTATCCAAACCACCACCAACACCAAGTTTTTCTATTTGGAACAAGTTCGTTGAATCTGTCAGAACTTATGTGTTTTCAAATCCAGATGTCAAAGCTTTGGCTATTACAGAGGTGGATGAATACGTGTATTTGGTCGAACCTCTACTACCAAGAAACTTGATTCCTCTTGTGTGGTGGGATAAAAGAAACAGAATATTTCCAAAAGTGTACAAATTAGTACTATGTATTTCAGCAACATTTGTACCGTGTAAAAGTCTTTTTGAAAGAGGGAAAACGATGTTGGTTCACATTATGAAGGCAAATGCTTTTTTGAAATATTAATAGTAAATTGGTGTAATCTTCATTTGTAAATCCCATCATTATTATTGCGACTTTAGTGTTCAGTTTTGTTTAAATAATAAAATAATTAATCACTAAATACAAATTCTATTATTTTAAGTATCATTGGTTAGTAAAATCTTCCCCATCAGTTAATAAACTCGTCGTCAATGTTCGCTCTTCAAAATACCGTGTGAAAAGAATCGAAGAGTCGTTTAAAAGAATCGGTTTCCATAAAGGAATGTATCGTCTCCAAACGATTCATCAAAAAGAATCGGTCTGCCCATCGCTAGTTTACACTGTTCAAAAACGTGGTGTCTGACATATGGCACATCTTTTCAGAAGTGTCTATGCCATGGATGAAGGAATATATGGAGACAAGATAACGCTAAATCCGTGAAACCTCGTGAAAAAACTGCGCTTGTGCGGCGGACATCGTAGGAGTACCAAAACATTGGGCTGTTTGCACTGTGTCAGCTGCTGAGAATATTCATTTTCCAATATTCTAAAGTTTTCTATAATGCCAAGTTGTGCTGCATATGGTTGCACAAACAGTCGAGATAGGAAATAACCTGGAATAGCGTTTCATAAGTAAGTCACATTGTAATTATCGTTCTTGAAGTATCTGACAGGCAACTGCAACATTAGTTCCATTCGCTATCAATTTATTCATTGCTCTCAATAGGATCATATCATTCTCAAATTTTTGTTGTTGTAATGTAGACAATTAGCATATGTTACTATTTTGCACCTGAAAAGCTAGCCTTATTGTAGACAAGTGTTGGAAATTAATTTAAGTGGGTCATGTTTACATCGCGACACAGTGAATATGGTATTCTGCATGCATTACTCACGTTTAAGTTTACACTGAAAGTGCACGATGAAATTAATTGTGATAATTTGTTCTGTGCGAACTACTAAACGTGATGAAACGTGTCCGAAATTAGTTCGCGATGCATTTCTTGCGTTTAGATGCGTCTACATAGTTTGATTTTGTAGCGGCAATATTAATGGAAATGTTGTCAGGTTGAAATGCGGTGTATACTAGAAGAGAACAAAAAATTTATTTATTATTAGCTGTTAGCTTCTGATTTTTGAATGTACATATTTTTCTAGCAAAATTATATAGGCCACTAACAGTACAATATCTTCTAAGTAAGATCAGAAACTATGAGGTTTTATGAAGTATTATTTTTTTTTAAAGTTCTAAACATTGACTTATGCTATTTTTAAAATTTCAGATATGACTTGTTTCTGTTTGTAAATATGTCTACAAGTATATTTCTAGATTTTGAAATCTATCTTGTCAATTACTGAAATAGAATGTGAAAATATAGCCTATTTATTTATTTATTTATTTATTTATTTATTCCAACGGAAAAACCATTTTACATTAATATAGTCTTTATGATAGCTACTTATTAAACACAATTACCACTATTTATAAACAATTTAATTACAGTTGAAAACAAGAAGATAACAAAAAATAGCAAGTATAGTTTTATATTATTAAACTAGAAAAACAATTACACAGAAAGATAATTATTAATTATTCTAAAACTAATAATATGACTCAACATACAACTACAAAAAATAAAATAAAAATTGTTACAGGGAATAATAGACCGTGACTAAGCCCATCATTGCTGACTCCACTCACGTATGAGTACTTGCTTGAAAACAGCAAACACTGTCAAAGAAAAAATCAAGTTCAGGAGGTATTCTGTTACCTAGTCTCTGAATCCGTTCTATGGCACTGCTAGCCTCATAGTTTGTGCGCAGATGTCTACGCCCAATAGTTCTCTCAACCGTGTACCAGACGGACAACGAAAATATACATGTCCTGAAGAATTTCAGGGCAGTCTGTAACACCTGAGATTAGTTTATGCAGAAAAAGGACACCATGAACATTCCGTCTCGACTCCAAAGGATGGAGGCCCAAGATAGGTTCCAACAGCAACCAGCGGAACGTCTTTGTAATGAAAGCCCATGCGACAACCTATAAGCCTTAAGAACTTATTTTGAATATTCCTGAATGTGTTGAATTAGTGTGATCTGATGAGGCGACCATACAACGCTGCAATACTCAAGTATGGGTCTGACATGGGCACAGTACAAGAGCCTGAGTGTCTGGATATTATTAATAAATCTGGAAGTGCGTGCCAATAAGCCCAGGCACTTGGAGGCCTTGGCACATATGTTGTGGACATGTTCTTCTGGACTGAGATTGTACGTCAGAAGAACTCCTAGGTCTCTTACAGTTGTGCAGCGATTCAGTAGCTGATTTTCCATTTCATATTCAAAATGTAATGCCGATTTAATGCGGTGAAAGTAATGGCAGAACATTTATTAACATTAAGTTGCATACTGTTTTGTTTGACACCATTTCACATAGCTTTTAAGCAATTCTGAAGATCTAGCAGTCATCTCGAGTAATGAGCTTTCTTGAAATCTTAATGTCATCTGCAAAGAAAAGGCAACTGGCAAAAATACTAACTAATCATTTATGAATATATTGACACAGCAAGGTCCTAGGTGTGAACCCTGAGGCACTCCAGAAGTTGCTGTGAAAGCAGATGACAATGAGCCAAAAAGCCTTTACAATCAACCTTCTGTTGCTGAGGTAGCTACCAAAACCACTCCAATAATTTACCAACTATGCCATATTCCTTCAACTTAGTAAGAAGGGTGGGATGGCTAACTTTATCAAATGCCTTTGAAAAGTCAAGATATATGACATCGAGTTGTTTTCGCTCACTAAATGCTCTAATTATTTCATTTTGAAGAATCACAAGGTTAGTTGTTGTTGATTTTCCAGGAGAGAAACCATGTTGCTTTGGAGTAATTATGTTACGAAACATGGGATAGATTTTGTTTAGGTACCAACTTCTCAAAGATTTTTGCTAACACCGATTGTATAACAATAGGTCTATAATTCTTAGCATCTTCCTTCGATCCGCATTTATGCACAGGAACAACATGACCAAGCTTAAATACATCTGGAAAAATTCCTGACTTTAGAGACCTGTTAAACAAGTATTTTAAAGGATGGCAAAGCAAGACTCTACAGTATTTCAAAAACATTAGGTGGTATTTGGTCAGGGCCACACTCTTTGAACAGTCTAGCTTGCCCAATGCTTTATAACATCTTCATCAGTGACTGCAAGTGTACTCAGACTATTACTAGTACTGAAATGGATATTGGAAGTAGACGAAGATGGAGGTGTAAATACTGAAGAGAAGTATTGTGCAAACAGATCACACATTTGCTGTGGGTGGGAAGTGGAGTGATTATTAAATGTTAACGTGCTTGGTGCTCCTTCAGCTTTGCTAGTGTTACGGATGAAATTCCAGAATAATTTGGGATTGCCAGGAATAGTAACATTGCACATGTTCAACATAGTCATTGAAGCATTTTTTGGATAAGAGACGAGATTGATCTCTCAATTTTGAGAACAGGACATAGTACTCGTAATCAAAGGTCTGCTTATAAGCTATTGTGGAGTCTTTTCTTTTCTATGACCAATTGTATAAGCTCTGTAGAGAACCAACATGGGAATTTTGACATTCCAAGTTTTTTTCAGTGGTGTATACTTGAGCACAATTGACTTCAATATGTCAGTGAATTTTATGAACAGATTGTCAGTATCAGTGGATAAGTCAAGGGATTCAAAATTGGATAGGTCCATAGAAAGAAGTTCATCAAAAACTTCTGCAAGATTACACCTTGCAAAATCAGGAACAAAAGTGCACTGGTGGTCAGGCAAGGTAGATTCTACAGGGTGAATAATATTCAATGCTGGATGCTGGATATCAATAGGCAACAAAGGGCAGGTGTCTTCCTTGACAGTGACATTGAAGAGGCAAATACTAAATCCATAACACACCCCTAGAGTTCAAGACATGGTTACAACTGTTCAACATCCAATAAACAAGCTAGCTCACAAAGCATTCGAGGAGAAGCAGAGGGAAAATGTGGTTCTTTTTTTATCCAGTCAACATGTGGGATGTTAAAATCACCAACCAGAATCACATGTGATGGTTCTACCTGTTTGGTCGGCTATCACTTCTTCCACCACCATGGCAGTAGTTGGCATATACATCGAGAGGCTTACTGGGCGGGATATATACACAACTCAGCAAAATGTGTGTATCATGCAACAGATCAATAGATAAAAATATAGACTCTACTTTTAGTGGAGACATTGTTCTAATACATCTAGAAGGTATTCTGTTGTTCACTGCCACAAGTACACCACCACCACTCTCTTTAGAACTAGTTTGAGAGGACCTATCACTCCTGTACACAGAGTGATTTGTGAATCCAAGTTCAGCATTAGAAATATCTGGAGAAAGATTGGTTTCAGCAAGTATAATGATATCATAAGTACATGTAGCTAGGGCTAATCTTAATTCTTTAAGTTTTGTCCGAATTCCATTAATATTTTGATAGTACATATTTATATTGGTTTTTCCATTGGATTTAATTAGTTTTTTGAACTTTGCACTATTTTGGGCACTCCATTGATGTATTTTATAGTGAGGCCAGTTTCACCTTCTTGGTGCGCTTCTCGAGTTCAGCACGAAGATTTACTAAGAACAATCGCTCCTTAGGAGTTCTGTCATTTCCAAGTGAGATTTCAGAAAGAGATGGGTCTTTGCATGCAATTTCATTTCGCTTAAAACCCTTCAGAAATGTTACAGCAACGTCCTTGGAGCTTAGTACTAGTTGAGTGGTCTTTGGCCAGAGGTAGATTTCTTCCCCAACCGAAAGAATGTGACAAGATCACTTATATTGACACCAGAAGCTGACATGATGCACTCGATCTTGGACTTGTCGAAAGCTTTTCTTGTGTTGTTGTCATTACTTCTAGCTTCTGGAACCTTGAAGATAATGACATTTTTGGTCCTGTTTGACCTGTCATTGAACTCGGCTATTATTTCTTCAGAATCACTAGCTGTTTTTGACAGATGATCACTAAGAAGTTCAACACTTACTTCCAAAGTTGAAACCTTTGCTTCTACACTGCTAAGACGTGGTTCTAGTTCAGCAAGCTGATTAGAGAGTTTTTCAATGTTTTTCCTGACACTGTCCATTTCCTCCTTAAATTCATTTTTGGTAGTAAGAGACGACACTTTCTGGCAGCAGCAGAGCGATATTCTCGGACATAGAGGCCGACGTGTCTTGATTTGATGATAAACAATCATCCCTGTCGCAAGTCCAATTATTATTTTCGCCTTTTGCGAATGAAGAGTATTCTTTTTTGCTCATTCTGACGCATTCAGGATGGAACCTTCGGGAACAGTTACTACTGCATTGTATCACTTTACTCAGAGTTGGTTTGAGGCAACACGGACAAATATCTTGCTTGTTAACGGGTGCCATTGCGTTCAAACCAGGAGTTGAAATTACACACGATAATAATAATGATCAGAAATGTTCATCAAATATGGATATGTCGATAGTTTTTTTCTAGTCCAGGCCGCATTTCACCTAACCACGTCAATTTTAAGGTACAATATCTCGAGAACTAAGCGAGATATAAAATTTTTTTATTCTTTACTTTCAGTTTCTCTCATCGAGTTACATAAGAATTCGTCATCAAATTGCGGCACCACGGTTATCGTTGAATCCCCTCATAACCTAACAACCTCACATTTGAGACAGTATATCTCGCGAACTAAGTGCGATATCGAAAAATTTTATTCTTTATTTTCGATTTGTATCGTCGTGTTACATAAGAATCTATCACCAAATTTGACTTTGGGGACACGTTTCTTCTGAATTTCAACCAGAAACTCCACTCTTTTGAGACAGTATATCTCGAGAACTAAGCACGATATCAAAACATTTTATTCTTCATTTTTGATGTGTCTCGTCGAGTTACATAATAATCCATCATCAAATTGCGGTGCCACGGTTGTCTTATGATTCCCTTGAGGTTTTTGTGCCTATTTCCCGTGTTTCTCTTGTCAAGCAATATGGCGGCCTCTCCTCCCCACTTCTCTCCACCCGGTTTCACTCCAGTATGTGGCGAAGGTCCCTTGCGTCGTCTCCATATATTCCTTCCTCCATGGTCTATGCAGCGGCGGCTTTAACTAATGCGAGGCTCCTGGCGGTAAATGTTTGCGAGGTCCTTGTCCTTTGTACAAAGTATGTGAATCTGATGATGGACGAGGAATTAAAAAGTTATAATAAAAATATTTTATTAGAAGATTTATAAAAGGTAACGGTAGCACTATTATATACGAGGTACCGCAATTTGGTGTTGGGTTTTTAAGTAATTCGACAAAAATTGAAAGTAAAGAAATATTTTTTTTGATATCTCTCCTAGTTTCGGGATATCGAACCTCAAGTATCAGTTGAAGGCATAATTCCTTATGCTTTTGGTAAAGTTGCAGTTATGGTTCAAGACATAATTCAACCTAACCACAGCTGTTAAGTAGAAAACAAAACACCATTGTGCATGTCCATCGTGCAGTTCCTAGAATAGATTTCGTCGTGATTTTTTTCTGATCCTGGCCGCAACTTAGCCTAACCACCTCAGTTTTGAGATACGATGTCTCGAGAAGTAAGCGAGTTATCAAAAAATTTATACTTTATTTTCGATTTGTTGTGTTACATAAGAATCCATCATCAAATTTGGTTTTGGTGAAAGTTTTATTCTGGGCCCGGTCGCATTTTAATCTAACCATCTTCCATTTTGAAATAAAATATCTCAAGAATTAAATGAGATAAAAAAAAAACTTTACCTTCGATTTGTTCCATCATAAAACTGCGGCACCACGGGGATCGTTGAATCCCCAAGTTAACAAACATAAAGAAGACATCTAATGTGAGAATTAAGTTTTCCTCGCGTATTGATTAAATGAAAATTTCTCGGGTTTTCTGCCGGATAATATTTAACTCGTCATATAACTCAGCATACAACGTTTCGGCAGCAACCTCAACTGCCTTCATCAGGTACTGTGTCATACCGAAGCTAAGACAGTAACTGCCTCACGGTGGTCGTCCGTAGCATTTACTGCTTCATCTTCTTAAGCAGTTTATTTCGAAGGGTGTGTCTGTTAACACTTCCTTCAAACTTTAAAAGATCAGTTCCATTACTTTTGGTGTGTCTTTTGGTTTGCTCGGGTCTATTTTTAGTTTTATGCCAGTATTGACAGCGGTCTCTTGTGCTTGTCGTACAATGTGTAGTATTGCCCTAAGTTGGCAATTAAGGGATTGTTTGAGTCTCTGGAAGCTCGGTAAAAAGATCTTGTAATCTGTGCGTTTCTTTCTTCGATCATCGGAATACCTGCGGCTTCTTGCAGGTCAGCTGAGGGAAACCGGGGAGCCACGTGTAGTGCTCGACGAAGCGCACGATTCTGCATGGTCCGCAGCCTTTTTATCGTGGACCTGGAGGCGTAGCCCCATACGGGAAACGCGTACACAATTACCGGTATTATCAGGCTGCAACATATGCTCACTCTGGTATTGGCTGCCAGTGCGCTGTCCACATTTAGAATAGGGTACAGCTCCCTCAGCCTCGTTGCGGCTTTGAGTGGGGTCTCCTCAATGTGACGCTTCCATGTGAGCCTGGAGTCAATCGTCACACCAAGGTATTTTACAGTGGTTGACCACTCGATGTCATCGCCGTGGAGTCGTAGTTTTGTTGTCTGCTTACGCTGGCGATCACGTTTCCCCAGACGTCTCGTCAACATTATTGCTTGGGTCTTGGTCGAGTTTATGGTAATCCTCCACCGCCTGGCCCAGGCTTCAATTTGTTGAAGTACTTCTTGTAGACGCCGAATGGCAGCAGCTTTACAACTATGCGCGGTGAAGAAGGCCGTGTCATCCGCGTATAGGAATGTGCGAACTGTTGCTGGAGCAGGGATATAGGCAGTATACAGGTTGTGTAGTATCGGCCCTAGTACTGACCCTTGCGGCACACCTGCATTGATTGGGAGGCGTGAAGATAATTCATTTCCGACTCTCACTCTGAATGATCTTCTTGTGATGTAACTTTTAATTAGTTTCACAAGCGGGCCGGGGAGTCCCTGGTTGTAAAGCTTGTAAAGTAGTCCGCTGTGCCAAACGGAGTCAAATGCTCGAGCCACATCTAGTAGGACTAGCGAACAGTAGCTCCGGTGGTTGAATGCAGTCGTGGCGCGCTCGACTATGCGCATGATCTGCTGGGTGGCGGAGTGCCCCCTCTTGAAGCCAAACTGGAACTCGGGTATGATGTTCTCTCTGCGGATGTGTGCTTCCATCCTCTTGAGGAGGAGCCTCTCAAAAACCTTGCTTAGTGATGGGAGGAGGCTTATGGGCCTGTAATTTTGGGGGAAAGTGCCGTTCTTCCCTGGCTTATGCACTCCGATCTCCGTTGCCTGCTTCCAGCATCGGGGGTAGTGCTGAGTGCGTAATATACAGTTGAACAGCTCAGTTATACGTTCTACTGCTGGAGCTGGAAGTTTTTTCAGCAGTCTATTTCCCAGGTTATCATTTCCAGGTGCCTTTTTTATGTTTAATCTGGAGATGATTCGGCGAACTTCTTCCGCAGAGATCTCGTCGATCTGGTAGCCTTAGTCGTCAGCTGCGAGGAAACGGGCCAGTCTTCTGCGGATAGCCGCAGATTCTTCCTCGTCGTCGTCCTGCGCAGACCGAAACTGCTTCTCAAAGTGATCGGCAAGGGCATTGGCCTTGTCTTTATTGTTGAAGACTAGTCCCCTCTCACCATGTAGCGGGGGCATTCTAGTGCGCTTCTTGGTGAACCGGCGGGTCTCCACCCACAGATTACCGTCGGTCACGTTCAGTAGCGTTTGAACAGTCGCCGAGTGAAGTAGCTTATTTTGTTGTTATATTTTATCTGTAGTGGTGTGGGGATTTGATTAGTGTAATCTCTGAGTGTTTACATTTTGTAAGCAGTGTTTAGCATTCGCTGAGGACAGTAGCGTATTTTCGTTTTGTATTTGAACATTAGTGGTGTGTAGATTTAGTTAGTGTAATCTGTGAGTGTTTACTTTTGTGGAAAGTAGAGGTTTGTCAGACATAAGCAGTCGTTGAGGACAGTAGCGTATTTTTGATTTATATTTGATCTTTAGTGGTGTGTCGATTTAGTTAGTGCAATCTCTGAGTGTTTATATTTTGTACAAAGTACAGGTTATTTCGATTTTCTGATCTTTTTTTTCTTTTTCGCGTTTTTCAAAAGCAGAATGGCTAGGGACTGTAATTGCTGTGTGCAGACGCGAGCTGAGGTGGCTGATCTCCGCGCACAGCTTGCAGCTGTGTTAGCGAAAGTTACACAGCTGGAAGCTGCCGTAAAAGGTTGCAGCGGATGTAATATTGGGGAAGCTGATGTAGCAACGCCTATAACAGATTCTCCCATATCGACCGTCGTACCTGCAACCCAGGCTGAAGAATTGGAGGCTGTGCCACGGTCGCCTGTCGGTGACTGGCGTATGGCCTCTAGACTTAGAAGTCGCAACACGGGGGCAGTCGAGCAGGCTTAAAGGCCAAGACGCTGAACTTGTTCGACTGTCCAACCGGTATGATGTATTGTCGGAGGCTGACACAGTCCCACAATTGTCATCCAGCGAGTTGACGGCCCCCCAGCGTGCCAGGTCTGAGCAATCACAGAAGGGGATTTTGGTAGTTGGGAGCTCTAATGTTAGGCGGTTATTAGAGCCCCTTAGGGAAATGGCGGATTACTCGGGGAAGAAATCCAATGTCCATTCAGTGTGTATTCCGGGTGGCCTGATCCGAGATGTGGAACAGGCCATCCCGGATGCCATAAAAGGGACGGGGTGTAGCCAACTACAGATTGTGGCTCATGTCGGCACCAATGATGCTTGTCGCCTTGGGTCGGAGGTTATCGTCTCTTCCTTCCGGCGGCTGGCTGAAAGGGTGAACTCTGTGGCCAGTGGCCGCAAGATATTGGCAGAGCTAACCATCTGTAGCATTGTAGACAGAGTTGATTGTGGACCTCTGGTTCAGAGCCGTATTGAGGGGCTGAACCAGAGACTACGACGTTTGTGTGATGATATTGGCTGCAGATTCCTCGATCTTCGCCATAGGGTCGAGTCATGAAGGGTTCCTCTTAATAGGTCAGGTATGCACTACACACGTGAATCGGCTACACGGGTGGCAGGGGCCGTGTGGAATGCACTGGGTGGTTTTTACGATGAGGGAGGAAGACCCGAAACACGAAATACAGTTACGGGCAACCCAATCAGATGTAACACCGGTATGTAGGAGGAGCGTAAAAGAATCTCTACAGTTAAAAGTTCTCGTAATTAACTGTAGAAGCGTTTGTAACAAACAACCAGAACTTGATAGCATTATTTGTAGCACAGAAGCGGATATCGTTATCGGTACAGAAAGTTGGCTAAAACAGGAAATAAGTTCCGCCGAAATTTTTAAAGATAGCATGAATGTTTTTCGTAAAGACAGATTACATTCCCATCGAGGTGGGGTATTTACAGCTGTGAGTAAATCTCTCCCATGTAATGAAATAGAAGTCGATACGATCAGTGAAATCATATGGATTAAACTCAAAGTTGCTGGGTCAAAACTCATCATAGGCGCCTTCTACCGTCCACCCGATTGTGACATAGCTATCGTCGAGGAGTTAAGAAATAATGTAAACAGTATAGCTAACCGTTTTAAGGATCATGCTATGATTCTAGGAGGCGACTTCAATCTGCCTTATATTGACTGGCGTAATCACGTTCACATCACAGGTAACAGGAATAAGGCAGCTTCTGAAGTAATTCTCGAGTTGTTGTCAGATAATCATCTCGAGCAGTTAGTTAATGAACTTACGTTGTGTCATAACGGTAGCGAAAATATTTTAGATCTGCTGGTTACCAATAGGCCAGAATTATTCACCGAAATTTCAACGACCACAGGAATAAGCGATCACAAAGCGGTAATTGCAACTATCAGACTAATGACCAAGCGAAAAAGGAAAAAAACGGCGGATTGTATACAAATTCAGTAAGGCCTCTAAGGCATCTTTTAGAACCTACCTGAGGAATAATTACCATAACTTCAAGTCAAAAAAGGACACCGTTGAAGAGATGTGGCATCGATTTATACGAATAGACAGGGAAGGTATGGATATACATATACCGAAGCGGATAATAAATGGGGAGGATGATCCACCGTGGTACACATGCGAAGTCAAAAGATTACTAAAAAAACAAAGGAGGATACACGCACGCTCAAGAAGGAAGGGGTGTCGCAGCGATTTAGAAACCTTAGCTGAGTTAAGAGAGCGTATTAAGAATGTAATGCGTGAGGCCCTCAACGATTTTCATTCCAACTCTCTCTCTAGGAGTCTCACAGAAAACCCATAGAAATTCTGGTCGTATGTACGAAAAGTCAATTGTACCAATAGCAATATTCCAGCACTAATTCGTGAAAGTTCAGAGGTTAATGAAAGCCGCGATAAAGCTAACGTACTAAATACTGTATTCAAAAATTCATTTACTGATGAAAATAAGGATAGTGTTCCCGTTTTCCCACGCCGTGTCGAGTTGGTGATGGAATCATTACAGATAGATACTGCAGGTATCATAAAGCAATTAGAGCTCCTGAAGTGGGGGAAAGCACCGGTGCCAGATGGAATTCCAGTTAGAATATTTTCAGAATATGCGGCGGAAATCGGGCCATTTCTGTCTGATATATTCAGTAAATCATTAGAAGAGCGAAAAGTACCTTCACACTGGAATATCGCGCAAGTAACTCCGATTTTCAAGAAAGGTGATCGAAGTGATCCTGGAAACTATCGTCCAATATCTATAACATCTGTTTGTAGTAGAGTTATAGAGCATATTTTATGCTCGAACATTATGAAATTTCTAGAGGATAATAATTTGCTTACAGCAAATCAACACGGATTTCGGAAGAAAAGATCATGTGAAACACAGCTTGCCCTATTTACACACGACGTAATGAAAGTTATTGATGCATGTTCACAAGTAGATGCAATTTTTTTAAATTTTCAGAAAGCCTTTGACTCTGTGCCACACAACCGCCTTTTAGCGAAGCTACGAGCGTACGGTATATCGGATCAGCTTTGTGAATGGATAAAGGATTTTCTAACTGGTCGGTCGCAGTATGTCGTCGTTGAAGGAGAAAGTTCTTCTAGTCTAGATGTTACATCGGGGGTACCTCAAGGAAGTGTAATAGGACCACTTCTTTTCTTAATTTTTATAAACGATCTCGGAGACAAAGTGAAAAGTCTTTTTAGATTATTTGCTGGTGATGCGCTTATTTATAGGGAAGTAAGGAATTTGACCGATTGCTTAGAAATTCTGTGTGATCTGGATATTATTTTGGCATGGTGCGCTGAGTGGCAACTTACGCTAAATTGTAAAAAGTGCAAGACAATGAGCATAACTAACAAAAAGAATCCAATTGTTCAGAAATACGAGTTAAACAATTCAGTTATTGATATGGTTGATTCTATAAAATATTTGGGACTAACAGTACAAAGGAACATGAAATGGGACTTACACATTAATTCGTTGGTAGGTAGAGCTAATTCTAGGCTACGATTCATAGGTCGAATATTGAAAAATTGTAATGAACAAACAAAGGAGATAGCGTATAAATCTCTTGTGCGTACACATTTGGACTTTTGTTGTGCCATTTGGGATCCGTTTCGTAAGGGGTTGATCGAAAGTATAGAGAAAGTACAGAGAAGAGCCGCTCGATTCGTGACCGCTTGCTACAGTCCTTATGAAAGTGTCACAGAACTGATTAGTCGACTAGGCTGGGAGTCTCTGGTAGATAGACGACGCACGATTCGTTTAAACTTATTGGTAAACATGCATACCCCCACTTTCACTTTTGAGTGTAGTGAAATACTTCTTCCACCAACCTATTTGAGCCGGAATGACAGGATAGATAAGATTAGAGAAATAAGGTGCCGCAATGATTCTTATATGAATTCTTTTTTCCCTCGTAACATTAGGGATTGGAATGCAAAACAAAGAGATTAGCTTTGGTGCTGAGCACCCTCTGCCACCCACAATTTTGTGAATTGCAGAGCGTATATGTAGATGTAGATGAAGACTCCAGGCGAGCGGCCCACTCTCTGTTACGGTGTTCCTGGAGACTCACCCTCAGCTCGCGCTGCAGGCGATTTAGGAAGCGACTAGTGTTGGGCTGTCTCGTAAGCCTACACTCCTTAGCCACTCTGTTCTTGTGTCTAATCTGAGCTAACAGATTTGGTGGTAATTGACGTGACTGTTGTCTTGTCGCGGGAGGGGGCGTCGCAGAATTCGCTGTGTCAAGAATGACAGATGAGACGTGTTTTGTCGCCACCTCAATTTGCTTCTCATCCAGTGGGCGCAGACGCTGGAGGGATTCTGTGACTTCTTCACAGAACAGTTCCCAGTTTGTCCGGTTATAATTAATTTTATTTGGAACCATTCATGTCCATGAACCAGCGTCGATTTTCATCATGACCGGAGAGTGGTCTGATGAGAGCCTGGTCATGGTGGTGGTGGAGACGAAGCCAGCGATGCCTCGGGTGATTACTATGTCCAGTACATCATGGCGGTTGCCGTTCCAGGGGTGCTGGGTCGGCTCGTCCGGGCCTCAGACCTGGAGATTGTTCCTGGCATTTATTCTGTACAGCTGGTTTCCCGCTAGATTGCTGACTCTTGATTTCCATGCAGGATGGTTTGCATTGAAGTCTCCTCCAATGATGAGCTTACCCCTAAGGTTGAGCAGCTGGTGGATGTCATCTTCAATTGGTGTTCTTCGTGGCGGACTATATGCTGAGACGACGGTGACCGGTCCAGTTGTGGTTGCCATTTCGATTGCTGTTGCTTCGATTATTTGCAGTGGTGGAATGTGTACCGTGTGGTGAGGGATGCCTCTTTTAATGTGTATGGCCACTCCTCCCACAGTGGGTCTGTCCTGACGGTAGCACAGGTAGTTGGCTTCCGTTGCCTTGAGATTAGGTTTTAGGTGAGTTTCGGCTACTAGACATATGTCTACGTTCTCTTCCCGTAGGAATTGCGAAACTCACCGAGTTGTTGCAAAATTCCGTCGGCATTCCATACGCATATTGATATGCCATCTATGTTAACTCTGTCCATGACTGTCATGGGAATTCTGTGGAAGGTCAGCTCGGTGAGCCGTCGTTATTGCGGATTTAATGTCAGCGGCCAGTTGATCGAACTTTGTCAGTAGTGTCGTTAACATTGTCAGAAGCAAACCAAAAATGTCGAACAGACGCTCCATAGCTGCTCCTACCTCGTTGCTTTGTGTGGGGAGTGGATAGTGCTGTTGGTGGTTTTGCCTTGGTTAAGTGGGCAAGCCTTGAGTTTCTGCCACTTGTGGCAGTTGTTCTTTAGGGTCCTGCGACTGGCTAGTAGATGCCTCCGCGTAGGCGGTCATTGGAGTTGTTTTCTTTGGCGGTTTGGTGTTGTTCTTCTTCTTATTGGGACCTTGTGCCTTTTCCTGCGGGATTTGGCGCTTAGGTGGCTTCTGACACGTGTTGGGTGACTTCTGAGATGTCGTGGAGGTTGCGATATTATCGTCTCGTCGTGGTTGGTCCCGCTCTGTGGTGGGTTTGTCAACCGGTGGCTGGGTGTTCCTGGAATCCTGTCTTTTCTTTTCCTCACGTTGCTTTTGCGCGTTGGCAGTCTGTTCTGCAGCGTCACCGCGCTGCTTGTCCCTTGCCCGTTTGAAGGCCATGCAGGCTTTATAGCTGGCCACATGCTGACCACCGTAATTTGCACATTTGAGGACTGTCCTCCACCTTCTTTAGAGTGCAGTTATTTGGTAAATGTGCTCGTGCACACTTTACACACTTTGAGGGCATGTTGCAGTGGCGGGCGACATGTCCTAGGGCCTGGCAATTGAAGCATTGAACTGGGCCATTGGAGGATCTCAGTTTTCAACTGAGATGCGCAGTGACATAAGAGACTCCAGTTGAAAGATTTTTCTATTTTGGGGCCTGTGGGGCATGACTACCAAAAAGAGTGGCATAATGTCTGAAGTGCCATGTCTCTTCAGCTGGGCCACTGTGCGTATGTCAAGTCTGAGATCTTCAAGCTCTTCCTTGATGTCATCAGTTGGTAAGGTTGAGGGCATCCCACGGAGGACGAACTTCAGTATCATCTCAGCAGCAGAAAGGAAGGTATAATAGGGTATGGCATTCCTCTGCAACGCTGCGGTCACCTTAAGGTAGTGGTTGGTCGAACTGAAGGTTATCTTCATAACATAACATAAATATTGAAAATACTGAATGTTTTGGCTCATATAACATACTTCTGGGATTCGGTAATCAGAGAATCTCTGGAGATTCGAATAAGTAACAACAACATTAACAGAGATTCCGGTCTTTTCCTGAGCGAAGCATGGGAGCCAATTGTCCAAGATCTGAAATTACAAAGTGTTGGACAGAACCGTCCGGGAGGACTCCGTCTTGACGTGTCGACCAATGGGAAAGCTGATCTGCCGCCTCCGGGCCAATCAGGCGATCGGTCGCTGTGATTGGCCCGCGTGGTTAAAGCCGCCCGTGCAGCAACTTTAAGCATGATGTTACTACTGGTTAAGAATTGTTGAGCTTGGTGAGCACTTGGATGGGTGACCGCCCGAAATGCCGCTGTGGAGTCTCGAAATGCAATTTTTAATTATTGCCGCCTGTTTTAATGGCAAAGAGAACGACTGTTGACTTCCGTGGAGCCACGTAATGCACCATCATCCTCATCATTGGTGCATTCTGGCAGTCAGCCGGGGCCATCCTGTTCCACCCCACCGACCAATGGTGGAGCAGCGGGAAGTTCTCTCCGGCCTCGGGCTATTTATAGAAGTTCCTAACGTCCATGAGGCAGTTACTGGCCAGTGCTGAGTTCTGAGTTAACCATCGTAACGTGTAGATGTGCGACAAGGAATACGCTAGCCGCTCTTCCGCGCCAGGCGGGCCGAGTGCCCCAGCGCACTCGACTTTGCCGGCGGGACTTGGAAGTGGACGGAACAACACTGACGTCGACCAGGCAGTTCCCCCAGGACTTGTGGGTAGACCCCGACGGAATTCTAAGGATAACGCTCAAGACGAACCAGCCTGCCCACGGATCAGTAGACCCCCGCGCATCGAAGAGAAGAACCTCACCGATCACAGCGGGGAAAGTAAAGCAACCAAGGAACGAACAACGCGCAAGTGGTTCGAAAGTCAGCGTGCCCGTTCAACATCTTTCCAGTGCTTCTGCCAACAAAGAGAAGAAAGCAAACAAGAAGAAGAAGGGGACGACCGAGTACTCGGCCGCAACATTCCCATTCCAGACGCCTTATACACCATCGCAGACAAACTTCAAAAAAGCAAATACCCCCAAGCAGACTACTGCTGCCGCAAGCGGAGGAAACCGACGCAAAGCGCAGGAACCAGACGCGGAAGTATTTATAACACCCCGCCGCACAGCAAAGACGCCACCCACACTGGACCCGGAGCTGGTAATGGAAACTAACAATCCATTCCAGCCCCTGCAGACTGAGGAAACACCAACCTCGCCATCTAAGAGATCGGCCCCTATTCCACCTATAGTGGTCAAATATGGAGAAAATTTCAAGACGCTGCACGACCAAGTGGAAGCCGTCGTCAAGGACCTCTTCGCAGCCAAGTCTGCAGGAGGGGACAAAATCAAGTTTACTTTTACTACGGTGGCCGACTACTCAGCGGTAACCGAGATGCTGCAGCAAAAGGGCACCCCATACTACACATTTCCAACTGGGACCTTACCCCTGCTAAAAGTGGTATTCAGAGAAATACCCAGAACACTTCCAGCCAGCGATCTGAAGGAGGAGCTAAAGGGGATAGGATTCAACGTCCAGACAGTAGCTCAACTAAGGAGGCCGAGCAGCAACGTAGCAATGCCCCTTTTCCTCGCCGTCTTGCCGGACACTCCAGACAATAGAGAGATCTTCAAGTTAGAGACAATATGCCACCTCAAAGTAACTACAGAAAAACTCCGCTCATCACCTGCATCACCTCAATGCTACAATTGCAGCTCCACGGGCAAATGGCAATGAATAGCAAAATGCCACCAGTTTTGTGTCAAGTGCGCTGGTAAACATGATTCCAACTAATGTACAGCGCAGAAAGGACGTGACACGGCTAAATGCTCCAACTGCGGTGGAAACCTCGTCGCAAGCTACAAAGGATGCCAGGCGTACAAGAAAGCCCGCGATCGACAAAGAGGACTGCCCGCGGAACAAGAAAATTCTCCATCGCCGAAAGAAACCGCAAGGGAGAAATCAACAGGAGATCCCGCCAACGGTTGGCCAGCAAGAAGAAGAACCAAATGACATTACCAAGAAAGGAGACCCACGTCAGACTCAGAAAAAGCAGAACCCCAAATGTGAGAAGAATAATAAGAAACACCCAACTAGTGGTGTGAATGGGAGCACATACGCGTACACCTGTGCAAACAAGGTCGCCAACCACGCCGAAACACCAAAGGCAGATAAGAAAAGTAACCCGACTGCGGATAGAGCTGAAACAGTTGGCACCCAACCTGCCCCTTCCAACCAGCCAAGTCAACAAGGAGCAGCTGATAGCCTGGTGCATGGTCTCATGGATAAATTGTCTGGAATGATGGACACCATGATGAAAATGATGCTTAACATTATAGAGATGCTAAACCGCTTGCCAATGAACATACAGGCAGCAGTTATGTCAGCTCTAGCTGCAACCACCAGCACTACCCAAGAACATAATGGATTGAGCTCCTCATATACACGGAATCGCGTTTTGTGTGTGGAACGCAAATGGTATCTACAACCAGTCAACTGAGTTCAGACAGTTTATACATGAACAAGGAGTGGAAATCTGCTTGGTGTCTGAGACCCAGTTGAAACCCGGCATCCAAGTAGCAATACCAAATTACCACTGCTACCGCTATGACCGACCAACAGCAGGCGGTGGCGTAGCTATATATATTAAACGGGGACTCCCACACAACCAAGTGCCTCTCCCGCCAATGAACCAACTTGAAGTGGTAGGAGTCGTAGTAGCCACCGCGAATGGAAAAATCACTGTAGTATCAGCCTATCGTCCACAACGAGCGCAGTTAGAAGATGAAGACATCAACAACCTAGGCCAGCATAAGGGGCAGGCTGATCATAGGCGGCCATCTGAACTGTAAACACACTGATTGGAACAGTCGAGCGTGTAACTAGTTCAGGAAGACAGCTAAGGAGACTGGCAGAAAGGCTAAACATGAATGTAACTGACCCAGAAGAGCCTACTCACTACCCGGCGAATGGAAGACGTCCCGACGTCTTGGACATTTGAATCAGTAGAGGCATCACGGGATACCAAGCGGCCAGCACCATCAACCGGCTGTCGTCCGATCATTGTCCTGTACTCTTCGAGATAGCAGTAGGACCATGGCAGCTTGAACAGCAAACTGTTCCGGATTACAAACACGCCAATTGGGACAGATACCGACAGATCATCGCCCACGCATTCGAAACAAGACATCACGAAAATGTGGAGGAAAGCCTTAAGTTCTTTGAAACAACCGTGAAGGAAGCATCGGGAGCCGCCATCCCTTCGAAACAAAGCAACAACCATGCAATGCAACAGCTTCCACCTCAGCTTCTGGCCATGATCCGGAACAAGAACCGGGTCATGAAAGAGTGGAAGCTAACGAGGAATCGAAACACCAAATGCCTGCTTAATAGACTTCAAAAGGAATTAAAAGTAGCCCTCACAGAACATAGAAATAAGGAATGGGAAGCCAGAGTTTCAATGATACGGCCCAATGAGGACTCCCTGTGGATACAGACAAGGAGACTTACGAAGCGGAAGCAAAGACTTCCTCCACTCCACGGAGAAAGGGGGTTAGTCTACCTCCCGCAGGAGAAGGCGCATGATCTCGCAGACAACTTTGAGAAACATTTCTCCCCATTAGATATGGACATAGACGAAGAGCAGGTGACTGAAATTAGGCGGAGACTAAGAACCTACAATGAGGCAGCCGCCACCGACGATGCACCGCACATCCCAGAAGTTGACGTCTCAGAAATAAAAAACTGCATCAAGAGACTTCATCCCAATAAAGCACCAAGAATAGAAGGAATAAATAACACCCTCATAAAGCACCTACCGTTGGAAGCTCTTTCATACTTGGCTGAAGTTTTCAACACCATTCTCAGAACGAGGTCCTTCCCAAAATGCTGGAAGCAGGCAATAGTTGTTGGGATACACAAGTCCGGCAACGACCCTGTATTTCCCCAGCACTACCGTCTTATTAGCCTGCTTCCATCGGTTAGTAAAATATTCGAAAGAATACTGCTTACAAGGATGGAGAAGATCATCGATGAAGGGAATCTCATCCCAAACCATAGATGGGGTTTCGCCGGGAGCACTCTACCACCCACCAACTCCTACGAGTGGTCGAGGAGGCGACTAAGGCTTTCAATCACCGGAACTTCTGTGGACTAGTGCTTCTTAACATAGCTAAGGCCTTCGACTCCGTATGGCACTCCGGGCTGCTATGCAAGCTGTTTGAGCTGGGATTCCCCGGGCCATACCTACAACTGCTAGAATAGTACCTGCGGGGAAGATCGTTCAGGGTGAGGGTAGGGACAGCTCTCTCCTCGAGAAGAAAAACAAACGCCGGCGTGCCTCAAGAATCGGTTCTGGGAGCGGTGTTATACTCACTTTATACATAGGATATCTTGGAAACGGCTGGTGTAAAAACAGCTCAGTATGCCGACGACACGGTAGATTTATCCAGCCGCCCAGAAAGGGAACTCGCCACACATCGCCTGCAACAAGCGCTGGATAAGATTGAGGCCTGAGCAAGACGATGGCGTATAGCCATCAACCCAGAAAAGACACAGGCCATCATGCTAGCACACCGACGAGGAAAGAGAAACGCAGTTCATCCGCAAGTGAAGCTCCAGGGGCAGCCCATTCCATAGAAAAATACTGCACGCTACCTCGGTGTAACGTTAGATGCCAAACTAACTTGGCACACGCACATAGAATAAATAAAGAGAAAAACCAGCGCGAGACTGCAACAGCTGTATCCACTATTAAACCGAGATGGTACTTTGGCGCCCCCGACTGGAGTAAAAATTTACTGCAGCTTAATAAGACCAGTCATTGAATATGCATGCCCAGTGTGGGGGTATGCTTCAAGAACAAATATCCATAAACTGCAGGTCATACAAAACAGAGCCCTCAAAAGGGCCCTACATCTGCCATCACGATTCCCAACACATGGCCTCCATGAAGCAACAGGTCTCCAAACAATTCAGCAAAGGTTTCAAGAAAGCGCAGCCGTCTTCTACAGATCCGCACACAAAAACAACAACACACTCATCAGTAATCTAGGTACATATACAACAGAAATTGATTTCCATAAACGTCCACTGTCACTGATTCAATAAAATAGCCAACTAGACGACGCACCAATAGAAAAGAAGTGAACTATCATAAACGATGAGAAGAAAATGTCGAGAGACAACAACCTTCAATACCATAGCCCAAACGAACAAGCAAATAATGGCAAAGCGGGGAGGCAGTTACTGTCTTAGCTTCGGTATGACACAGTACCTGATGAAGGCAGCGGAAGTTTGCTGTCAAAACGTTGTATGCTGAGTTATATGACGAGTTAAATAAAAATATTATCCGGCAGAAACCCCGAGAAATTTCCATTTCATAAAGAAGACAAATTATTAATGATGATAAACTAAGCTATATAAACGCCTTAAAAGATATACGCAGTGTTTTAAAAATGATGTTTGCGGCTTTTTTCTAAGATTAAGATTGAATGAATGAGCTATGTCATTTTTAGTTAAAAGAATAGCCATGGCTCAAAGCCGATTTACTGTCATCGAATTCCTTAAATATATTTTGATAATTTTTAACCTCGAAAAACTCGTTTCTGCAGAAGCATTTGTCACTTGTGTAACGGCAATAATTTTCAGGATTACCTCAATCGTGGGGTACACTTCAGTTACATTTTTTTCTGTTATATATTTGAGCCCCGAGATAATCTCCAAGTCGCTGAATTGCTTCAAAAGTTCACAATAACTAATTTCCTTTATTCTTTTTATGTTATATACTAGCCCCAAAGCCCGTAAAAAATGATGGGTTGAATGGAATGTTCAGGCAATTCATTTTTCCCCCCCGATTGAATTGTAATAAAATAAAGCTTAATGTAATTCCTCGACCTTGTGCTGTAGCAAACAACAGTCAGTTTGGTCCAGGTTGCATTTCAGAATAACCACAAACTCCGGGAATTTCTTCTAGAAAATCTTAGCTGCAATCACACGTGAATTAATACGTTGCCTGTATCGCATGTTAATGTTATCTTGCATCGCGATATAAATTTGAATCAAAATCTTCAGAGGATCCAATATCTTTATTTTTTGTTATTTGTGGAGCAAATCAATTTTTTAACGGCTGACACAGCTTACATGTGGCTGAAATAACGACCCCAGTAATATGAAGTCAGTGAAAACGAAAGTTACTAAAAATAAATCTTAACTACTTATCTTAAGCCATGTAATATTAGTTTCAATTGTGGTGTAGGGCACATAGATAGAGTTCAATTTGGAACTAATTTCATTCAAATCAAGTAATGGTCTCAGTAAAAAGTAGAAAACAATAATTAATTTACCGAATTAAACGAAATATATACTTTTCTTTTAGTATTCTGGCAATTAATTTATTGGCAGTTGCTTAACTAAACAGAAGTGTTACAAAATAAAGTTAAATGTAATTCCTCGTGCCTGGCGCTTTACCAAAAACTTTCAGTTGTAATTCTAGTACAGGTAGGATTTCAACCTAACCACAAACTACTCTAAAATTGCAGCCAGAAAAACAATACTTCAATCACGCACGTTAATACATGGCGATATAAACATGATCAAAAAACACCAATGGTTCTGACACCTTCCTTTTTCTAAAATTCGTGATTCCTATCGATACTACGATAATGTTTGAATAGCTGAAAGTTATATGCGGCTGAAATATGGCATCAGTAAAAGCAACGGAAATAAAAAATAAATCTTAATATCTAATTTCATTCTCTGTAATATTAATTTTAATTGTAGTCTATTCTGTATAGATTGCGATCAGTGTGTAACTATTTAAGTTAAAACGAAGTAATGATTTAAGTAACAGAACACTCATAAAAACAATTTAAATTACCTTATTTTTTTCTTTTTATTTTTTTAAATCTAATGGCTTCCGCTGTAACTGATTTAATGGAGTGTTCTGACAATTCACTTCTCTGTGGTTGCCTAGAATGCACATAACCTTATCTTGTAATTTGTACATATTTCGGTTGTATTTTACACAGTGACACAGATGGGAGTTCTACTGAATGAATTATGTCCGGATTAGGTAACCGATTAAACTAAAAATAACTTAGAAATCCTAAAACCTATAGTGCGTGTTATTGGTTTTATTCCTGGTCTAGGTCTCATTCAACATGATAAATATGGAACTACTTCCATCCGTATAAAAGTATCGTAACTTCAGTAACTCGGAGCCTATGAAATCATCCTAAATTATTTATAAAAAAATTCATCGTGATTTAGTCTGTACAAAAATATGTCCGTAGTCTGGTCCTATCTGCATTTTGACATAACGATAACTTCTACTAATATTTCTGTCCAAAACTCATAGATTCTATTACCCATGTCCGAATACATCCATTGTATTGCGATCCAGGGCCGAATTAAGACTCCGCGGTGCCCGTAGCAAATGTGAAGAAGGGGCCCTTTGTTTTCACTGTCCGGGGGAATTGTAGAGCTAGCCTGACGGGGAGGCTCCAGGCTCTCGTAGGCGCGGGACCCCCTAGGAAGCGCGGGGCCCCCCAGAAGACACGGGGCCCGCAGCATATCCTAATTCCTGGTACGTGGCTAATCCGGTACTGTCGCGATCTAAATTTGACGAACTGGAAATATTTACATGTATCTAATACAGTTACATCAATAATAAAAACAACTAATAATTAATATATTAATTTAAATGCAGTACATACCTTATTTCAGTGTTTCAGCAAATCATTCCTTCCAGTATATTATGACAGCGACTTAAAATATCTACACTGGATATAAATATCTTGCAAACCCGTCGAAAATGATATGTTGAGTGCAGTATTTTAGAAATTCGTTTCTTTGTTAAGTACAAATAACGTTCAGTCTCATGAAAATGACGTAATGTTAGCATACTGTAAAAACAATATCGCTGTGCAGAGTGTATAAGAAAAAACTACATCAAACGAATTTTATTAATTAAGGATAAGTAACTAATAATTAATATGTCGATTTAAACGGAATACGTACTTTTCTTTCAGTCTTCTGACAATTAATTTATTTAATGATGGTTAGCTATATAGAACCGAACTTTGAATAACATATCTGATCGTAAATTTTAAAAAAGACGAAAAGCATGACGGCATTATAGAGGAAGGAAATATATGGAGACGACGCAAGAGACCTTCACCACGCATCGAAGTGAAGCATGGCGGAGGAGGAGTGGGGGGGGCATGACCGGAGTGGAGGGGGCATGGCCGCTTCCATACAGACACGGGGAATATGTACAAAAACCTCAAGGGGACTCTAGGATAAACGTGAAGCCGCAATCTGGTGATGGATTATTATGTAACTCGATATGACAAATAAAAATGAAAAATAAAATTTTTTGATATCCTGCTTAGTTTTCGAGATATTCTGTCCCAAATGTGAAATGGTTTTGGTTGAAATTCAGAAGAAAAAATTGGTCACAGTCAAATTTGATGATGGATTCTTATTTAAAAAGACGAGACAAATGAAAAATAAAGAATAAAAATTTTCGATATCTCACCTAGTTCTATAGATATACTGTATCAGAAGTGAGGTGTCTTGAGTTGAAATGGAGAAGAAAAAATTCGCAAAAGTCAAATTCAATGATCGATTCTTATGTAACACGACGAGACAAATCGAAAATAAAGAATAAAATTTTTCGATTTGTGTAATTCAGCTGGAGAGATTTACGAAAATCATGGAATACTGAAACTGGATCCCCGACGGGGTTTGAATTCGCGTCCTCCCGAATGCCAGGCAACAGTGTTACCTATAACCCATCGGGCTTGGACGGCAGGAAATAAAGCTTGACAGAAAATTTTATAGAAGTATCAGTGTTAGTTAGAAACAAAGAGAGAGATGATAGTTTTACTACTTCCGTCTTCCAGATTTAAAATGTGGAACCGCTAATTCACATTGCAGACGGATTTTTTTTATTTATTTACTGTTCTTAATGATTATTATTACTACTAAAACTGTTGCTACTGCGTTCAAGTTTAGCTTACCTTCTAAATATGGTATGATGAAAACAAAATTAAGGTGTTAATATTCCGCACCATTTAATTTTCTGGGAATAGTTTATTTATATTTCGTGACTTAGTTTACCATTAGAGTTCTTTCGTCAATACTGTTTCTACTTACCCTTAACCCTTATGTGTATTTGTCACACGCACAGTTCTATAACGCTGCAGCGTTAGAAAGTGTAACTAAGTCCATTCAAACTCTCTTATTGGTTTTCCGTGCGTAATTTAGCGATTCTTTTCTGTATTCGCCATATAATTGCGTTTGCTAGCGAATTGTTAACTGTTTATTCGAGAAAAAAAAAGACGCAACAGTTATCAAAATTACGAAAAAAGTGTTACCATCTCTCTATAATTAATCAATTTGGTTATTTAAATAATTATTATGACTAAAATGGTGATATTCGTGATTATTTTTACTGCGGAATTCCGAACTTTCCCTCTGAGCGTCTGGGAGTTTCTTGCTGCGCGGACTCATTTTTATAGTCTTGGGTAATGTGCTGGGTATGAGAGGTCTATTTTATCATGAATTTAGTGTACCACCTACCAGTTATGCTGTCCCATGCGGTATTCGTGTCTACAACGAAGCATAATCGAAAGGCGAGGGGTCTCTCGAATTCTGTCCCCGACTGTACATCTGAAACAGATGTACTGCGGTGCCCACGACTTACCACTATCCACCTTCGAATCAAAGTATAGTTCATATGCTCTCTTCAAAAACGGTGTAAAAGTCTTCCGATGGGAATTGTCTGTCAAATAGCCATATACATAGCAAAACTAATCTGGTGAATGCAAGCAACATGTACACGCCATCTTTTTTCCATAAAAATAAAAAATAAACAAATGATATAATGGTACTGTGGTCTCAAAAATATTTCGATGTAATATGTTAAGCGTTACTGTATTCAAAATCAATGAAAACACAAATTGATTTGCATTAGAAATAACGAAAACCGACGAAATCATATTAGAGGAAAGGTGTTCCATATAAATGTGTATTTTTACATATCTTCGAAACCTGATATGATACAGCAGAACGGTTTTCAGATTTGAAATCAGCACGTGAAACTGCATTATAAAATCTAAAGATGATGTGAGATATCTACAGCTTGTTGGTATGTGTTTTCAATCGTCATATCTCCCAAACCCCCATAGCTGCCAACATGCAACCACCATGGTGCACGTTGGAAGACTTCAGGCTACTACCACCACACACTAACACCAGTGGTCTGTGCTAGGTCGATTTGGCTGAAAAGTGAAATATAGGACACACACGTCTTTGGTCGAAATATGAAAGTGCCCCAGTTTAACCACTTTCAACCACCATATCTCCCACTACCCCGTAGTTAAAGCCATCCTACCACCAAGGTGCACGATGGACGACTCGATACCACTATCACATACAAACACTAGTGGTCTGGGCTATGTAGGTGGGGAAGCAAGGAAAAATATATGGACACACAGGTCTTTGGACGAAATACGAAAATGTACGTGATCAACCACTTTCACCCACCATATTTCCCACATCCCAACAGCTATTGACATTCGGCCAACGTTGTGCACGATTGATGGCCCAATTCTACTACCACATACAAACATCAGTGGTCTGCACTATGTAGTTATGGCGGATAAAAAAGTCTTTGGTGTAAATAGGGAAATTCCCACCACCAAATCTCCCACAGCTACCGATATTTGTGCCAATGTTGTGTATGAGATGTAACTCAATGGTACTACCACACACAAACACCAGTGGTCTGCGCTTGGTAGTTTTGGCCGAAAAGTGAAATATAGGGACAAGATGAATATGCCCTTGGTGACCACTTTCAATCACAATGTTTCCTACTATACTCCTATAGTAATTCACATGCTGCCGTCAAGGGGCACGATGGGAAACGCGATGCAACTACCGCACACAAACATCAGTGGTCTGCCGTGTGTAGTCGAGCCAGCAAAGAGAAGAATAGGGACAAATTTGTTTTTGGTCGAATTATGGAAATGTCCCTGATCGACCACACTCCCCTACAGTTTCCGGCATTAGGTCAACATTGTGCACGTCGAGAAACTCTATGCTACTACCACACACAAACATCAGCGATTTGCCTTTGGTATTGGTGGCTGCATGGTGAAATATTGGGTTTGACAAACGTATATATAAGATAACATTGAACGATATGTGCCTCACAAACGATTTATAACGCATACCAGCTGCTAGCAAAATAAGCATAAGGTGACGAGAGTGGAAGAAGGAAACAAATGAGCGTAAATAGTAAACACGATGAAAGTATTATAGTCGAGCGTTCAAGTAAGTTCAATTAAATTTCGAGTGTAATGAAATACTTCTTCCGCCAACCGTTTTAGGCCGTAATGACCAGAGGGATAAGATTAGAGAAATAAGATGCCGTACGGATGCTTTTATGTATTCCTTCTTTCCTCGCGCTATTCGGGATTGGAATGCGTGGGTTTAGGATTGGTGCTTAGCACCCTCTGCCTCCCACAATGTTTGTGACTTGCAGAGTATGGATGTAGATGTACAGTCAGAAAACAAGTTGTTTGCAGGTGACATTACTGTGAGAACTGTCTTCAGACGGAACGGGTACACTAAAAGGCAGATAAAAAATTAATTTGGTCGTACCGTATGCCGGAGAAACTTCCAATTCAGCGGTAAGAAACGCCTAAGGCCACTGCTTTTCTGCTATTCGCTGGAAACACCTTGAGGAAAATTGCCAGAATTCTCGCACTGCATGGAATAAAAAGTTTTTACAGACGACCAGCCAAAATACGGGACTACTTGCGTTCAGTTAAGGGTGAGCTTGGTCTGGAAGTTTCCGGAATTCATAACATCCTGTGCGAGTGTAGAAATACTTACACCGGCCAAACTATCTGCACTGTATAAAACCGGTGTGAGGAACAAAAATTCTATCTCCGATAGGACAATACAGAAAATCAGCAATCGCCGAGCACGTGTACGACCAAAGCCAAATGGTGGACTTCCATAACGTTAGGATATTGGCTATAACTTCACAGTTTTGTAATTCAATAGTTAAGGAAGCGATCGAAATTCGGCTGGTCGATATATTCAATAGAAATAGTGAAACCAGCCTTGCAAAACTCCGCAGAGAACATGATACTGCCACCAAAAACGGCTCCATATTACGAACCGCGGGCTAAAACGAAGATCTACAGACCATCCACTGGCAGTCGCCAAGGGCTTTGCAGAGCTCGGAGTCACTGTGCGGGGACCCCACGGTGAGGCCGGGCACCGAGGAGCGACTGCCCCTCGTTGCCTCCACGGCGGACCCTCCAGCCGCGACAGATCTCCAGGTCAAGTCGCTACTAGGCAGAAACGGCCACCGGCTGCTCTACAACAATGCTACCACCGTCAGCGGTTCTCACATCATGCCAAGTACTGCAGTGCAGCTGAACGCTGTGTTCGTCCTGGGGGTAAACAAGGCGTAAAAAACTGCAGCGGTCCAATCGACGCAACGCCAAAGTGCACTAACTGTCAAGGGTCCCAGTTACGCGGGCTGCGTTTTTAGGCATAATTTGCGGAAGCCAGTAACCGAGCTACGGCTCATTACGATGCTTTGAATGAGCTACAGGAAACATTTTTTAGTTCATATAAGAACGAAGTCTTTCTCGGCGTTGAGAATGTATAAACTGCTCTCGGGTGACTAGCCGAGTCAAGAGTGCGTTGTTACACCAGAAGATGGCGGCAATGAATCTAGTCGCTGAAATATCGTGTAACAACGCACTCCTGACTCGGCTAGTCACCCGAGAGCAGTTTATACATTTTTTAGTTCTTTTGGTATTTTACAGTATTATAAAGTGCTATTCCTGAATTTAAAATACTTTTTTTTGATTTTCTGCATCCTCTAATATCTACCAGAACTGCTGCATGATCACATATTTATTTAGTTATCTAGTGTATCAAAGGTACCTTAACAACCCAGAGACTAGTTAAATTTCTGGAGCAAAAATTCATTGTGATGAAGAACAAATGGATACAGAAGAGGGATCTTTACAGCTTAATAACTCACTAAGGTAATTGATGAAATAATAGATGCTATTTATAACAGAAAGTAGGCAACAGCTGATTGACTGGATCTTCCCAGAGCATTTGACATTGTATCACATAGAGTATTATTAAGTAGGTTAGATCACCTACCAATCAGAGGATCTCTTGAATTAATTCAGCATTATAGACAACAAGATGTAATGAAACTAAGGGAAAAGGAAGCGGCTTCTAGGTGATATAAATAATAAAGGAAAGGGAAATTAACCCATTACATACCAAATTTGACGGCTCTGACGAGAAAAAACATGTAAGATGGATACCCAAATACAATATTTTGGTATTAACCTTCTCATGTATTAGAGAAATGAGCCATTTGGTTCCAGACGTATATGCACACAGAATGTTAGAGTCATGGGGTAATGTTCTGTGTGCACACATATCCGGCACCAAATGTCTTGTTTCTCTACTACATGAAGAAGGTTAACGCCCAAATATTGTATTTGCCTTTCATGTCTTGTCTCATTGCAGCGGTCAACTTTGGTATGTGATAAGTTAATTTCCCTTTATTATTTACAACAGGATATACAACAGACTTGCATATAATGTGAACTACTATCTCCCCTGAGTGGTGTTCCACAATGATCAATTATTGGCTCTTTGTTGTATATTAATAATAATTCTGTGTGGTCGGAATCAGGGCCGGCGTTAGGGGGGGTTAAGCGGGGCAAAAGTACCTGGGACCAGGGCCACCAAAGGGGGGCCAGCCGGCCTGGGTGCCTCAATAAATAGAAATCAAACACAAATTTTAAAATCTGCACCAATAATTTTAAACATTTTTGTATTAAAATTTTCTGACTTATCCAAAAAACCAAAGTGTAAAGTAAAAATATTTTCGGGGGGAGGGGGGGCTAAGATCGTTTATCCGGGGCCCAAGAATTGTAGTGCCGGCCCTGGTCGGAATGACCTGGTGACCGGTTTTCTACTGGCCGCGCATTCCGCCCATCGTAGCCGCCTTAACCTAACCCAGCTATCCTACTGGGTACAGGAGACCTACAGTTTAACGTGGAATCCAAACCATGGAAGTGTTCTGATGTACTTCACATTACACAGCAAGCTGTGCCAGAAGTGAAGGTCGGGTTTAGTGCCTATGAAAATCCCCGCTGAGACAGGGATTTGAACTGGGGACCTTTCGATCTCCAGTCAGACGCCTTAACCACTGAGCCACCAGACTCCTCTTCTTTGTTGTTTATAACATACCATATAATTTAACATTGGAATGTGCAGCAAATCGAAATTTTGTCGTCAGTTCACAAGATTATAAGAAATTACCTTTTATTACATATAAACAAGAGAAAGCAAAGAAAAAATTCAGTATCGTAATTACATGACAATTAACTCTAACGAATGTTCACTGGATAAAGTTAGATTGTTCACAGATCAGAATATGAATTTCTTTCAGGATTTTACTTAAATGTTTTATGACTAAGAATTTTTAGATTTTAATTAGTTCATAAAATTTATCTTTTTCTGAGACTGGTCCCCACAAACCTGCTTGGGAAAGCAGGATGAAGAAGCCTTAGAGTGATATTAGGAGATTCTTTTTCTGTACCTAATTTCTCAACAATTTAGATAAAATGTTTATTAAATATTTTCCATAGCCCACAAATCCATTTCGTTTTATTTTTGTCTTTGACTGATTTGCAGATTTTTCTGTTTTATATTTCATTATATCCCATATAATTTTCATTTTATTTCTGGAATTCTCTATCTTCTCAGAAAAATTCATTTTCTTCTCTTTCCTGGTGATTTTTCTTAGTATTCTGGAATAAAGTTTATAGTGAACTTGCAGTGAATAGTTATTTCATTCTCTTACTTTTATTTAAAGGTCCCTTTCTGTCAGAAACTCTAATACCCTTTGTAATTCACCCTTTACCCACATCTTTGTTTGGCATCTTGACAAAAGTCTTGGAAATATATTTAGAAAGTACGGTAATTAAGTTTTGTATTAACACCCTGTGGCATGTTTTCATGATTTAAGCAATTTATGAAATGTATTTAATTGCTTTCATTACTATTTCATTACATTCATTCTGAACTCATACAAAACAGCTAGGCATCATGATCAAAGGGATACCATTCAGTGTTGGTAGTATACTGTAAGTACACTACTGAGAGCTAGGTACAAACAAAAAATTATCCAGTGCACTTATGTTTTTATTATGTACTTTTGCAGGGAATAAACAATTGCAGTTAAGTTAAAAGACAACATCTAGACTTCCATATCTAATCTGTCACTGCAGTGACTGAGAATGGGAATAGTGAAAACATTAACACTACTTGTTTGTTCTTTGAAAAAATGATAGGAATGACTAACTGTGAAAGAAATAGGCTGAAATTTCTGGAGGAGGGGGTTGGTGTTGGGACAGGCCTGCAGATTTACATCAAATGTTCTTTACGATATTCAAGTTATGTGTGTTGTTCTATACAGTACCTACTTACAACTGCATTAGTACATTGAATGTTATTCCTAATAAAAACAGCAATTCCTCCTGTCTCCATATACATCTACATAAATAAAGGCTTAATTCATATGTTGGAATTGTTAAACTAAGCTCTGCTAACATGTTAAATAATGTTCACCACACAATAAGGTCTGCTGTAATAATAATACGTTTATTGAGGCATACACACTACAACTTTATATCCACATGTTTACAGTTCAACAGCCAGACAACGACTCCTCCAACTCATGTACAATTTCAAAGATACATCATGCACCAGAACATTCCTCACAGATATAAATGTACAATACTCAACATGCCTCCTTACATTTATATCTGTACTTCTACTAATTCACATTCAACATCTCTCTAAGCCTTTTGAACTTAACTTTACACAATGCCTATCGTAAATATTTCAGCAATGTTTTCGTTAGAGTCTATTTTCACAATGTCTATTACACCATTTGTATAACACTCATTTACAAAATGATAGTGTACTTCAATATACTTGGAGTTCTTTGAAAAATTACCATACTTCGCAATATTTACTGCTCCTGAGTTAGCTTCATATACTTGGACAGGTCCTTTGATATTTACATTAAAAGTTTTAATACATCCAAAACATACTTTAGTTCAGTAACAGCTTCTGACAAGGCAATATATTCAGCAAAAGTGGAAGATTTAACGACACTTCCTTGTTTTCTAGATTTCCAAAATATTGAATTTCCAAACAATCTAATTACATACCCCGTCGTGGACTTTCGATCTACAATATCACCTGCCCAAATCTGCATCAACATAGCAATCCAAAGTTTTTACATTTTCATTTCTACAGAAATTTAATTTCAAATTTTTCGTTAAATAAAAATACTTTAATACTCTTAATGCATACTTGTAATGAACATTACAGTAACAATTCTGAAATCTACTTAAGTAATTAACACTGTAACTGATATCTGGTCTAGTTCCTGAACTGATGTACAAAAGAGCACCTATTAAGTTTCTGTATTTAATGTCTTGACATACTTCATTCACAGGTTCTAATTTTAGATTAACTTCCATTGGTGTATCATACAATTTTGAGTTTACGATTTTATACTTTGAGGCTAAGGAATTGATGTAATTTTCCTGACTCAAACTCATAACATTTTCTTCCAGATTGTAATCTATATTAATTCCTAAATAGGTTTTTACTTGACCCAAGTCTTTCATCTTGAATTTCTTCTACAACAGATTCTTGATTTTATCTATTTTCCTTTTACTGTTACAACAAATTAATAGATCATCAACAAATATTATTAAATAAATTACATCATCTCCATCGATCAAAGTATACAGACAATAATCAAATTCACATTTTGCAAAACCTAGATCACTCATAAATTCATCAAAACAATCATACCAAGCTCGAGGGCTTTCTCGTAAACCATACAATGCTTTATTCAATTTACAAACCCTATTAGTACCATCTTCATAACCTTCTTGGCTGTTTATATAAACCTCTGATAAAACTTTACCATTAAGAAATGCAGTTTCAACATCCATTTGCTCTATAGCTAAACCATTTTGACAACAGTATGACAGTAAAAGTTTCAATGTCTGCATCTTAGCCACTGGTGAAATATATATCATCCACAACTTCCTTTTGTTGAAAACCCCTTACAACTAGTCTTGCTTTATAAGTGTTATCTGATTTTTTTGTATAAACCCACTTTACATCAAGAGCATTTACATTCTCTGGTTTCTTTACTAGTTTCCATGTTTTGTTTTGATACAAACAGTCAATCTCCTTGTCCATTGCTTGTTTCCAATACACTGACTCTTTACAATTAATCACCTCCTCGAAATTATCTGGACTATCAGCACAACAAAAGTTTACATAAATGATATTGCTACAGACATAATCATTAAATCTATCTGGCATTTTACATTTTCTACCTGACCTAGTCAATTTACATTTATCACTGTTTAAACCTCCTTTAACATCTCCTTCTTTCCTTTCCTCATCTACAGATTCATTTTCATCACTAGAATCATTCTCTGAATCATAGCCCTTTAAGTGGATAAGTTTAACATTACTCTCTACAATATCAACATGTCTTGCAACAACAATTTTATTATTCACTAATACTCTGTATCCAACTTCACTATAACCTAATAAAATTCCCATATCAGCTTTACGATCCCATTTAGACTTTCTCAATTGTTCAGGTACTCTTACAAAAACTTTACTACCATATAGCTTCAGATGTTTAACATTTGGTTTCTTTCCTAGTAAAATTTCATAGGGAGTTTTCTTTTCTATAGTATTAGCTAAAGTTCTGTTTTTAAGATAAACTGCTGTACAAACTACTTCAGGCCAGAACCTCCTATCTACTTTTGCTTCAGCTAGCAAACACCGTGACATATCCATGATAGATCTATTATATCTTTCAGCCATACCATTTAACTCATAGTACATAGGGAGGGCAAACATTTAAAACAATTCCTTTTTCCTTAACAAATCGATAAACATCAGAATTTAAATATTCCTTTCCATTATCACATCTCAGTTTCTTAATAGTTTTACCTGTCAAATTTTCAATTTCATTTACATATGCAACTAGACAATCATAAACTTGACTTTTTCATTTGATAGGGTAAACACAAGCTGCTTTGCTATAATCATCTATAAAAGTTAGAAAGTATCTTTCACCATTCAAACCAAGAGTTGAGTGAGGCCCATTTAAATCAGTGTGAATAATTTCCTAAAATTCCTTCCGCTTTGCTTCTATTATTTTCAAAAGGTAAATTGTGCATTTTGTTTTCAATACAAACTTTACACTTCATATATTCAGACTCTAAACTTTTAGGTAAACCAACTGCTAATTGATCTTTACACAAAGTATTTAAATAGTTAAAATTTACATGCCCTAATATGCGATGCCATCTCTCCTTTTCAGTCATAGAATCACTGTTACTCACAATATTTACATTAACATCTTCCTTAAAAATGCTACTTGTCATTTTATACAGATTACCTTCCATCATAGCAATTGCAATTAGCCTGTTATTTCCATCAAAAACTTTTGAAACATTTCCTACAGATACAATCTTGTGCTTGTCTGTTACTTTCGCATAACTAATCAAGTTTCTACTCATGTCTTTAACATAAAATACATTTTCCATATTAATTTGAATCAATTTACCATAAACTGAAAATAACTAACTACATTCTATCTTAGTTGCTTTCAAAATTTTCCCATCAGCAATCTTTACCTCTACAGGCTTTTCTAAAGTTACACACTCAGAAAAATACTCTTCATTATTTACAACATGATCTGTACAACCACTATCCAATAACCAATCAATTTTAATATTTTCTTTGTTACCTGTATTCATTTTATTTTGCACCATCAAGCTCCTAACCTCTGTTACAAAACTGCCTGTTGCACTTTCACTTTGGTATACTTCACCATGCCGATACTGGCAGTTTCTTGATCCCGTTGCACTTACACTTTTACATTGTTGGCATTCTTGACTTTGCCGATACCGGTAATTTCTGGATCCCTTGTGCTTACTTCCGCTCCACGGTTGATCATTGTTGTGACCTCTGAAGTTTCCACTTTGATGGTTACTTCCTCTGCTGCTTCTTTGATACTGCCTGCTGTGATTCCATGTGCCTCTTTCATTTTCTTCATTTCGACGACGAAAATCTCTCTTGAAATGTCCTCTTCTTCCGCAGCCCCAACACAATTGTTCCTGACGACTTGTACCAGATTTTCTCTTACTATGGAATGCATTTGTTTTTACAGATTCACTTTCACCTTTGTCTTTCAAGTCCATTAATCGAATTGTACTTTTAACAAATTCAACAGTTTGATCTTCTTCTTTCAAAACATCGACCAAGTCACCAATGTAGCACAAACAGTCCGGCAAAATTCTTAACATGTAGTTTAATTTTTCTTTCTCAGTCACTTTAGCCCCAGCAGCTTTCAATTCGTTTACTGTCCTTTCAAAATCACTAAAGAATGTCGCTGTTTCATTGTAGTCTTTTAACTTCAATTTTTCCAGTTTGTTTCTACAAATTATTTGGAGTGCAGTCGATTCCTTGGAGTATAATTCGTCGAACTTAGTCATTATTTCATATGCATTCACTTTATCACTCACAAACTCAAGTTGCTTATTCGTAATAGCACTATAGATGTAGTTTAGTGCCTTCAGATTTTCTTCTTCCCAAATTTCAGCATTATCCATACTTGTTTCCTCTCTTGAAGCCACTGTATAACATTTTGTAAGGACTTTAGAATTTTAGCAAATTCTAGCCTCCCACCTTTAGGCATTAGAGGGAAAGCTTACTCTGTAGGAAAAGATAGTTTCATTTCATGTATAGGTTATGGGAGTAAAGCTTTATATAACATGAAGATACTGTCACCAAACAAACTAAATAAACCCTTTTAGGAACTGTAAAAGTATTCAAAAGTAAATAAAAGCCCTAAAGCAAACCTTCTATAACAGAAAGAAAACATTAGTTTGGGAGGAAATAGGTTAAATCACTCAAGTTCAGTTTCAAGTAATAAATTTTGCTATAAGTTAACTTCACAGATTCTAAGCCAATTTGAGTGCAGTAAAGACTTTTAGTAGTTGCTAAATGCCGGATATAAATTATGTATAATAATAAATAAACTTTAAATCAACTGAAAATTAAATAATCATTAATAATACAACTTTGGAATTATGAGCTTCTACTTTGGAAGTATTTTGTCATTTTAAACCGATTTACGAGCAAGAAAGTAACTCAATATTTAATAAACCAACTAAATTAATTTTCTGTAATAATATTAACACCTTTTACTAACCTTAAAGATGATAATCCAAAATAATCCAGTTCAACTCACAAGAGATTTCTAATAATTGGCATTTCACTGTTTTCACACACTTTCGAGCAGAATAAAGTAATTTTAGGGAAGTAATAATACAATTAAAATATAAATTCACTAAAATTTCGTAGTTTCTGAACGTTTAAATAACTTAAAACAATTTTTAATACTTCGTCAGATGCACTTCACTTTTAACATTTTTTATCTCAAAATCCTAGAGAACTTTCGAAATAAAAAGTAGATTTCCGGGAAGACCTAAAAATCTAATATCACATATAATAAATTCAAGTAATTCCAGGCAATAGAACCGATTCTATAGAGATCTTAAAATTTAGTTTTCATTACAACCATGTGGTCAACTTAGAAATTATTTACAGCTGTTTACGAGCAGATACAGAGACGAGATAACTTTCAGAATGCGTAATTTAATTCAGAGAATCTCTTGGTAATTTTATATTTCGGATAAAAGTAATAGGAACAAAGTTATTAAATTAAATCTGAAATAACATTTTTTAGTGAATCTTACACACTTTGTAATTAAACTTTCCCTGCACCAATCTTAATAAAAATCACACCAATAAACTCAGGAATTTTAGTAGAACACGGTGATAATAATATTATTTGTGTAAAATAGTAGCTTTATAAAAATGACGAAATAAAGAAGCTTCTAGAACAATAGTAATTCCCCAAGGTAGGAAAATAGTTCATTCCTACGCTAAAATCTTTTAAACCAGATGCTTAAAGTTAATCACTAAATATCCATTATTTCACTATTAAGAAAGTATAAACACTGTCACACTTAAAGTTTCATATAATTGTTTAGTTACTGAGATATTTCCGGCCTAAATTTTCTAAGTGGTAGTAGAAAGCTGCGTTTTGGCTCTGATGTCAGCGAGGGTATATAACATGACGCCATGTTGAGGCGACATCTTTTCGGGTCTGGAAGCTGTGCTATCATGAGGTGATAAGTGCGTGTGCGCTAGTGAGGTTGGTAACTCCGGATTTGGGTTGGTACTACCGGGTCGGCCATCATGGAACTTTGTTTTTCTTAACATGAACTTGTGATCTTTATCAGGGGTCGGTCGGTCTTATCTTCTCTCCACAATCTGCAAACTTTTGGAACGATTGTTCGATTTTGCCTAATCAACTTTAAGAATGCTGTTTGAACTCTTAATTTCATTTAAATAAACTTGAAGAATTTTTGGGAAAGTGAACTGTTTTATTTCTGTAGCTGTTGTACTACCTTTTCAATATTTGAGGTCATCAAATATTGTGGCGACCTTAAGCATTCTAGTTGAACATCCTGGCAGCATGGTCAAAGCAAATTAATAGATTCAGTAAGTTTTCATCGAACAGTGAGGTGCTATCAAGAGTTTAAGTTAAGGCACTTAGGCGATACTCAACCCCGGTATCAGCCTTGGTTCCTTACAATTTCTTCATCTTTAAATACATCATTATTCTTTTCTTCCAATTTCCATAGTCATCACCGTCAGAGCACGGTATTACAATGTCAGCCATTGTTACTTGAAGTCAAACTTTCTTGAATACACGAAAGCCACAGATCTTTTTCAACCATTTAACCACTCAACCACGGCTCGGCTACCATGTTAAACTAAGCTCTGCTAACATGTTAAATAATGTTCACCACACAATAAGGTCTGCTGTAATAATAATACGTTTATTGAGCCACACACACTACAACTTTATATCCACATGTTTACAGTTCAACAGCCAGACAACGACTCCTCCAACTCATGTACAATTTCATAGATACATCTCCAAAGATTCCTCACAGATATAAATTTACAATACTCAACAGGAATGACAGTTGAGTTAATCCTATTGTCAAACAAATGATTTTCAGAGAACAAACACGGAATTTTCTCAAAATTTGGATCTCTTGTGGGCATAGATCAAATTTATCAAACATTCCTCTTGTATTTTGATGTAGAAAAGTGGTCTGAAGACTTTGATTCAATGATTTGGAGTAGTTTACATTATCAATATATACTGGCATGTCAGTTACATTTTCTGACTTGAAAAAGAGTTAATTTTTATCTGAGAAATTTTAATTACCACTCAAATTAATTTCATATAGACATACAGATAAATGTACTTCATTTGTTCTAAAAAAAAAAGGGGGGGCATGAACTAACTCTATTTATCACAAGAATACCTCTCCCACTCACCTGGCATCCTCTGATCTTACCAGAAATAAGAAGTGAAAGTTTCTTCTTGCCTCTTAAATTCAGATGGTATCAATGGCGAGTATAACTGTTCCTTCCAATGCAGGACACATCAATCAAACCAGGGTAAAAATTTACAGGCTGCAAGAGAATTCTTTCCAACAATGTATTTGTATGCCTGATATGATGTCACATAAAAGGTTTGTTATAACACTCAAGCATACCCACAAATACTACATTTTTCTGACATGTGTTTCTGGATATCTAAGCCCTTCCCAAATACAATATGATATTACTTTCAGAAGTATTTTTTCTAAACCTCTCACATTTGCTACAATATGAGTACTTCCAGGAATTCCTTGTTACTATCTTAATCAATCTGCAACTAACCACATTAGTAAATTCTTTGTATAAATAATTAATATTTTATGTATCAGTTAATCTGTTTTGAGAATCCAACATTCTAATGATAATACTATGGGATAAGGAAAGAAGACTATTTACTGCAAAATTGTTGCATAAAACAGGTGATGCATACTCCAAAAGATACAGTGTCACAGAATAATAGGGGCATTAATTGTAATGACTACATTTTTCCAAGGTACGTCTACAAAGTATCTGACCTTCCTTCATATTTCCCCGCTGGTGTTATTCTGTGTCATTGGGCTGGTGGTATCCTTTGAAGTAGTCCCCACTTGATTGAAGAATATGCTCCCAATGGCCTCTCCATTTTTGGAGGCAATCCTGGAACTCATATATTTGGTATTGCCTTTAGAGTAACTGCATTATTTTTGAGTGTTTCTTTGTAGTTAAATCAGTGACCTTTGAGTGGAATTTTTAATCATGCGAACAACCAAAAATCCCAGGGAGCTACGTCAGGACTGTACGGAGGTTATCAGAGTGTTACAACATTGTGCTATGTCAAATACTGCTGCATGAGGTTCGATGCATGAGCTGGCGCATTATTGTGATGAAGAGGCCAGTCACTGCTTAACCAAAGCTGATGCCGTTTTCTTCTAATTGCGTCACACAATCTTTTCATAATTTCAAGATTATATTCTTTGTTGACTGTCTGACCTTTAGCAGCATATTTGTGGTGCAAAACACCCACATAATAATAAAAATAATAAAAAACAATCAGCAACGACTTGAAACTGCTCCGACTTTGGTGTGCTTTTTTCAGTCATGGCTCCAACGAAAGCTGTTGTTGTTGTTGTTTTGTTTGGGAGCATCACCATAAATCCATGATTCATCACCAACTATAATCTTTTTAAGCAGATTTTCATCATTATTGACCATTTCCAAATTGTCCTGAGTGATTTTTAGACAAAGATTTTCCTGCTGCACCATTAGCAATTTCAGAATGAATTTCACATGCGATTTTCTAACCCTTAGGAGCATATTCGCGGATCCTAACATCCTCATCTATATCTCTATAAATGAGAAAATGAGAAAGTTTAGATGTGTGTTTGGATGTACTTCTGGAATCAATCACGTCTTAATAACTCAACATATTTAAATGAAATTTGGAATGAAGTCAGTTAATTGTGTGCGAAGTGACATAGGATAGATTTTATACTGCAAAAATGCATAGTTCTATTAGAAATTGCCATTAATATCAATTCGCAAACAACAAAGAATTTCCTGCTTTCTTAGACAGCCGTGCCACATTTACTCTTTGCTTTTTACGTAAATCGCAAACCCTACTTTTCAGAAATAAAAGCAAAAACATTCTTACATAAGCAAGTTTGTGTTTAGTTTAAAAGCTATAAAAAAGATGCACTTGACAAATAATAGTTGGGAAGCAGGAAATATAAATCTGTACTTAACAGTAAATTTAAAAAAATGGTAGGTACTGTTGTTAATATTACAAAGAGTTGTTTTCTTTTGCGTATATAAAATAGTATGAGATCTCAAATATTACTTCATAATTTCGTTCATAATATATGTGCCATAATAAATGTGAAAAATCAAAGCTTGGAAAAAAAACATAAAATGCTATGAGTATACCAGCACGAAAGTTGATTCACTTAAAGTACAAAATGGTCGTGCCCGAAATGTCGTATTTATAAAAATGTAAAGGATTCCATTCTATCTTGGTTTAATTTATTTTCTGTGTGTCTTCTTTTTTGCTACCATACAGTCTCTGTAATATTACAAATTATTTTTGCAGAAATTTAAAATTTAACTAACCCTTTTTTATTTATTGTTCAAAATTTTTGTATAAATCAGTTCAAATAGTAGACTATGATTCATGAAACAGTTCTTTTTACTTACTGTTCATCTTCTACAAATATCCAACAAATCCTCCTCTTAAAACGGATGTATTCAATGGCCTAATGTAGAAACTTATTGTTTAATGAAGCAATATTGGAAGTCGTTTACAACACGATACACCTCATTTACATGGAACTTATGAAAGCTGCTTATTTATTACTAATAATAACTAAATTCCTTCTGCCTTATGCTGCAGGAAAAACATTTTGGTCCAGGCAGCATTTCTACTTAACCACTACCTCTGCTAATATTGCCGCTATAAAATCAAACAATACGAACACACCTCAACACATTAAATGCATTGGAACAGCATTTCAAGTAGTAACAGAATTTTCTATATCAAGATTCCTAAATAGTGTAACATAAATTACCATCACATTTAATTTCATTATACACCTTACTATATCACGAGCAGTAACAGTCACTTTATCGCGATGTAAACTTGACCAGGAATATTAATGAAAGTTGTCTTAGAGTTGTAGAGAATTATGGACTTTCCGTTGTATACTGTAAGTTACAAGTTTTTTAGTATAATTTTTTTAATTACGTTAATGCAGTAATTGTCATAATGCTGACATGTGGCTGAATGTTTCAGATGTATTAATTTACTGTGCCACATTTTCAGCTTCATTATTTGTGTTCATTTAGTATCGCGATCAGAAATAGTAAGTCAAGTTTATTTCACCATGCATGATGTTACTAACATACAATATAGTGAATGTATAGATGCTCAAGTGATAGAAGCTTTGATTTTATAGCGGTATTATTAGCGGAGTTTGTGACTTGGTTGAAATGCAGCCTGGGCCAAAATGAGAACTGAAACATTATTAGTTATTTAAGCTTCTTTCACGAGCACCATTTTAGGGATGTCATGTATCGCTTTATAATCATATTGTATCAAAAGATCTATAATAAGCTTGGATGACTTAGCAGAACATGTGACATTGCCCGAAGTAATTTTTTAAATTTATAAATGTTTTATTCAGATAGTGGAGTGTCGGACAAGCAGAGAAGTGATTTGCGGGTAGAGATTCAATTCTGTTTGCAGACTGAGAAACCTATAATGAAGAAAGAACCAATTACTACTTTAACATTGAAATTTATATTTCAGAGCAGAATTAATGGATCGAAACGAATGTAATATAGTAAACTGATCTAAATGCAGTCAACTGTTTCCACAGATAGAGAAACCAACATTAACACTGATCATTAAGAATAAAAGAATCAATTACTACTATAATACCTAAATTTCTGTTTTAAAGGAGAATTAAGTTCACTTAAAAAAAAAAAAAAAAAGATCAGTTATTTTCAGATATTCAGCGCAAATCAAAATATTGATTTGTAGTTTCACAATTTTTTTACACTATGCACATCCCTGGGCCACTTAGGTATTTATTTGCTCTTAGAATGTTCGTAATTTTTTTTGATGTTTAGTCGCTTCAATCATATTTTGACGTTTTGAGTTTCCATTAATTAAAACTATATTAATTTTTATTCGCAAGTCTTGAAATTAGTAATTTTAAGAGATGCCAGGTAAACGAAAGTCAAATCTTTCAATGAAATGTTTGAAAACTATGGCTAAGAAAATAGCCAAAACCCAGGAACAAATCCTCTAGCAGAGCTGCAAATGGTTGAGCACTTGGAACGTCTTGGGGCTTCTGGGGATGCTGAATTGCTGGAGCAGTCGCAAGTTGGGAGACGACACCAAACTGAACACTTGGTGTCTGGCCAATCACACCTGGAATAACACGAGCTCAGTGCAAAGAGCAAGTGGAATGGCAATCGATCTCAAAACCTTCTGAAACACCGAAGCAAACAAAAAGACGGCAACAACAATACGCCGCATATTTGGCATTGCAACGAGTTGCTGAAACACCTGAACAAACGCGAGCTCATTACTAATGTTTTCCTGAGCATTCAACTACATATTATCAATGACGAATACTGGTTATTTGAGAGGACAATACTTAGCCCGAAAAATGATTCTGGAGCTAAAAAAAAATATTAGAGAAAATAGTCGGGGAAGTGACAACACAATCTTCTATTGATACAATAATGTTAACTGATGATCCTGCTATCTACCCCGTCGAGTGCAATGGCACCAGATTACGCATCACAGAACTATAAAGAAACGTGATGGCGACAATTCTTACCTGTGCATCTAAAGGGGAAGCCGTTATAATTCTGCGTATCCCAATTATCAGTAATATTCCCTTTCAATTTAAAACATTACAGTTCCCAATAAAATTGCATTTTCAATGACAATTAATAAAAAGCAGGGTCAAACGGTGAAATAGGTGGGAATACACTTGGATACTCCCTGTTTTCGCTTGGTCAACTATATGTTGCCTGCTCGCGGGTATCTAGTGCAAAAAATTTACCTGTTTTTTCAGAAAATAATAAGTCCTACAATATTGTATATACCGATGTATTAAACTGAAAATACTCCTAAGATACAGAATATTTTTATTGTTTTAAAAGTTCAATGAAGTTGTTTGGAACAAATAAATTTTTGTTATTTTATTGCAATATTTATTACTACTATTACCAATAAAAATAGCTCTAAAATAAATTGTATTGTCGTATTGACCTGGTGGCAAGCCTTCTTTACATCTGCACAATCAGCACCTTTCGTAGCCGCTTAACCTAATGCAGTAATCCTACTGGGCATAGAGGACCTACGGTTAACCATGGAATCAATACCACATGAGCATTCTGGCATACTTCACATCACACAACAACCTGTGCCAGAGGTGAAGGTCGAGCTGAAAATCCTCTCCGAGACTGGGATTCAAGCTGGGGACTTTTCCATCTCCAGTTGGACGCCCTAACCACTGAGCACCAGACCTCTCAAGAAAATCTTATATTACAACACCATACAACGCGGACACAGTCGCGGGTAACTGCTAGCAATAGTAATAAAAAGCAATGACTTGACATTGCTCTAACTATGGAGTGCTTTTTTCAGTTGTGGCTCCAATGACAGCTTCCAATGTGAAGACTGTCATTTTCTTTCAGGATCATAACCATAAACCCACAATTCGTCACCAGTTATAATCTTTTTAAGCAGATTTTCATCATTAGTGATCATTTCCCTTAGCAATTTGGATTTTCTGCTCCACTATCAGCTATTTTGGAATGAATTTCGCACACATGCAAACCATTTGCAACTTTTAAGTTTAAATCTTCCAGAGACTAGTTTTAGATATTTCAAGATTACATTCTAGTCCTCGCACAGTTAATAGATGATCTTCATTGATCGTAAATTACACACATTCAATATTATCTGGTGTGTTTTTCGAAGGAGGCCACCTAGAGTGTGATTTAGGCCTCTAGTACACTAGGCCACCTGGTGGCGTAGACAGTTGTGCCACAGGTGACACTGTGCATCATTGGACATTGACAGTTATGGAGCTTATTACAATAGGGTAGCCGGTGGCGTCACCACAAACTGGTGGCTTACTGGCTGCCGTGCCCTGCGACCACATTGGCAGCCATATGTGGCAGAGATTCATGGCGGGGCACTATGTCTTACCCAGCTTATTACACTGGGCTGCCAGGTGGCACAACCAGTCTCGCCACCACTAGTTTTGGCCACCACCCGTTTTGGCTACCACGTGTTCAGTCTACTGTTCACTAGTGACAAGATAATATGTCTGATAACAAGCTTACACATAAGCTCCTTCTTGTACTTTTAATTAAAAGGAGAAGGCAAAGGGAGAGGAAGATGCAAGTACACCCTATTCTATCATTAAGGGAATCTAAAGGGTTGTACTATACTCTTTTTGATGAACTGTGTTCAGGTGACAACAAGTTTTTTTAACTACTGAAGATGTCTAAATCGTCTTTCTTTGAATTATTGTCATTAATAAAGATTGATATTAAATTAAATTACAATGGAGCACATACTCTGGTGACAAGTTCCCTAAAGACCCACCTTCCCCCTTTTCTGCATCCACCTACATTTATCCTTTGCAAATTTTAACTTCAAATTCCTTCAACATTTTTGGCAAATTATTCATCATTTATCTTGGTAACTTATTCAAATCCCTGACACCCTTATCTCAAAAAGAGAATCTTCCTACACCCTTGTGCCTGAAATCGAGTGCCAGCTTTTGGTCATGGTCATCTTTTCCCTTCCATGCATTACTTTCAATTCTTACACCAATATCTTTCCATGCCTCATCACCAATATACACTCCCATGACCCTCTTCACCATCCTTCTGTCTTCCAATTAGTCACATTCCAGCTCTTTTATCATATCTTTTACTGATTATGTTCTGCAATAATTTTCAGAAACAAATCTAGCAGACCTTCTTTGCACCTTCTCCAACTCCTGTATTTGATACTCAAAATGTGGGTCCCATACTACACTACCATATTCAAGCAATGGTCTGACCTAAGTTTTGTAACCCAATTCCTTTACATCTCTTGTACATCCCCTCATCACCCTCTCCAACAAATGCAGAGGAAAGATAACAAAAATGAGAAAGTGAATCATACCAGAAGAAAAACTAATTGTCACTTTAAGGTAAGTAAACCAATAAATTACATTTTAAGTTATTAACTTGGTTGCATTAGGAAACTGTAACTAAAAAAATTTTGCATATTATATATACATTATTACTAACTGTTTATTAAGAAATATTGATGTTAACGCCAAACTTATCCTATTATATCAAAAGTAAATTAATATAAAATTTCTTGCTTTTCCCTTTTGTCTTCTCTACACTTTCACTACCACCTATTTTCGCAGTGACATTCTGTAGCTCACTGGACATGTTGAACTACACAATACACATTCAATGTGAGGATAACAGTTAACAGACTACTCAGCTGTGCGAGAATGGAACCAATGTATGGCTCACTGGCTGCGCCTCCAGTTTCATGCACGCGTTGCCGAATGAGTCACCAGTGGTGCGGACGGTTGTGCCGCCAGGTGGCCTACAGTAATGGAGGCCTTACTATCAACAGGTATATGGCCATTTTTGAACTGCTTATACTTCTCTTTTATTTATGTTTTGCTCATACACTGTCCCCCAAATGCCATCTTCATCATTTCAATTGTCTCTGCACTACTCTTTTTGAGTTTAGAGGAAAATTTAATGCAAATTTGTTGCTCTGATGATTATGTCATTTTTTATGGTAGAAAAATGTGAAGAACGTACAAAACACTTTGTAAATAAATGCTCGGTGCACATGACATAAGGCATCCTGGGGACAACTGCATCATCTAGGCATTCATGAAGGTTTAGTGTTACACTCATACCTGGCATATGGCACTAAAATTGTCAGGAGTGAAGATATGAAGGAACATCAGACAGTTTTGGAATAGACCGCATACTGGCAATTTCTTTATGGATGGCTTTTAAAGAAATTATTTTATGGAATAGAAGGAGTTATTGAATAAAAACTCCTTTAATTTTTTGTTGCATTTAATTTTATCCCCTGTCATACAATCATGATGCATTGGGACAGCTTGTTGAAGATACGTATTTCTGGATATGTTTCTCCAATATGAAACAATGACAATTAATTGTAATTATCATCAACAGTATTTCTACAGAATATTTTACTATCTGTTTCAAACAGAGCATAATTGGAGACTACATATGATTTTAACATGTGCATATACTCTTCTACTAATATCAAAGTTTCTAACTTCATCAACAGCACTCTGTAAGAAGAACAAACCTGTGGTCGGAGACTGATCATGACAAAACTGAACACTTCTTCAATGATTGTAGAAGAGTGGATGGAATATTTAGGAGACTTTTGAGGGACATTAACTTCATACTAAAGTTACTAACCGAAGATTCAGAAATCTCTTAATGGAATCATGGTTTACTGATACTACCCTGAATTTTACCTTCAGTATAACCTGCTTTCTTTGTGTTAAGTTTATTGTGAACAGTTCGTGGATCAGATACAACAGTAAAGTATAGATGCAGGAGTGAAGAAAGGCCATCCTATCTGGGATAATAATTGCCTTCCTGTAAGACAATCCAACTACACTTTTGTTTTCAAAACAGGAAATAGCTACCAAGTCTGTAGTTTTGCTTACAATTGTTTAATACCTCATTCTTAAAGCATTTGAATAACAATAAGAGATACTCTAGTATTCTGATACAATTATATGAAAAATAACTACAATTATCATTCCAAAATGATAATTAAATACAACTTTTTCTAATGATGTCTTATGAAAAAAGTATTAATACTGATAACAGATACATTAATCATAAACTGTTTTGTGCAACTAATATTTTTAAAAAATGCAAAAATAAACCTTAGCAGAAAAATTAATACAAAATTGCAAAGAAATAATTAGTTTTTACTGCTTGGCTAAAATATAAGTGTACTGGAAATATTGGTACCAAAGAAGTATATGATTTTCTTTTGATGTAGCCAGCAATAAAATAATGCAGTATCATTTCTCCACAGTTAAATTTAATTTAATTTAAAATAATTGCAATGGAGTGCTCGCTCTGGTGGCAATACCCATTTTCCCCCCTTTCCTGCACCCACCTACTCTTGCCCTCTATGAATTTGTACTTTTTTGCTTAGTATTTAAAATTTAACTAACAATAAAATAGTTTACACTGACATAGAATAATAAAACACTTCAAAGTAAAGCAGTAAAAAGTAAAACAGACTTCAACTTCATTGTGGTACTGGACGGAATATATGTTACAAACTATTATTTTTAAGCCATCACAGTTGGATGGATGCATGACATAATGGGCAACTTTGCCGGATAGTCATCTCTTGCTCTGACGCACAATGTTTACACACTCCACATGTCCACACTGTTGACATATCCATCAATGGTCTCCCAGAAGCAATGCAGCTTGGAAACTTTGTTCCACAGCTTGGACATATTCCAAAACTAGAATGAAAATTTTAATGTGAATTTAAAACGTATAACACACATTAAAAGTATACAATATTAATATTTTTAGAACAATTAACAATTTTACAAAAGAAGTCCTACCAAATACTGACAGCAACACAAACAAAGTAAAAGAATTTGTAACTTCAGGAATACCAATTTTGACAGCAAAATTTAAAAAGAAGAGCATATCATGGTAAAATATTTTTCCTTTAAATCCACTCTAATGATGAATTTTTATGGGAATCTCAAATTACTGTAACACAATCTGCGTGCCAAGATATAGAATACAATTCATTTTTTTTTCTTAAAATCTCATTTACTTAATTTAATTTCACAACTATTTTCTTCATTAATGTTTTATTTTTAAATCTTAAATTCTTTAAGAGTAATTTCACCACCAACCTACTTTTTCAATTACAAAATTTAATTTTAAACTCTTTCAGTGTTTTTGATCAATTGTTCAGAACTTCCCTCAGTAATTAAGTCCAGTCCTTATGTACTTACCTAAAAAAATGAAAATTTTCATCTACCTTACACCTGAAATCATGTTCCAGCTTGCGGTACCAGTCATCTCTTCCCTTCCATTAACTACTCGTAATTCTTATACCAATATGCATCCAAACATAATCACTGATATAAGCCTTGTACACTCTTTGGTAAAAAAATTGACTGTGGGAGCCTGAGACTAAGTCCCTTATTTCGCACAATGTGGTATCATTGCGGGTATTCAACTCAGCGCCATCTGTTATTCATTTCCTTAAGTCAATGCCTTGAACAAAGCAGGAAGACTCCACCCGCCCATTGAACATTCTTATTGGCAGGGTAGTTCATCAATCTTTCCCCACATTTCAGTAAAAGGCTACTGACCGATCCCGAGACAAGTAACGCATTTTCCTGCCCCTGGATTGACTGTACTGACCATACCTCAATCGGACAAAATTCGGTTCCAGCTATACATTTCTTACATTTAGATTGTGAAACATATAATTAAAGTTGTAATTAACAAGATTGCAATAAAGTGCAGTAAAAATGAGATTCAGTTATACAATTAATTACAAATAATTAGCATAAAACTATAACGATATTTAATTTTATATTGATGTGCCTAATTAGTTGCAATAATGCAACACATAATGAGGTGTGTGATCCGAGAAGTGGGTGTAAATGTTCAAAGATCCAGAATTTTTAGTTCTACAAAACTATTGAAACGATTATAAAGAGATTATTTCGGATAATTTTCTAATGCCAGTTGAATGTAACTGACTTCCGAGGTAGGATAGGGTTGTTTACACACTGCACAAGCCATCTGTTAACATGAGCTCTGTTGGCTTGTGGCTTCCGGTCTAGTCTTGTAAACGCGTGGTCATCAGTTCGAGTCTAGGCATTCCAATTAATTTTTTGCATTTATTTTAAACAAGTCGAACCTACAACTAACTAATGTGTAAAATATAACATTGACTCTTACCTGCTTGCATCAGGAAATAACATACTTAAGGAAACACTCATAACTGAGTGCTTCTTAGCAAACTGCACACATAACTATGAAAGCTTTCACAGAGGTAACACTGAAAGAAATCTTCTCGGGCTTCAACATCGTCAAAATCGCGTCATCTGGTTACGTTATGCGTCTGGATTTACGATTCGTCGACTTCTAAGTCATTTAAGGTGGGAAGGGAATGGAGACAAGGAATGGGAAGGAACTCGGACCATGGTTTTTTGATTAAATAATCCCACCATTCACATGAAGTGACTTGGAGAAACGAAGGAAAATCCAAATCTGGATAGTCGGATAGGAATTCAAACCCGCTTCCTCCCAAATGTGGAGCCAAAGCGTTAATGCTCAGCCATTAGATTAATTTTTTAAATATTTTTCGTATTTGGTCTATGATGCCATACATAAAATTATTTAAAAAATCTATTGAAAACAAAGTTAAAATCGTAAATTAAAATATATGGGCAGAAGTGAGTTCATTTGATGAGAGAGGGGATATCAAAAAAGCTCTGAAATCAGAAATGCAATTCAAATTTCATTTTCTCTCTCTTTCTCTCTCTCTATTCTTTTCGCCCCTTATCGCATTTCTTATAAATATTTGCTTGGTATTACTTATTAAGAAATGCGCCTTGTTGTATTTAAGAATGTGCTTCTACTTATATTATTTCGGAAGATATCTTCTATGCAGCTTAATCAAATAATTAATCTTTTAGTTTTACTCTTCACAACATAAATCACAACTTTTATTTTAATTTTAATTCATTCATAAAATACAATCGAACTTTTCCTCACAAGCTCTCCTTAGCTGCTGCTAAGTAATCAATCCCCGTCTCTCTGTGTGTGTGTCTCCCGTTGCTACGGAAACTTCTCTAAGAGTACTCCCTGGCCCGTGGCAAGGAACGCCTACCTCAAGGATGTTATTACTACCGGTTATGCTACACCCTCTCTCCCTTTTTAAAATTTTGTTTTGCTTCGGCTTTACGCCTCGTCAATAGAGGCAGGATCGGATTGGTGCATGAAACGGGCAGGAACTCGGCCATGGCCTTTTGAAGGAAGCATCCGGGGATTCACCTGGAGTGATTTGGGGAAACCATGGAAAAACCAGATCTGGTTGCCCGGATGGGGATTCGAACCCACGTCCTCTCGAATATGAGGCCAGAACATTAACCATTCACGCACCACACCCGGAACTTTTTTAAATTTTTTTAGCAGCTATCAAATTCAAAGTGAATATAAGTTTCCTCTTATATGGAAGATATTGTCATATTATAATACCGTTGTTTAATGAAGTAGTATTAAACCAAAAATGACGAACAAAATTGATCGGTTTGCTAGTAATCAGATAGGTAACATTTCAGTCTTTTCGCAGAAATGTTAAAAAAAAAAAAAGAATCCTACTTCACATTCTACTTGAGCAAAGACCTCAAACCAGATGCTAAACTACAGAAATTTGCAGTCTCAATAAAATGTGGTAAAATAAGAAATTTCAATGTAGTTATGATATAATTCTCTATAATTTTTTCTCATTTTTTTTTCCAAGTATGTCTTTCACTAAAGATTAAGAGTTAGTTGGAATAAAATTATCACGCTAAGCAATAACATACCTAATTGTTACAAAATTTTATAAATCGGTGGTACTACTCTCCACAGCTAGAGTGTAATTCTGAAATATCGTAGTAGATAGAAATGTAGCGTTTAATTCTGATTTCCTGGTTTCTTGCCACACTGACATTCCCATACTGAATTTCAGTTTTATGCCTCAGTTTTCCTGCTACAATGTTGTGATTGAATGCCTATAAGATTTTCAATATTTAAACTTTCAAAAGAAATTGTTGCTTGTCATTCTGAGACAGACATTATAATGTAAATTCTTTGGGTTGGAATAAAATATACAGTAGGTACAGTTTGAATTTTGGAAAAACTGCGCCGCAAGAGAATTTGATGTGCATTCAGGAGGAATAATATTTTGAAATTTTGTAATAAATCAGGGAATATACTTAGAGATTCCAAATTTTTACAGCAACCATTTTTCTATATGGAAATTTGTTTGGAGTTATTTTCAAGTCGATACTTTGAATAATTTAAGTAGTCAAATTTTGTTTTCGAATTTTATTCCACTTTCAAAATTAGGTAAAATACTTTATTTGATATCAGATGATAAATGAGCAATAGGAGAATAGAATGACATTTGTTTCAGTTTAATAGGAGTAATATTTCAAAAGTTATGGCAATCACATCTTAATGACTCTTTTCTGGTGAAACTATTAAAGTTACAAAAAAAATTATTATATCTTAATTTGAAATTTGTAATAATATCTAGCAACTACCAAATTTCAGAGAGATAGGATTATTTTTGTTCTCAAGGTCAAAATTGTAGGGCAGAATGTCATTAGTAACTGATCAGATTTCTGATCAGTTTTGTGGGAAAGACCGGAGAGCCTGGTTCCCAGAAGTTGATCCTATAAATACCCCCTCCAGAAGCTACTCTCATCCCAATACAACAGCATCAGTCTAAGTGTGCAGCGTGTAGAACGGTAGTTAATTTTGGGCGCGTGGCGTGGCAAAGTACCAACTTATGCAGTAACGGTTGAATTTTGAAGTCATGGTGGAAAGTCAAGTTAAATAACTCATGTAACTAAGTAACTGTGGGGGCATGAGATTGGTAAAGCTCGAATGGTTGGTTGGATCTGCAAAATGTTCTTTGCAGAATTTGTTTGATTGCCTGTAGAGTTTTCTGACTTTGCTAAATTTTGAAGAATACAGTTATCTAACAAGAATGGACTAGTTATCATCACTGAACTTTTACCTTTCCATAGATTTTGGGTTAAAATCTATGTGGCGACTGCATTGTTCTATCTGTCAGAACTGTAGATCCAAGGCTACACACGGTAATAGCTGAGATCAAGTGTTTACCTAACCCCCCCCCCCCCAAGGTAAAGCTTGTTCCTCACAATATCAACCGCTCAGTATGTCCTGCCCACTATAGTTGGCTACCAAATGTTATACCGATATACTCATATTCAACAAGCAAATCCTATGATGAGATGATAATATGAGGATGTAGGGCTTTATTTAAGGTAAAGTTAGTTAAAATGATTTTGCACGTTTAAAATCATTATTTTTGACATAATTTGGAGTAATTCGGGGTAAGTTTATACCATTTTTAGAGTTTCCTTACCCTACATGAACCTTGACTTGTGACTGTTGGCTAATTCAGCCAAAGTTTTCTGAATTAGTTTGCATATCATTAGTTACCATCTTGGTGCAAAATTCGGTAAAAAGTGTCCAATTAAATTAAACCTATCTCCAAAGGATAGATCAGATTTTCACTAGTATTTCCAGAGGTCATACTGGTATCCTTAAATATTTTTTGGAACTCCAAAGTGAATTTATAAAGTAAGTGGTTTGGTGACAGGTTTGACTTTTGTGTGCTGGTGTGATTGATTGTATCTCGAAGCTTGAAGCCAGAACTTGTAGTTTATGGGAAATTGAAGTTTTTACCACAACCAAATAATATCGTGTGTTAGGTGGTGTTCTGGGGAAGTTTTATATGCTTTTATTAAATCAAAAGTGAACATTAAAAACGAGTTTCATTATTGGATGCCTGTAATGAACTGTTATCCTACTGTTCCTTCAGCGTGAAGGTGGCAGCTGTAATTACTCGAAATAGAACCTATTAAAAGCGATCTAAGTGCTTTTCACAAGTATTTTCTAGTAATCAGAATTTGCTGGTGCTGTCTGTCTGTAGGCTAAGAATTTTTATAAGAAAGAAGCCTGGAAAAGCAGACAGTGTGATTCCTGAAGACATTGAACATGTAAGAGTTGTAATAAAAGGGAGCCTCTGTCGCTTTACTCACTGGAATGGTACTACATTTAGGATTTCCAACAGAATGGTTAGATGGATTTTATACACTCACTTTCACTCACTTTCATCCTTACATGATACAAATTGTTCTGGCTCTTAAACAGGGACAGAACCAGGGGGGGGGGTCTAGGGGGCTCAAGCCCCCCCCCCAAAAGTATCTCATTGTAATTTGGAACTTTTTATTTAGCCTATAAGCTAAATGACTACCCTTGATCGACTAAAGCCCCCCTCCCCCAAACCATAGTCCATTCAAGCCCCCCTCCCCCAAAATCTGCTCAAGCTGAAATCCTGGATCTGCCCCTGCTCTTGAAGATACAGATCACATGAGTTGAAGATGGTTCTGTGATGAATTTAGTTAATGGAGATGAAGACATTTTAAGACAATTTACAGATTTCCAATTGTCTTGTTATGTCAGCAAGCAGAACTTTAGGTTTTGGTGTTATGTGAAACCTACAAAAATGCATCAACAGCTCCTCCATTTCATAAAGGTTATTGTATGGTGTGCTGTGTCTTCATCAGGGATCATAGGGCTCTACTTTTTCAAAGATCTAGTGATAGCTAAGGCAATGACTTCACAAATATTTTGAGACCTGTCAAAAAACGTTTTTACTGCACAAGTTCATCAGTACAAAGTAAATGAGGAGACATTTTTCAGCAGGGTGGAGCACACGGCAATGTTGTTAATACTTTATTTCCAAGTCATGTGTTCTCTTGAAATGAAGACATCACATGGCCTCCCTGTTCACTGAACCTAACCAGTGTAGGAATGTAGATTCAAGATGACAGCATGTATAGATGTTGTGATTAGCTGCTCACGGAAAATAAGCTATATATCGTGCATAAAGTGTGTATTTGTTGTGAAGTAGTAAAAACGGGAATTAGACTGTGTTCTGCTATCCAAAAATGGATAAATATTGACTGCATAAATATGCTGGAATCAGTGAAAGATAAATGTGAGTGCGGCATCCTGTCCTGCCAGGGAAGTATGGAAGCGGTAGGAAACTATTTCGCAGGTAAAGAAGAGTCAGTAGCTGAAGCGTTGAAAGAAGATATACACGCCGCTACGGTATTTATTCATCAAATGAATAATTTAAAAACAGTTGTCGAAAATGACCCGGGAAGTGATTTTTGCATGAATGAAAAGACAAGAGACCACGTGGAAAGTGAGTTTAAACCTAGACATCTAAACAACGAGTGGGTTATTGCTAAAACGCGGAGCAAACGTGTGACATCGGGTGCAAAATATCAGGTCAGCAGACACCAGTTATTACCTCGAACAGATTTAAGGTGTTAGAAATAGAAACGCACCCTGTGAACATTAATAAAGTGCAGCAACAGTGCGTTGTGAAAAAGCCATCTAAACAAACAACAAAAAAAGATCTGACAAAATCTAAAGTGCTAATACTATCAGACAATCATGGTAGAGGAATTGCCAAAAATATGCGAAACAAAGATTTCAAAAACTGTGATATTCGAGGGGAAATTATGCCAGGGGCCCCAGCGGTCAAAGTACTGGAAAACACTAAAAACATTACGAAACTAACAGAAAAAGACCATTTAGTGATATGGGCAGGAGCAAATGATGTGGCAAAAAATGAGGCAGACATTGCAATTAGAACAATAAAAAACTCTCTGCTATCAATTAAACATACAAATGTAGTGATAGTAGGTATACCACACAGGCATGGCTTACCAGAATGGTCCTGTGTGAATAAAGAAATAATGAAAACCAACAGAAAACTAGGCAAAATTGTGAAACAATTCCAAAACACTCAGTTTATAAGCACACCAAGTGACAGAGGATACTACACAAATCACGGACAGCGTCTTAATACAAAAGGGAAAGCTGAAATTTCAAGAATATTGTAGGAAGTCATAACAAAAGAATCAGAGTGCCAAGAAATTTTACATCTTGACTGGAAAGTGCCTCAAGAAACAAAAGTAGAAACAGTCATCATAGGAGAAGAGACAACAGAAGCTGAAACCCCAACTACCTCAGCAGCAGAAGCAGAAAATTTCCCAAGACTAGCGATAAGGTCATCAACCCGAACAAAGAAGCAACCAACAAGAGATGCTGATTTTTTATGGGCTCGCCATGCAGACAAACTGACATCCAGCTAAATAAAAATAAGCAAGTGGTGATCCCCTTAGCTCTACCTAAAGTGAGACTGTGCTACAGTGAAAAAAGTGTCAATACAAATAAAGCTTGTAAGGTAGAGGGCACCAATAAAGAGATAAGTGGTCGAGCAAATGTACATACCGAAAAAGTAAGTTCAAACTTTATAATTTGTCACCATAATGTGCAGTCTCTTAAAAATAAGAAAACTGAAATTGAATTGCTTCTCTCAACACATCTTAAAGATGTGGCAGTTGTATGTTTAACAGAACACTGGCTCAATACAGCACAACTAAATGTAACAAGCATCCCAAACTTTACCTTAGCCTCATTTTTTTTGCAGAAATGAATATAAACAGGGAGGAAATTGTATATTTATTAAAAATAACATTGATTTTAAAGAAATAAACTAAAATATTCTAAAGAAAAGCACTTTGAAGCATCTGGTATATCCATCCCAAAACATAAAATCATACTAATTTGTGTATATAGATCTCCAGATCGTGACAATAGTACATTTCTTAATTTGTTTGAGAAAATATTAAAAAGTTTACCATTAGTAAATAAAACTATAATTGTATGTGGTGATTTTAATATAGATTTTTCTAAGGACTCAAAGCTGAGAAGTGATACTTTTAGGTTAACGTCTTCTTTCAATATTAAAAGTTTGATAGAAACACCCACACGAATTACAAAAAATACAACAACAACAATTGACCAGATTTTTGTAAATAGCAATAATTATAGCCATGATGCAGTAAATTTTGATACAGGTTATTCAGATCACTTAGCACAGATTAACCAATTTAATAATTTCTTAAAAAATGAAAGTTGGGAAGAAATGCATAGTTGCCCAAATACAAATGAGAAATACGAGCCATTCATTAATACATTCTTGTATTATTTTGAAATATGTTTCCCACTTAGGACAAAAAAGCAAAATGTAATAAATAATACAAAAGGCTGGATTACTGCTGGTATCATAATATCTACAAAAGAAAACAACTATTACATACAATCTCAAAAACACAGGAAAACAACACCAGAATTTGATAAATATTTCAAAAAATACAAACAGGTTCTTAACAGGGTAGTAAGATATGCAAAAAAATTAGAAAATGACAGATATATTTCCACAGCTACCAATAAAATGAAAGCCATGTGGAAGATAGTTAAGAATGAAGTAGGAGCAAGACAGGTAGATAGCCATAACATTCAACTGCAAGAGAATAAAAAAATAATATCTGATCCTTTAGAGATATCCAATACCTTTAATACATATTTCTCAAATATTGCTGAAGACCTGATTAAGAAAAATGTTGATAAGTCCAACATCAACAGACAGTAAAACGAATAGGAAAACCCTTTTTATTCAACCCACAAATGAAGAAGAAGCTTTAAAAATTATTGGTGAGTTAAAACCTAAATTTTCATCCGGAATTGATGATGTCCCAGATTTTCTTTTAAAAAAATGTGCTAAATTAATAGCTTGCCGTCTCTCTCATATATGTAATAGTTCATTTTCTAGTGGAATATTCCCAGACAGGCTTAAAACAGCAAAAGTTAAACCCCTATTCAAAAAAGGGAAAAAAGAAAACATGTCAAACTACCGCCCGGTGTCGAACCTCTCATGTTTCTCCAAAATCTTAGAAAAACTATTTCACAAAAGACTTGTGAACTTTTTAGAAAATAATAAACTATTATCAAATACTCAACATGGATTTAGGAAGAATAAATCAACTGAAACTGCATTTTTTTCATTTTATACAGAAATCTTACAGACACTTGATGAAAAAGGACATGTGTCTGGAATATGTTTGGATCTCTCAAAGGCATTTGATGTAATTGACCATATTTATTTATTTATCAATCTTGTTCCATGGATCCCTGCTGAGGAAATACCTCTGGGATGTGAAACATGTCATTGTTGATACATATATAACATAATATGAGTCATATCATAGTAAATATATATATATATATATATATATATATATATATATATATATATATATTTTACAAATACAAGAAATAATAAACATACATTTTTGCAACTGAGTTTTGCAAACGTCATAATGAGTACAATTAATTATTTTCTTCAAATTCTTGAATGGAGTAGAAGGAGTTGCCAATAAGATAATCTCTAAGTTTTTGTTTGAATACATCTTTATTATCTGAAAGCTGTTTTATACGATTAGGTAGTTTATTAAACAGATGTATCCCAGAATAATTAACTCCTCTTTGTACTAATGACAGAGATGTTTGTGTTTTATGCAAGTTATTTCTGTTTCTTGTATTGAAACTGTGTACCTGTGAATTAGGTGTAAACAGGTTAAAATTTTCTATGACAAAGCTAATGAGAGAATATATATACTGAGAATACATTGTAAGAATATTGAGTTTCTTAAAGAGTTGTCTGCAAGAAGTTCTTGGTTTTACCCTACACAGAAACCTAATAGCTCTTTTCTGTGCTATGAAAACTTTTTTACTTTGTGAAGAGTTTCCCCAAAAAATTATGCCATATGACATTACTGAATGAAAATATGAGTAGTACACCTGTTTCATTAATTCTAGATCTGCTGTTAGAGAAAGTGTTCGTATTGCAAAGGTGGCACTACTTAACTTTGCCAGTAGTGTAGTGATATGATCATGCCAACAGAGTTTCTGATCTATTTTAATACCAAGAAATTTTATACTCTCTGTTTCTAAGATTGTGTTGTTTTTATAGTTTATACATATATCTGGCTGTGCATAGTTTTTTGTTTTAAACCTAATATAATGTGTGTTTTCAAAATTTAATTTAATGAATTTGCCTTAAACCAATTTGCTACTACTCTAAGTACTTCATTTACATTAAATTCTATAGTACTGTTTGGTGTTTTACGCACAGTCAGGTTAGTGTCATCTGCAAATAAAACACTCTTAACTTTGTCGGATAAATTTCCAGGAAGGTCATTGATGTATAACAGAAAGAGGAGGGGACCTAAGACAGAGCCTTGTGGAATTCCATGTTTTATTTTCTCCCAGTCTGATGAAGCATCTTTACTTATTTTAGAATCAAAAATTGAAACTTTTTGCATTCGGCTTTCAATGTATGATTTAAACCATTTACCTGCAGTCCCAAAAATACCATAGTATTCCATTTTTTTTTCAAAAGTAATTCATGATTTACACAGTCAAATGCTTTTGCAAGATCACAAAATATTCTACAGGATTCATTTTATTATTCAGTTCCTCAAATGTGTTATTTAAAAATGAATATATAGCCATTTCTATGGATGATCCTTTTTTGAACCCAAATTGTGAATTAGTTAGGATATTATAGTGTGTAACATGTTTTATTACTCTTCTATACATGACTTTTTCAAAAACCTTTGAGAATGTTGAAAGTAATGAAATGGGACGATAGTTGTCTACACATGTTACTTCTCCTTTTTTAAATAATGGTTTTACAACAGCATATTTTAGTCTATCGGGAAAAACACCTTGTATTAAGGATTCATTACAAATGTGAGCAAGTACATGACTGATACAGTCTGAACATCTTTTCAGTAATTTACTTGAAATATTGTCATAGCTGGAAGAATTTTTAGGTTTTAATTGTTTAATGAGTTTATTTATTTCTGAGACTGTTACTGGTGGCAATTTCATCTCCACAAAGCTATTTGGGAAAGCAGTCTCAAGAAGCCTTAGAGCACTATGTGGGGATTGCTTTTCTATGCCTAATTTATCTACTACTGACGTAAAATGTTTGTTAAATATTTCACAAACTTCCCCTACTTCGCTATACACATATCCATTTTGTTCTATTTTTATGTCTTTAGAGTGATTTACAGTTTTTCCTGTTTCAGTCTTTATTATATTCCATATTGTTCTCATTTTATTGTCTGAATTTTCAATTTTCGCCGATATGTACCTGTTCTTGGCCTTCCTTATTACATTTCTTAGTATTTTAGAATAAAGTTTATAGTGAACTTTCAGCGCATAGTTATTCGATTCTCTCATTTTTAAATAAAGGTCCCTCTTTGTTTTACTAGAGATTCTAATACCCTTTGTTATCCATCCCATGCCCAGTTCATTGTTTGGAGTGTTGAGAATTTTCCTTTTTTTGAAACTACCTTCAAAAAGTGTTAGAAATATATTCAGAAAGGAATCAAATTTCGCATTAACACCCTGCGCATTATATACTTCTAACCAGTTTTCATTGTTTAAGGTATCTATGAAGTGTTTTATATTATTTTCACTAATATTTCTTCTATAAACCCAGCTTTTCTTTATCTGTTTAACAGTGTTCCTGGACTCGATACATAATAGCTGGGCATCATGATCTGAGATACCATTTATTACTGGATGTATGCTGTAATTACTGCACTGAGAAATATCCATAAAAAAATTATCAATTGCAGTCCTGCTATTATTTTGTATTCTCGTAGGAAAATTTACAAGTGCTGTTAAGTTAAAAGACAACATCAAGGCTTCCATATCTAATCTATCATTGCTGTGATTCAGAAAGTCAACATTGAAATCTCCACATAATACTATTTGTTTGCTATTTGTAAAACTTAGTAGCAAAGACTCTAAATGAGATAAAAACAGTCTGAAATTACCTGAGGGGGCCCTGTAAATTGCTATCACTATCAGCTCTTCCTTATCATATTCTAGTTTAGTAACACAACATTCAAAGTGTTGTTCTATACAATACTTACTTACAACTACACTACTGCATTCAATATTATTTTTAACAAAAATGGCAACTCCCCCTTTCTCCATTTTACATCTGCAGAAATGAGAGCTTAATTTATAATTTGGGATGGACAGCTGAGATATTCCTGTATCAGACAAATGATGCTCAGATATACACAAAACGTCTACATTAAAATTTCTGGAATTTTGAATCTCTTCTAGGCTTAAGGTAATGTCATCAGTTTTACTAAATATTCCTCTTATATTTTGGTGGAAAATACTGGTCTGAACACTTTGACGCAATGACTTTGAATTGTTTATTTTATTATTACATACTGGTATATCAGTTGGAATTTTTAATTTCAACAAATTATGATCATCAGAGACATTAATTTCCTTTAGACATCTTAATAAATCTATTTTATTTACCCTAAAAAGGCCGCGACTTAACACCATTTATCACAGGAATACCTCTTTCACACACCTGGCATCCTCTGACCTCATCAGCAATAAGAAGCGAAAGCTTCCTCTTACCTCTGACATTCAGATGGAGTCCATGGCGAGTATAACTGTCCCTACCAATACAGGCCACATCAATCAAACCAATGTGTGAATTAGCCGGCTGCCAGAGAACCCTTTCCAAGGATGCATTTGTACGCCTGATGTTATGCCACATCCAGGGTTTATCATAACGCTCAAGCAAACCAACAAATCTCACACTTGTCTGACATGTGTTCCTGGAAATGTGGGCAATGTCTCCCTCAATTGAATAATTGAGGTCTTTATCAAGGCTATTTCCTGGTCCCCCAACAATTACAACACAATCCTCATCTGAAAAATCTTTAACTAGGTCTTTCACATTTGCTACCACACTTCCAAGATCTGCATTTGGTTTGAAAATACTGCAGACTTCATAATCTGGCCCCAAGTCAGACTGAACCATCTCACTGATTCCCCTCCCGTGACTGCTCCCAAGTAACAGTACCTTCCTGCGTTTACTTTTAGATACACCCTGAAAACTTTTCCCTTTTACTTTGCAAGAACCCAGATCGTTCAGTCCAACCTGACGGTCCTCAGAGTCACCATCTAGATCCTCCAATGGCCGAAACACATTGGATGTCTCCAGCTGGAAACCATCAGACAGACAGCGTCTCCTACCTCTCCTGCCAGAGCTGACTACCTTCCATTCACTGTTCCGCCTATGCCTAAGAACAGAGTTTTCTGCCTTCAGGGCCTTCAAATCCCTCTCTGCAGATGCCAAATCTGACTGGAGTTTCAGAATCCGCTGCTCCTGATCACTAATTCTGCAGGAGTGACAGTTCCAGGAAATACTGACACAAGAGTCACTGTTAGATACATCGCTGCACCCCCAGTGAAACCAGCGCCCGCAGTCCCGGCATGTCACTCCTTCTTTTACTATCCTTCGGCAGTTTCCACACTTTGTATCCATTGTGATACTTTCAAAACAACTTAAGAATTTACAAGCAAAGGAACTTTAAAAAACTTTTACTTTTTAATAAACTACTTGTGTGTCAAATGCCAAAGAAATGCAAAAGTAGCCTTCTACAAAATATGTTAAAAACCTATGTATATCACTCCAAACTTTTCCTAAAAGTGAATTACAACACCTGTCAACTACAAGATTTACAATAAAACTGCACAAATGCAAACAAAAGAACTTTTTAAACAATTACTATGAAATTTGATACCCTAGAACTCTGAATCACAACTAACCTCAAATGTAAACAAGTAAAAAAACTTCGTTTACACTGTACTGATTATGTATTAAATAAAACGGTTCACTATCACTTGAGAACTTGCCAATCTACTTTGAAACAAAACTAATGCTATTAAATCTTACTTACAATGAACTGCTGCTACACTATAACAATAATATTAATACTAAACGTTAATACCGGATGTAAACAAAGCACGAAACACTGAATTTACAATTTACGGATTTATACTGAATGAAACGTACCACTAACACTCACACTACTAGAAAATGATATTATTCAACGAATTAACGGGTCTACTGGAGATCGCGATTCCGCTACAACAACATTCAGTAATATCCTTGGAATACAGCTTAAGTATCTTGCTCACAAAATTAGAACATTTAGGAGTTAGAGGAGTAGCAAAAAATTGGATAAAGTCATACCTTTATAATCGGAAACAGATTGTTGAATATAGTTTTAAGACTAACAACAGTGTAAACTATGTGCGCTCAGATTGCAAACACATGAAATATGGAGTGCCGCAAGGATCAATTCTTGGGACTTTACTATTCTTAGTGTATATAAATGATCTAGAAACGACAAGTACCTACCAGAAGTATATTAAATATGCAGATGACACCAACGTATTAATAAAAGACTGTAATAAGGAACAATTAGTGAAAAACATTGAACACTGTTCTAAAAACTTAGCAAACTGGTTTTCTCAAAACAAACTAATAATAAACACAGAAAAAACACATGCCATACACTTCAGGACAAAAACTAATTTAGATACCCCAGTACCTACAGTAAAACTCTGTGATGAACTACTGAAAAATATAGGAAAAACAAAATTTCTGGGAATATGGATACAAGATAATTTAAAATGGAATATACACGTTGATCACCTTTGTGAAAAATTAAATATCATTTGCTACATGATGAGAATATTAGTTGGCTGCATATCAGATGAAACAATTAAGAGTATTTATTTGCGTATGTGCATTCATTATTAAGGTATGGTGTTATATTTTGGGGAAATTCCCCACCAAGTATCAAATATTTCAAAATGCAGAAAAAAATTATTAGGATTATGAATGGGGTACAGAGTAGAACCTCATGTAGACTTTTATTTAAAAAAATGCAAATTCTACCACTGCCCTGTATATATATGCTGGAAACTATAACATTCATAAAAAAAAATAATGAAGCTTCTGGGCATACATTACAAACAAACAATGACGTGCACACATATAATACTAGACAGACATTAGATTTACATGTACCACAAACAAATACTACCCTATGTCAGAAAGGACCACTACATACAGGAATCAGATTGTTTAATAACCTACCATATAGTATCAAATCTGTAAAAGAAAATACAAAATTCACTTCAGGACTGAAGGAGTACATGCTCTGCCACTGCTTCTACAGTATTGATGAGTATTTTCAAACCAAATGATAGACTTAAATAGTGAAAAATCATGTGTTATTTGTAATTATAAATTTTGTGTCATTATCAAACTTGTACAGCTATCTTACGAATGACCACAGCATTGATAAAATGCCCATGTGTGTGTGTGTGAGAGAGAGAGAGAGAGAATGTACTGTCTGCCTGCATACAGACTATTTTTGACTTATCCCATATCATTTGTACTTTGTCATTTGTACTATGATGCTAAGGGACCAATAAATACAAATACAAAAAAAAAAAATTAAATTAAAAAAATACAAAAAGTGCTGGTGGGTAATATGAGTACCCACCTGGGAAATTCTGGGTGGGTATTTTACCCACCTGTAATTTGAGAGTGACTGAGTGTGTGACTTGCATAAGGAGAAAGTGAAAGGGGGAAAGTGGAAGAGTTGAGTATAGAATTACATATAATAGACTATTCGTCCTCTTATAATCCAAGACATCCAGGCCATCCTGTAGAATGAATGAAGTTTTTCAGTCTTACACTGACTCTAGAGTTACATAAGATAAAAAATGTTATAAGATCGATTTAATAAAATAATAATATTACATTCATATAGTAACCTCACTGATGAAATTGATTTAGAAAAATTGTTGAATCAGTTCTTTTCCAAATATGCAAGTACATTACTGTTTTTTTCATTATGCAATTAATACTAAGTAATAATAAATTTAAATAATGATAGTGAATTTCTGTACACATTTAAAATATATTGTTGAATAAATTACATGAGGTAGGGTCAAAAAGTTCCCGAAATTGTCATGTAAAATCAAGCAGTTGCTTGCTGAAAGTGAAATTTTTGTTTGGGAGGTTGGCAACACTACTGATGAAGGTGCTGTGCTGTGCAGCAGGCAGTTTTAGTTGGTTTCATACGTGCAGGCATGATATTTTAGATGTAGCTTCTTTCTTTCATCAGATTGTGAAAGTTTGTCTTTAGACCAGTGTAATAATGTCAAATTCTGTGTGTTGCTGCAGAAATCACACAGAAACTATGTGATGAAGAAAATGGCAGTTTATGAGTGGCACGAGAATTTTTGTGATGGTCACATAACAATTGAAGATGATGTTTGCACTGGGTGACCTTCAACTTTCACGACAGATGAGATTGTTGAGTGTGTTCTACAACTTTTGCGTGCAGACAGGCGAACAACCATTGATATTATACCTACCGAAGTTGGTATTTCACATGGGAGTGTTCACCGCATTCTTCACAACAATTTGAATATGCATCATGTTTGCTTGCACTTGATTCTGAAAATGTTATCCCCCGAGGAAAAAGAAATGAATGTGAACATATGCAGGGATTTGGTTTAAATGGCCTGATGCAGATGACAGCTTCCTGCACAAAATTGTAACAGGTGATGAGACATGGTGCTTTCTTTATGACCATGAGATGAAATGGCAGTCTGCTGAATAGAAGTCAAAAACATCACAAAGAAAACAAAAAGTTTGCTTGGACAGAAGCCAATGTTGGTGGTGTTTTTTGATTACCATGACTTGATTCATTATGAATTTATTCCTGAAGGGAAAACAGTCAACAAAGAATTGTACACAGAGATCTTAAAACAGTTATAAGAAGCATTTCGATGAAAATGATATGAACAATGGGCAGGGAATGATTAGTTTTTGTTGCATGACAATGCCCAATCACATCAATCCATAATTGAGAAATAATACCTTGCCAAAAACAATGTTACTAGTCTGGAACACCCTCCATATTCACCTGATCTTGCACCACCAGATTTTTACATGTTTCCAGGGCTGAAAATGACATTAAAGGGATGATGATTTGTTGATTTGTCAGAAGTGATTGAAAATGCGACAAAGTGGCTGCAAGAATTTTCAGAAGTGTTTCTAACATTTGTATGAATGGTGGAACAAGTGTGTAAAAGCAGGAGGAGAGTATTTTGAAGGAAAATAAGATAAAAAATGTTATAAATACTTTCAATAAATGTTTATTAACCAATTCCCAGAACTTTTTGACCCTATGTTGTATAATGAATTGTTTTAAATAATTAAATTTTAGTTTCTACCTCTATGAATTAGTTTCACGGTTATTACTATGATTATTATATTTCTTTTTATGTTAGATAGTTAAGTAACACTTTTAGCGGGATCCCCTTTGTCTGACTACTCTGCTCCACCAGCCCTGGATCTAACATGTAACTTTTTCTTGTGGAATTACTAAAGTGTAAAGTATATCAGGATAACCCAACACAAATATTTGAAGCAATGAAAGAACAGATCCAAAAGAAGGCAACTGAAATACCACAGAAGGTGATGCATAACTTCAAGGCTCACCTGAATTGACATTATCTTACTGGAGTTATTTTTAAAATATAATTACATTTAACCTGATTTTATTGAAAGCTTTTTTATGTAATTTAAGGTGGTCAAAATAAAAATACAGCTTTTAAAAATTTATAGCTTTTTTCCTCTGTCATATTTATTACTATTATTAATTTTTTTGAGTGGGAAAAGATAAAAAAGGTATTTTAAATTATTACAATGAAAATGTTGACAATATTTTACATTTCTGAGCTGTATTTGATATTCTTTAAAGTTATTTAAAATGTATCAGGTGTTATAACTACAACTAGTCATTCCATTATGTTTTTATGCATACAACTACAGGTATTTTGTAGTTGCTTTTGATTATATATTATCTGGTGAATATTTCTTAAAGCCAGCCATCCTGATTTGAAGTTACTATTTTCATTTTTTGTTCACAGGCAGCCAGTTTTATCAATAACATTTGATATTATGATGCTGTTTTCATCACTTGGTGTAAGGCAGGGCACTAATGACATACATATTGACACTCCCTAAAGTTCCAAAATCTCATCTGTCTCTTCTTTTTTCTGAACATTGATCTTCCAGTGCCAACATTGACACATATATCTACAAGACTGGTAGCAATTAATAAAAGTGATTGACAATTGTGCACAGAGTATTCTTTTAAAAAATTAAAAAACTTGATTACCAACTTGTAACATCCTGTTTGTAACTGATCATATTTTTACAAAATGTAACATATATTGAACTAGGATACCCTTGTCCAGAATATTTTACTTCTATTGCAGAAAATAATATGGTTTTAATATGCAGTAACCTATGATAAAAAGAAGTACATAAAATAATGTGCTATTACTCTGGTGGTTTGTTTTTAACAAATATAAGATAAAGTTGTGACATTTTGTTTTCAAAATATCCTTACATAATAATGACCAGAAAAATTCTATTAGAAAATACAAAACAATGGAGAATAGGTAAAATAAATCTATCACTTACCAAATATGAAGGCAGGAGGACAGCAACAAACACAAAATTGACTAACAAAATTTGCTATATTTCCATATGAATTTCATTCTTGCAAAGATGTAAGACATGTGATGAGGAGTCAAATGTGTGCCGCTATGTCTCATCACAAGATAATGATGAGATTTTATTTGTGCGTATTTGACTGCTTCAGTATGTGTCTTACCTATTTACAAATATACGGTTATTAACAATGTAAAGTGAATTGTGTTTTTCTTGTACTTCACTGCCTTCATCTTTGGTAAGTGATGGGTTTATGTTCCCTATCTTTCCTTGTTTTGTTTTCATATTGTTTTAAAGCTCTTTCATTCTCAATATTATAAATATGATATTTTAGAATATCTTTCTGGAGAACAATAGATACATGTAGAAACTGATAACATATTTCACTACTTACTCATCTGGAATCATAGTTTCACAAGCTGCACACTCTGAGCGGTTGCTTCGGGAATCCTTAGGAGTATATTTGGTAAAAATTTCCATTGCTAGATCTTCGTATTCTCGTGTTTTGGCATTAGAAATCTGAATAAAAAGAAAGAACATGCCACTGCAGATTTGTATCTACACTTCCTGAATTTATTTGCAATATACAGGCAATAATAATAATAATAATACTAATAAAAATATAAGCATTCAGTATAAATAAAAATTACTTATTTCATAAGTCTCAATATAGCCTGAAACTTGGGAGAAATAATTGCATAAAAATCCTTAAGGATTACTTGTAATGCGAAATTTGCATTGGGGTCAGAGTACTGCAACATTAGCACATTAACCTGATTGAGATGCCTTCATAATTATCTAATACCATTCTGTTGAATATGCAGAAAGTTCTTTTAAAATGGCTGCCTAGCCATTAATTTATCCTGTAATAGCTAACAGGTCAAGTAATAAAATGAAATAAAAAGTCACTTTTGATATATAATTTAAGTATATTCTCAAAGTTTGTTGAAGCTAATACTGGCATCAGGTTACACTGTTAATTTATAAGGCTGTTTCAGGTTTCAAAAATCACATGTTGAAGAAGCAGGTTATCCTCAAAATCACAACACTACTACAAGCATTCACTCTTGCAACACATACAGCACTCGCAACCCCAAATTAGAGTGAGCTTCACGAAAGTTTTAAAATCATTGCTATGAAGACACTGCTTGCCTGTACCACTGCTGACTGACTCAGCTGAAAACTTTTAAAGTCCTATGATGAAGCATTGCTCGCCTGTACCACTGCGGACTGACCTTGACAGAAACTGAGAGAAGACTGCCTAAAATTCAACATGGTGGACCTCTACTTATAGGCAAGTCCAGACTTCTGATGTCAGCTGATAACTTTAAAATTTGATATCTAACTAACCACTTAATGTTATGTTTCAGCCACTGTGCTGAGTCCTCTGATGAAGGCCACAGCACGATGGCCAAAATGTTAGGTTTTAACAAATGCAGAAACTGGTTAGCTTTGCTACAGAAAAGCTCCAAAATAGACTCAGAGTCGACTACATGATAACACATATTCTCTAATGGGAGCAAATATGGCAGCCATCTTGGTTAAATTTTTTTCACACCTAATTTTTAGTGAAAAATTTCATACTTTACTTTGTGATATCCTTGTTTCCTCTACTATTTTGTGCAATTTAGTTCGTCAATCACTTAAAACCATTTTGTGATTTTTGGCAATGATTTCAAGGGTAGTCACCGAGCGTGGTGGTGTAACGGGTAGCGTTCTGGCATCGCATTCAGGAGGACGGCGGTTCGAATCCACGTCCGGGCATCCAGATTTTTGTTTTCCATGGTTTCCCAAATCACTCCAGGCAAATGCCGGGATGTTTCCTTCAAAAGGCCATGGCTGAATTCCTTCTTATTCCTTGCCCTCCATCCTTTCCCATCTCTAAAGACCTCGCTGTTAGAGAGACGTTAAGCAGATAAAAAAAAAAAATATTCAAGGGTAGTCACTTCCACTGGACATCCGGAAAATTGTTCATCTTATGTGGATGTTTGTTTCCCATATTTAAACTCATTTACCCAATTGAAAATGCAGCTGCAGATGTACCATGAACCTCGTCCATCTCAGCTTTGATCTCTTTTGGTTACACGTTCAAAATTCTGATTTTCCATTTTTTCAAGTGGCCAACACTTTGTAGTAACAAAATTGCATTGGGGTTATGCAACATTCACGTTAACTTGATCATGTTTCCTGTATAACTGATACCTTTTCTCGAAGATGCTATAGTTCTTTAAACCGGCCGCCAAGCTACTAGTTTACCCTGTAATAGCTAACAGGTCATATATAAATGAAAGAAACTCACTGTAGTTATGAATTTGAAATATATTCTGAATGTTTGATGAAATTATTACTGGTATCAGATTACACTGTTGAAAACATTTAAGGCAATATCAAAATTTAAAATCACATATGATCATGCAGATTATCCTCCAAGGCACAACACTGTAGGGAAGCATTCACTCTGGCAAACATATTTGCCCCCCAAAGTTCAGAGTGAGCTTAGTGACAGTTTTAACTACTGCTACTAATAACTTCTTAAACCATTCTAAAAAAGTTATTTCATTGAGTTTAGCTTAAAGTTTATTTAAAGTGAATGAGAAAGTCCACAAACTTGTTCAGAGGTGAGATAGTTAAACTTTCAGTAGTTACATTTTGAATTTTACCTCGTGACGTGACACAAACGGCTATTTCCAAACTGCTTCCCAAAACCACTACCTCAAAACTTCCCACTTAAAAACTGTTCGATACTGTCTGAGACTGCCTTCCAAGGGAACACTAGTTGGCTTTTTATAGCCTTAGCTAATCTTTCACTGAATTGTTATAGAACAATGGTACATTCCCTTGGGGAAGTACTGTTCTCTGGTGAATTACCAAAATCCCACATTCTTGTGGTACTCTAACTTCCCGAAATTTTATTATGTCATAGTTTAACTTATTTAGAACCTGTTTAGTTATTACAAATTTTCTTGTAATTATCCTCGTTTAAGAGCTATTAATTCCTAAAAGTTACACATGGTGATGTTATCAAGCTTTGATACTAAAATTCCTTTTTCTCCGATTAAATCTGGAATTATTGTTCAACTGTTATATTATTATTGCAAAATGAATTTTTCTCTCTCATTAAACCTACTTTTATCTTTCTAGCTCTTCTATCTAAAAAGTTCCAATTCTTTATTTTTTTAATATCTCCTTAAATAAATTTTAAAAGCTTACAAAATACACCTTAATATGATCATCATTCTCTGCTTTCTTAGTGGAAATGAATGCAACAAAATTTATTATGACTGAAAAACAGCCTTATTGAATCTTACGTCTTTTACGAAAATGGTTTAGAATAGATTTTAAAAGAGCTTTACTGTTAAGAAAATGGTTATAAAATTTCTTTATTATACAACTATATGAGGTTGGCCCCCTTCTAAATGATTTTAGCAAGATAATGGATGTATAACAATGTTATGTTCTGAGCTGAATAGTACTTTACTATTGAAAATGATTATAAAAGTTATTTGGCGTATACATTATATGTAATAGGCCACCTGCTGAATAGTTTAGGTAAGATAATAGATATATAACTTGTCTGCTTCAGTCGACAATAAAAATGAAACCACATGATGGAGGCAATGGCTATCTAGTGAGTAATGATGCTTACTAAAAAGAAATATTGTATGTAATTGCTCCACATAGCCATTATTATTTCTTTCTTTCTTTTTTAAACTTATAGGAACATGTTATCACAGAGGGAAAAAGTGATTATCTACAATACATCTGAATCCAAGGTGAAATCTACTTAAAGGTTGGCACATGTCACCTACATCAGAACTGAATTCAGAAATATAATCTAAATTCACAAGATTCAAGCAATAATGTTTAAAATTTTGAAGAAACTTTGCTGCATAATATAAAATAAAGTTCAGATGCTCTGTGAAAACACCAGACTGCACACTGCCACTCAAATACAGCACTGGTGAGATACATTTTGACACTGACAATGAAGTGAGAATGAAGTCTTAGAAATAGTTTTCAACACAGGTAGCAGACTTTTATAACACATCTAGAAAAAATAATTACACTTTGTGACAAATGTTTAAAATAACATTAGAACTATGTAGAAAATTAGCTCATTGATCCATAATATTACAAGAAAATCAATTATTCAAATATGTTTTGAAGTTCATTCATAATTGCAATAGGTTCATTACTTTTAAAAAAAAAAAAAAAATCCTTGCAATTACCTTTGTACAATTTGAATGAATCCTGGGTTCTAAATTAATTGCTTCTGTATTCATTTTATTGTTTAAAGTTTAATAAAATTTTCTTAAGTTACCTCTGATGCTGATTCTTTCACAAAATTTTATATAACAAATGAAATTTTTTCCAAGAAACACAGTATGGTGAAAAGCTGCCCACTTAATATGAATCACAAAGCCACCAACAGAATTTTTAGTTTCCTTATGAATAAACCCATAGATATGCAACCTATCATTTTGTGTTTTTGCTCAGGAACATTGTCACTGGAGCATCACGATTAAAAATTAAATTCAGTAAAAACCATTAGTTTTATTGGGACTACAACTATTCATTATTATGAAACTAAGGAAAAAGGAAGCAGCTTCTAGGTGGTATAAATAATAAAGGAAAGGGAAATTAACCCATCACATACCAAAGTTGATGGTTGTGATGAGAGAACTCGTCGCAACCATCAACTTTGTTATGTGATGGGTTAATTTCTCTTTCCTATATTATTCATTATTATTAATGAGTCTGTTGTTCACTTAAATTAATAATTCAGGTTTTTTTTATGAATGACACAATGCTGCATAATAGGATTAAAATGAGAGAATATACTCAAACAGTTGCAGAGTGATCTTGACAGGAAACTCACTATTTCTAACAATAATTTTTAAGAGTTTGCTTGACAAGCAATGAATCACTTGTGAGTGAAATACTGTGTAAGCTATAACTTTATTAAAAATAAATAACAATACACATAATTCAAAAAAAGGTAGGTCCATTCAAGTAATATGTGGAAGTGCCATAGACTAGTGTATTGGCAATGTTGTTATTGATTATTCTATTAAATGACTGTGTTAATGATTTACAGTCAGAAATTAAGTTATTTTCTGATGGCATATAATAGGATCAAACTGGGAGAAGGCTTTGAACGGCTGCAGCATGACCTGGACAGGATATCTAACTGTGTAGTTCAATGTGGAATGAAGATAAATATCAAGAACAGTCCGCTTATTAATTTTTTTCCTGCTCTCTTCCTATCTTATGCTAAACTCTTCGTCTCAACATCTCTTACAACATACTTTCTCATTTATCCGCCTCAAATGTTCTAATCTTTGTATACTTCTACAGTTCATTCCTTCAACTATTCAGTCCACTAACAAATTAGCCAATCCTGAATGTCTTAAAATGTGTGTAAGACTCTTCCACAACTTTCTCTCCTCACCCGTCATCTTCAGTGTTGGCAGGGAAAGACCCAAATTTAATGTGGGCAAGATAGGTTTTGCAAGGCCCTTTGGTGACACAAGAGGATGGTCAATTTTTTAATCATAAATGCTATCATCTTCAGTGTAACTAAAATGATTAAGTAATAACTAAGAGTGAAGAATTAAATAAAAACAAATTTACTGCTTTTAGCATTACAGAACTCAAAAATTAGTATATTATAATACAACTTAAATACTCTACCTCATTCAGTTGATAAAATTGCCCAAGCTGAAACTATTTGCTGACCCATTATACTTTGTAAATAATTTTAAGTTGGAAAAGCTCCTTTCAGGGAATAATGTACTTACTGATACTGTTAACAAAATTCCAGTGACAATATAAATGTTTGGGTACATTTAAGTTATTTTCTGTTGTGTATTGTAACAGCTTTTCCACGTCTTGAATGAAGTCAGGTAAATTTGTGATGATTGTTTGTAATTCTTCATATAATTTGTAAGGCTGGAAATCACTGCTACCACCCACTCACAGGGCTGTGTGCATATCATGGCAGTTTTTAAACATATGCTCCTTTGGAATATCAAAGAGAAAACCAACAGTTTTCAAAGTGTTGATTTAAAAACATAAATCTTGAATCCATATTGCTTATTAGGGAATCAATCATGATGTTAAAAAAATCTGTTTTGTACCAACTTTTAAAAGACTGTATAGGTCAATTTCTGATTTCATAGTCAAACCTAATTTTCTTTTTGACTACCCTTTTATTTTTAAAGACTTTTGGCATTGCTTAACTGCATTATCAATAAATTAATGAATGTCAGAAAAGCATCATTCGAAATTAGTGTGTCAATATTCTTTTATCCAGTCACACAATTTACTCAATGTGTTCAAGAGCAATGCTATAATGGACTTTTACATACTGCCACAATTTCCATAGGATAGTAACACAATGTAACGATGTTGAAGGAGTTAGGTTGGAAAGACCTGGAGCACCAAAGGCGTTGCTCTCAACAGAGCTAATTGAAAAATTCTCGACTGACATATTTCGGAATGATAGTAAACAAATATTTCTACCAGCAACATTCATATCCCGGGATGACCGTGAAAATAAGATAAGAGAAATCAGGGCCAGAACCGATTCATTTCTGTACTCATTTTTTCCACGAGCGATTAGGGAGTGGAATAGAAAGGATTTACCAGGTGACTAAACATAAAATCCGACAGGAGTAGCTTTCGATAAAGTACTCCGCCATCCTGATCTAGGTTTTCCATGGTTTCCTCAGATCGCTCCATGTGAATGCTGGGATGGTTCCTCACAATAGCCCATGGGCGCCTCCTGCCATATCCCGTATATCCCTCCCAAACCATTACCTTCCCGGCTAGGTGCAATGCACCCTCCGCCACACACTTTTAGTGAATCGCGGAGTAATAGTAATAGTGATAATATCTCATACCATAAATGTAATGATATAATAAATTCTAAGCTGAACATTTCATTCTAAACTAAATCACAATCTCTAAGTGTGTCTGAGTCGTCTGTGAGATTTTTTAAGCTTTCAATGCATTCAAAAATATCATTAAAATTGAAATAATATGGCCTTCACTGCCTTGACTCTACTTGGGTTTGTTAAAGGCTTAACAATGAACTTTAATTTGCCTTTGATTAATTACCAGTGTTTTATGGATATTGAAAATAGCAAATAAATTTTCTCAATAGAATCAAAAATGTTTTTGCTGCCACAGAAGAATTAGCTGTGTCTACCAACAGCAAATTCTAACTATGACATCTGCATGGTGTAAAAAATATTAATATTTAATATTGGAGTTTTAACTCCACTATTTATGCCTACCATATTTGCACCATTGTCATTTCCTTTGCTACGACAGTTGTTAATTTCTTTTTTTTTTTTTTTTTTTTTTTTTTTTTTTTTTTTTTTTTTTTTTTTTTGTTCTGCCAGTATTGCCATAATTAGATATTTTCCAGTCTCAACAACAGCAAGAAATCCAACAAAGTTTTTTTTTGGTTCTATTTGGCCAGTTAATGCATTACAAAATCTTAAGATAATTGTCTATTGTTCAACTTGACCAGAATCTCTAGCACAGTCAAGCAAAATAGTATAATGCAATGTAATCTTTGCGGGTTTGCTGCTGGACTGTATGTGTGAAAGACAAGCTCTCAGCAACAAACTCTGCCACCATCTTCAGGCCGGTGTTTACGCTGTGATGACCAGTGCTGCAATGCCAGTCTCTGGCGCTCCCCTCCCCTCCCCTCACCACCACTGTGCTCCATAGTTCCGCCAACCGTGGCTTCGTATAGCACCCGCAACACTGGGTGGCCAATCTTGACTGAGGTTGTCTTAGCAAGAACCAAGCTAGCTTCCAGGCATCACTAAGCCACAGACCCAAGTCTCTGTAAGACTTACAGAGACTTAAAGCCAGAATTGCTTCTCTTTTACCACGGTATCTTCTTACCATTACCTAGTATCTCTTCGACTACCCTTTCTATTCTTCTGTATATTATTCTGATTAGTAATTTTGAGCAAATGATGTTACACTTATGGTGCAGTAATTCTCATATTTGTCGGTGAGTGGTTTCTTTGGAAGTGTGATGATAATACGTGTATTAAAATGAGATGGAATCTTTCCTATTTCATAACTGTTTGACATCAGATTGAATAATCTTTGGTTTCCTATTTCTCCTAGGGAATTCAGAAGTTTTTCAGGATTCTCATCATTTCCAACCACCTTATTTGATTTGAAATCTTGTAAAGCTTTGTCGAATTCTGCCCTTAAAACGGGATCTCCTAAGCCATGAATGTCAAAATGCCTTCCATCCTCCAGTACACTGTTGTTCAAATCATCCCCATCATACATTTTCTCTATGTATTCCTTCCATCAATCAGCTCTATCTTCTGAGTTTAAAATAGATTTCCCATCAGTAACTAAAATGTTCATACATCTTTTCTTCATTTCTCCAAAATTTTGTTTGATCCTCTTATAGGCCACATCTACTTTACCTGTGACCATTTCATTTTCTACTTCTTCATAATTTTCTTGCATTTCCTGTTTGTATGATTTCTAAAATATCTATACTGTGTAAGGTATCTTAGAATGTTGCAAATTCTAATAACGCAATTTGTTTACGGGTAAAAGTGAAAGACCCGCAGCCTTTAAGCCATTAACGCAGAAAATTAAAGCCACTAAGTAAACTAAATAGTAAATATAGATAATACATCACCTTTAAATAGCAAATCTCAGTTCTAAACTTATCTAAACAGCTGTAGCAAAATGTAATCCATTACAGTAAATGTAATATTTTGTTTCACTAAAAAATCAACAATTTTCTTCAATCTGAGAATTCTTCATAATAATAAAGTCTTTTGATATTAAATTTGGTTAAAATAAAACCATAATAAAAAGTTTAAAGTCATTTAAAGCCTGAAAAGCAGGTATAGAATTTTATCACGTATATATGCACTATAAAATTCATGAAATCATATGATATTAGAAGTCAGTTGATAGTGTGAGATAAATGTAACTTCATCCCATACAACAAACTTAAGTTAAGAAAGTTTAATACAGTTTAAATGTTGATTTTAAAGTAAAATATATGGTGTTGGCATGTGCTACCAGAAACTTTTAATTATCTCAAGCCAGTTGTGTAAATTCAGCGGGAGAAATGATGTTCAGAATGTGAAACAGTGAATTTTACACCAAAACTGATAAACCTTTTTGAGAAACATGCAGTATTAGAATTATAATTACAGAAAATAGTGATATTTTGCATATGGTTGTGATGTAATTGGGAGACCTGGAAGTAAGTTATTTTCAGAAATTAATTATAAAGCAGATAAAGCAGCTAGAGGTGAGATTAAAAGCTTTTTAAGTATTTGAGAACATGCAGAATCCTTTAAAATATGCCTTAAAACCATAATAATATTATTAGTGGGGTTTGGGCAAAGAAAAAAAATAGACTTTTGCTACAGATGAATAAAATGGTAATATACAAAAGCTAATTTTATTATAAGCTGTAAAACCTTTATTTTGAACCTCCTAGTTCCTCAACTGCTGAAGTTAGTAACAGATTGCCTCACGTCACATCACAAAATTACTTCTTATGACAAATCTGTCATAGCTACAGTAAAATTTATAAGGATCAAAATTACCCTAAAAATGTAACTACTTTTAAAGTTTCAGAATGTTAGAAGCTGTAGGAGCGAAGATTGAAGAGTTATTTTGCGTAGTTGAACTTCGACCCTGTGGAGGGATTCCAAGCCTATAAATATGGGCAGCACAGGTTTGCATCACCCTCTTGCTGGTGGTCTCTCAGTACATGAAGGTCGTAGGTTTATGCCGCAAGTTGCGTTCTCTGCAGGAAGTAGAGTGCAGTAACCATGTGTCCATGGTGGAATTTTTGGTATCCCGGGCGAACTTTTGTAACTAACATGTGACTTTTGAATTTCAGAAAGGGGTTTGATCTGGTCTGATCACATTTTACTGCTTGCAGTCTATAGAATTTAGTGAAGAATTTTCTGATAGCCATCAACTGTTTTGGATTTGTAAATTTATTCAAGAATATAGTGAATTTTTACTTTGAAACAGTAGCATTGACTTTTTTTTATGATGTTATCCTAACATTTCCTTGCTTGGGGTTTAAATCAAGCCAGGTGGCGGCCTAAGTAATTTCAAGCAATTGATAATCCAGTGGCTACATACTACATGGTTGGCGCTAAGGTGATAAACTATATCATAACCCCAGTAGAGGTTAGTCCCTTACATGGGATTGAAGTTGACGAGAAGTGTTTATTCCAACCCTGGTAAGCATTTCGATTGTTACAACTGTTTTCTTCCTCCTTCATCCTGAACAAATTTCTGCCTTCTCCTCTGATGCATCATTTCCAATATTTCTTCTGTGATCCAAGGTTTTTGGATATCTTGTTTCCTAAAGCCTAAAGTTTCCTTACCAGCTTGATTATTCCTCTCTTCAATGCATTTAATTTATCCTCAGCTGAACTCCATTCAGAGTTATTTCTTAGACCCACATCTACCATTCTTCTCTCATGTTAGATTGTTTCAGTTTGTTCACTTCCAGACTGTTGTGTCTGGGTTGCTTTATATTCTCTTGACTTTCAGCCTACATTTTATAACTATTATATTGTGGGCAGAGTCTATGTCAGCTCCTAGATATACTTTACAGTCTAGAATTTGATTCTTGAATCTCTGTTTGACCATGATGTAACTGAGCTTAATTCCCTGGATGTTTATAGGTATATATCCTTTGTGCATGAATCTCAAAGCGTGTATTGACTACTACGAGTTTCTTCTTTATTTTCTCATTTTTTATCCTAGGCCAAAAGTTCATTTAAAAAATGAAGGTTGTTTATAGTCATGGATGGGAAATTAATTGCTTTTTTAAGACCTGAAGTGTAAGTGTGTAAGGGATAAGGCTATACCCGGGGTAAAGTAAGTCTAGATCTCCTTAACTAACAACCATTAAAAAATTTTAGACCCTGAATACAGCATGGAAAAAAAATCAACAACAAATTAACATGGTCGTCACCACTCTCCAATGTTTTTACCTTCTGGAAAGAAAAGGGTTCTGTTTAAACTATGAAAAAAAAAATAACTTTTAACGATTCACCATCAATATATTCTGCCATCAAATTCCACAAAAGAGTTGTAATACCCTTCTCGGTGTACCGACCAATAGTTTTTTTAATGCCTAATTTGCATCATGGGAGGTCAGCCCCATTTTATATATAATTCAGGCTCTTCTCTTCCAAATTTATTTAAAATAAAATAACAGCACTTTACTGCTATTAAATGCCGTGGTTTAATTTCTTCAAAATTAATTTACAAAGCCAACTTCACAGCTAATCTCAATAATTCTACACACAGAGATTCTATATTATTATTAAATCCAACGATATTATTATATATTTACTACCTTATTATAGACACTACTGTCTGTGGAAGGCTGTTTAGAATTAAACATTTACATCTCTTTTTTTTTCTTACAGATTATTTATAATGAAAAGATTAATACACCCACAAAAAAATAACCAATTTAGGAATTATTATAACACATATCTTATAATTGCCCCCACATCGAGGCACAACTAAATGATGGCACACATTTATTTGCCGAGATGTTCTTTAGTTTTCAAATCACTGTCTCTATCAGTCCACTTACTTCTTCCACTCACAACTTACATCTCGATGTCATTGAAACAATGTCTCATATCTACACAATGAAATTAACATATTTACAAACAAATACACCAATCTAGCATACTGTCTTTATCAGTCCTTCCTTCTTTATTTCTCACACAACTCAAGTGATAATCACTATTTGCAATTACTACCTGTCACAACCTTTTGATCTTCCTTTTAGGCGAGACTTATACAATTTCAAATCTACAACGTTTCTCAATCCTAATCTTTTATTTGACCTAAGATATGCCAGTTCATATGCGCTAATATTCGGTTTAGAAATGACCCTAAAAGGTCCGTGATATATTTTGAAAAATTTCTTTATTTCGGAATTTATTTCTCTGGATTTTTTTTTTTCATTCTCACCAAAACTAAATCTCCTACCTAACACTCGGTCGGTTTTACCCATTTGTCATACCGCCTTTTCCTATCTTCAGCTTTCTTCTTCATTATACTTTCATCACATTTTATCAGCCAGTGTTATGCCCTCATAACATTCTGTTTTTTTTTTCTTTTCTTCCAGTCTTTTAGTCCTTCCTCATATACTCCATGAATCTTACTTATCGTATCCATTTCTAATTCCATCCAAATTTGAGTTTTTTAGTCTTGTAAGGTATCCCTCGTTCTATTTTTCATATTTCGTTAGAATCCGGTCAAGTTTAAGGTTAGTTGGAGTACACGATACCACACGTAAAATCAAGTTAACAGCACTTCTGGTATAATAAAGTGAATAAATAACACATACACAGCATAAATAAACTATAAATTGCCATAAAGACATGATAGTTCAGCAGGAAATAGGTTATTTCACATAGGAGTAAATTTTTAATAACAGATACTAACGTTGGTTGGCGAGATGTTTTGAGCAGATTTAAACGAAGTAAATGTTGAATAATTGCAAATAATATGCATAAATAAACCTTTTATCATGTCTAATACACATTATTTCAGAGATAAATAAGTAATTTCAGTAAAGGAAAAATCTAACCCATAAATTTTGGCATATTCCAGTTTTAGTATTTCTGAAGAGATTTCCGTACAGTAAAGACAATAAAGAACCTATATTACACAGGCCTAGACTCACTATAACCATAACTTCAGAAATAAATATAGTTTAGTAGGATTTTTAAAGAAATAAACTAGATGATAAAATAATAGTCTGAAACAGAATGAAAATAATTCATTGTAATGAAACTTGACCATCTTAAAGCTACAAAAACAGCAGCAATAATCCCTGAGACAGCCTAGTAGATAAATTAATAGATTTCTGATAGTTTTAAAGCATCTAATAACCACAAGAAGTAATTATATTGGATTTTTAATACTCATTTGCTTAAACAGTTCACATATATAATTGGAGGTCTGTTAAGTAATTTCAGGTTTTAAAAAGTAGAAAAACGGGCAGTAAATAAAATAATCTTTCAATTTTAATAGGTTTTAAATAGTTTCAGTCTGTAGAATATGAAATATCAGTGAGTAAATAGACGCCGGTAAATCGATCAATTTGGTCAACCTTTCGGAATTAATTCTAACACTTTTAAACCATTTCAAAAGCACAAAGAGCATGTAAATAACAGTTAACACACATAATTAATTTTCTAAACACATTTAAAGGCATTTCACTAACCTGTTGTAGGATAATCCAATCTCATAGTGACTTGCTAGAAACACTACACATATAAAATGCTTCTACACTAATTTTAAACACTGCCATACAGTATAAAGGGGAGAATAAATTAAAATAGCCATAAGGCGAAGTAAATTCATCTAAATCTTGTAGTTTCCAACCTTCTAAGTATTTTTAAACATTAAAAGAACACGTAAAATAGTATAACCGACTTTGACATTTTTTCATTTAAAAGCCTACTTAGATTCCGGGTTAAAGAGTAGCTTGTTTTAATAATCCATCCTTTGAGCTTCCTACATATTTATTTTATGCCGTTTGAAGCAATAGTACCGATGTTATGATTTTCCTAAAAACACTCGACATAAAACACACGTGTAAATCACTAAATAATTTATTGTGTCTCAGAAATAACAGCTACAAAGATAAAATAAACTTCAGAATACGCAGTTTAATTCAGGCTACACTTTGATAATTTTTCCGGCTTGATATTCAATAAACTTTCAGAGTTATAAATAAAAACATAAATTATAGTTACACTTGATTGTTAGAATTACTCAGTTTACCTTAACTCAACAGATTTAAACAAAGTTCATATTTAGGGACAGTCTAAAATCAGGAATAATATTTTAAACGTAATTTCAAGTTAATTACTAAAGCCGATGGTAAATAAGAAGATAACAGAACACTGACTTAGGTGGTAGTCCATGTAACACATCCATATTTGGTAATTTGTTGAAGAGAGATGTACCACGTGATCCCCAAGTTAATATAAGGCAGCTAAGAGGTGTGAATTGGGTCTGTCGTCTCCAGTGTCTTTTGTAACTTGGTGGTGAACGCACGGTGGCGCGAGGTCCGCTCGGGCTGGCGGAACAGGCTGGTCATGAACCAACCTGGATGAAGGAACAGGATATAGCGGCCATGTTGTAGTTTTCAACCGACAGTGACTAACCATGTAAATTGTCAGCTAAATTCAGTTTTTGGGGTTTTTCTCGCGGTTATGCTCTGGAATCTCAACTTGCAACTTTTGGAAAAGATTTAAATCCGATAGCCTTAGCTAACAGTGCTTTATAACATTTATGTGGAAACTTTTGGAGAATATATGACTTTTTGATTTCGACTTGAGACTTTCATTTACTAAAATAATTCCTTTCTTGCAGAAGGTAAGCCTGCAAGTGGCGACTGTGGTCATTTGAACTGTTAGCATTATTAGTTTTACACGGTTTCAGAACTTTCTTATGGACTTATAATATATTTTGGACAACATCTGGTTCAGGTGCATTAGCCGGGTACCTAACCCCAGTACCCCGCAAAGTCCCTGACAGTCTCTTGCTTAGTTTCCCGGTTGCCCCCATGATCTGAATGTTGTTTACTGGCATTTCCGTCACCTTATATCTTGCTATAATGTTTTCATACAACGTGTGTGATATCTTCGTCAGGTCGCTTCCGGAGTCTTCTAGTGCTTGGCATTTTATTCCAAATATCTTCACATCAACTAATGGCTGTCTTATGGAAGCATCCAACCAATTATTCCACCTCAACCTTGGTTTTATCAATGGATCACAAGCAGACGACTAACAACAATGATTTCCAGGCTGCGGTTCAACCACGGAAGATTCCCCAGCCACCTCTATCGACTAGGTCTGAGAGAATCTCCTCTCTGTGATTGTTCAGATCAGACTATAGGAGACACCAACCACATTATATTTTCCTGTAGAAAATTTAAACGGGCCCAGGATACCATGATCAAGGATTTAGTCAACATAGGAATCCCTCTTCCTACCAATCTAATCCTACTCCTAGTTAGCGATGACAAAGCAGTGTACAACAGCCTTATTAGATTCCTAAAAAATGGAAATATAGAAATCTAAGACCTCATCATCAAAAAATAAAAATGTCAATAAGCATAAAATGTAAATGGAGACTTTCCCGGCGTATTGATTCAATGAAAGTTTCTCGGGAGTCCAGCCGGATGGTGTCATAAAACGACGACGTTTCGACAACCTGCTCGGTTATCTTCATCAGGTCTATTCTTGATATTTCTTCTCAAAATCACAAAAACAGACTGGCTTCGCTGCCTCCGAAATTCGAATGTCGTTTACAGAGGGTTGCCACGACGCCCAATCAGCGCGCTGGAACTGAGGGTATCAGTGTTGCGGACTGCGTATGGAGCCAAATGGTCACCCATCCAAGTGCTGGCCACGCTCACCGTTGCTTGCGATACCGGCCGGAATACCGCAAGGCTCTGTTTTGGCCCCAATACTTTTCTCAATTGGCGTTAACGACATACCGACACCACCGCTTAACCGGTCTACCGCAAGCCGAGGGTATCAGCGTTGCGGACTGCGTATTGAGCCATACGCAGTCACCCATCCAAGCGCCCGCCACGTTCAACGTTGCTTAACCTGTAGACGTAAGTGCTGGCAAACTATGTCCATGGCGTCAGTTTGCTTCTATTTGGCCTTGTTGTGAAGATTTCTGTTTTATAAGACATAGATCTTTAATAATTGGTCTCCAGGCTTCACTTAAATACAGTCCACTGTCCCTATTGATATTATTATCGTTAAGTTTAATTTCTAATGCTTCCCGAATTACCGAGTCCCAGAACGAAGAGACTCTGGCCAGCACCACCGTTTCATCAAACACTATTTTATGTTGTTCATCGAACGCATGTTCGGCTATAGCGGACTTTTCTACTTGCACCAGTCTCAAGTGTCGTTTGTGCTCGGTGATACGCTCGGCGATGGTTCTGATCGTCTGTCCAATATAAACTTTGCCGCATTCGCAAGGTATTGAATAAATTCCAGGAATTCTTAAGCCCAAATCATCCTTAACCGAGCGAAGCACATCACGTATCTTGGCGGGCGGCCGAAAAATGCTCTTTATACCAGAACGCGCCAAGAGCCTTCCAATCTTTCCGGACGTGTTGCCGGCATATGGCAGAAAGGCAAGAGATTTTGGTGGTTCAATCTGTTCATTCGGTGGTCTTGGTGGCTTCTGGATAAAAGCACGCTCTATCTGTCGCCGAGAGTACCCGTTCTGATCAAAGACAGTCCTTAGATGTTTACGATGGAAGTTGAGAAGGACGGGTGCATCCCGTTCTTGGACATTTTAATCAAACGCAAACTTGATGGATCTTTAGCACATAGTGTGTACCGTAAACCCACCCACACTGAACGTTACTTGAGTGCAACCAGCTACCACCACCCAGCACAACGCCACTCCGTATTGACCACATTAGTGCGCAGAGCGAGAGCCATTTCCGATCGTGAGAGCTTACCGCTGGAGTTGAAACATCTAAGGACTGTCTTTGATCAGAACGGGTACTCTCGGCGACAGATAGAGCGTGCTTTTATCCAGAAGCCACCAAGACCACCGAATGAACAGATTGAACCACCAAAATCTCTTGCCTTTCTGCCATATGCCGGCAACACGTCCGGAAAGATTGGAAGGCTCTTGGCGCGTTCTGGTATAAAGAGCATTTTTCGGCCGCCCGCCAAGATACGTGATGTGCTTCGCTCGGTTAAGGATGATTTGGGCTTAAGAATTCCTGGAATTTATTCAATACCTTGCGAATGCGGCAAAGTTTATATTGGACAGACGATCAGAACCATCGCCGAGCGTATCACCGAGCACAAACGACACTTGAGACTGGTGCAAGTAGAAAAGTCCGCTATAGCCGAACATGCGTTCGATGAACAACATAAAATAGTGTTTGATGAAACGGTGGTGCTGGCCAGAGTCTCTTCGTTCTGGGACTCGGTAATTCGGGAAGCATTAGAAATTAAACTTAACGATAATAATATCAATAGGGACAGTGGACTGTATTTAAGTGAAGCCTGGAGACCAATTATTAAAGATCTATGTCTTATAAAACAGAAATCTTCACAACAAGGCCAAATAGAAGCAAACTGACGCCATGGACATAGTTTGCCAGCACTTACGTCTACAGGTTAAGCAACGTTGAACGTGGCGGGCGCTTGGATGGGTGACTGCGTATGGCTCAATACGCAGTCCGCAACGCTGATACCCTCGGCTTGCAGTAGACCGGTTAAGCGGTGGTGTCGGTATGTCGTTAACGCCAATTGAGAAAAGTATTGGGGCCAAAACAGAGCCTTGCGGTATTCCGGCCGGTATCGCAAGCAACGGTGAGCGTGGCCAGCACTTGGATGGGTGACCATTTGGCTCCATACGCAGTCCGCAACACTGATACCCTCAGTTCCAGCGCGCTGATTGGGCGTCGTGGCAACCCTCTGTAAACGACATTCGAATTTCGGAGGCAGCGAAGCCAGTCTGTTTTTGTGATTTTGAGAAGAAATATCAAGAATAGACCTGATGAAGATAACCGAGCAGGTTGTCGAAACGTCGTCGTTTTATGACACCATCCGGCTGGACTCCCGAGAAACTTTCATTGAAGCATAAAATGAATTGTATAAACGACTACAACCATTCTGTTTTATTCCTTAAAGATTACGAGTAGAAAAGTATGACTTAAAATTGTCATCAGTATAATAAAAATTGTAAGTAGCCTAAGTACAACTATAATTAGCATAAGCAAGATTGTAAATAGTATAATCAAACCTGTCAATAATTAAGCATAATGTATTATCTTACAATTCACGGATGTATGGTCATATAACCGAACGTGAACAAAAGAAAATAATAATTTAGACGCATGAATACCAATGTCGGTATTGCCTCACGTATACCTGCAATATGACTTGAAAACGAATTGTATCAACTGCTACTGCGATTTGGCTTTATACCTGAAAGTCTTTAATTACGTTTAGATAAATTCTATTTAAAATTGTAACCAATATAATCAAAATTGTAAGTAGCATAAGTATAACGATAATTAACAGATGCAATATAATAATGAGTATAATCAAAAATGTTATTAGTTAACGATAATGAATCATGTTACAAGTGATGGCTGTATGGTTACATAACCGAATGTCAATAAATAAATAAATAAATAAATAAATATTTTATCCTCTAAAACATCATGCATTTCTTCACTTAACAAATCTTTCAAAATTTCTTCATGCAACCATTTATCTCTTTGCAACTCTGGCAAAAATTCCCTCTTTAAATTGTTTACATTATACCGCCGTCGGACGTCTTCTGTTGTACCCTGTACCAACAATTTCTTGCATCTTTCCCTATGGCTGAAATCAGAACAAGTTGCGACTTCGTTATTTTGCTGCGCTGACGCGTTCGTACTGTCTGGACTACCTTTTGTTGCATTATCAGGTGCTCTTCTCTGAGACACACCTGGATTTACTTCTTCATCGACACTCTTTACAAAAAATATTCTCACTTTATTTCCTTCATTTTCATTGCATTCACTACTGAACCTATTTTCTTCAATTATATCTTCTCCCTCTTCATCATCGCTACTCCACGTACCATCTCTGTCAATGCTCAGAGGCAGTTCATTTCTTTCGCTGCATAAATTTCCTTCTACAAACACATCTTCTTCCAACTTATGTAACTCCGTCGCTCTCCTTACTCCATGTTCTGCACCACCATCTTTGCCATTATCATCATGTACACTGATTCTGGCCAACTCCGATACATACTCATTTACCCACTTGCATTCGCTGTCCACTGACATGGTCCCACAGATTTTGTTATTCATCCTATGCAAACATTCCCACCACTTTAGATATTCTTCTTTGCTAGATTGCTTTGTCCGGTAGTCATTGTAATCGTTTACGGCTTTTTTATCACACATATTGGATGGTCCTGCAACCACTGTGTCCGCCACTGATAGGACTTTTACAGTTGCGGACTTAAGTTTTCCGCTCCTTTTTCCTTGTTAGGTTGCCTGTTACCTTTCATTTTCATGTACATAGTTTGTTTGTATTGCGGTCGCTGATTTCCCCGTCCGTTCGATACATAACCATGCTCATTGCCATTGTTAGTGTTGCCTTCAAACTGTCGCATGTTGCTTCTGTCTTGCCGATTCACCTGTCCTTCTCCTCTTCCATACACATTATCTCCTCTGTATGACCAATTATTTGATTTACCATCAAGATGTCTGTCCCCATACTTTTTATTCTCGTAGCCATTTACTCGGTGACCTTCCACATTGTATTCGTACCCTTCGTTACACCAATCTACCTGCTCAAGTGCGTCTAAGAAATCATGAATCCTATCTCACTGGTTAACAACTAGTTTATCTTAGACTTGTCTCGGGAGTTTCTGCAATAATATTTCAATCTGCTCAACCTCTCCTACTGGTTGATCCAAATAACGCAATTCCTTTTGCATTGCTTCGCAAAAATCTCGCATCTTCCCGTCGCGTCTGCCAAAATGACGATAATTGTAAAAATCACTTTTCACTTTCCTCTGCATTTGTGCAGACCAGAACTTTTCGCGAAATCTTCTCAAGAATTCATTGTAATCATTGCACTCTTCAGCTCCAGGAAAAAGCTTCGTCCTTCATTTTACCTCTGACATGGCGAATCTTCTCTATATCTGACCATTCTAATGGTAAGTCTTTATCATAGATCTTTACAAAATCTGCAGGGTGAATATTTCCCTTCGGTTTAAAAACTGCATCAGGTAACATCGGCGGAGTATACGTATTCACCGTTCCGGTAACAACCGCGCTAGGTCGGCGTTCAACCTTTTCCAATCTTTCTTCTACTTGATTGAATCTAGAACCAATCTGTTCAATTTCAATTTTAACTTCACCTATCTTTTGTCCTACTCCTTCATCAATCTGTTTTTTCAATTGAATGATACTGCCTGCAGTTTGTTGCTTCACCAAAATTATTTCTTCCCGACATTCTTTTTGACTTTCAAACATGACTTCTCTGATGTTTCCGATAATGGCGTTTTGTCTTTCATTATTATCTGCTATATATTGATCCATTTTCCCGGCTACTTCTTGTCTAACCTCTTTGTCGCATATAAATTATATGCGAGCAAGAGATCTTTATAATTAAATAAATATAATTTGTAGACTGTAGTTTTTTGTTATGTACTTTTACAGTTTATTCATCTCATTTATTTGCTTAACAATTCTCTGAACACCAATAACGATCGCGCCTGTCCCTATATTCCGAAGATTTTCAGGTTCGCCTTTCTACTCAAGATCTCTCAATTCAACTCCACACTACTGCCAAATCAATCTTTTTCTTGGTTGTTTCCTCTACTCAACAATTCTCACCTCACTTCCCTTCTTTTTTTTTTTTCAGAGAGCATATCCTTTAAAGCCTCTCTGGGCAAACAATATTTATTAATCTTTGTATTCTTTTCTTTTTTTCTTTATATATATATAAATCATTTTAATTTTTAATCTACCACTATGTCACATCTTCTTGGAAATGTTCTAATTCAGTCCGCACCTCTTGCTTCCAATTTTCTTGAATTCTTTTCATCTCATACTTCATAACCTGGAAACTTTCTTCATTCTTCTTTTGATTTGACACAATTTCTATTTTCAATTCCTGGATTGCTCTTTCCTGATTTAACATAAGTTCTGCTTTCAATTCTTGGTTTGCTTTTTTTTTATTTAATATAATTTTTTCTTGATTTGAAACAAGTTCTGTTTTCATTTCTTGCATTTCGATTTTTCTTTCTATGGCTTGATTTAATATCATTTCTTGGAGTTGCTTGAAACATGACATGAACTGTTGGGGATCTACACTCCTTTCTCGAGCATCAGATGTTCGACTTAATTCTGGTGAGACTGTGTTATTTACATCGTTATCTCGGCCATCGTCGCTGTCCCTATCATTTAACCCATTGCAACCATCATTACTATTAACATTACTGCTTTCAAAATACTCTGCAACCACTTTTACCTCAGCATTAATATTTGGACTGCTAGCCAATTCCACTTGAACAGAATTACTATTACCACTTCGGATTCTAAATGCATCTTTATTATCAAAACTAACAACTCCAGAACTACTCGTCTGCCATTCTGATGTATTATTTTAGTCCTCATCCAAATCAATTTGCGCATCCTCTCTAACCAATTTAAGGCAACCGTTTTCCATCTTTGCAACAAATTAAAATAATTTAGAAACAATAATAAATTTAATTTACGCAAAAAAACCGATAGTATTTAACAATAACTGCTCTCAAATTTATACAGCACAACACCAATAGTACAACGATGTATTGCAACGCCGATAATACTATGCATACACTTGAATACTGGACCACAAAAACACTTACAAAATTTCTTAGTATCTATAATGCATACAGAAATGCACGACAGAAATATCAAAAGTCCACTTGGTGTAGCACTGCAAATAAGCAACCATGTACATGCAAACACAAAAAAAAAAAAAAAAAAAAAAAAAAAAAAAAAAAAAAAAAATCAGTTCTTTACAATTACTATACCCCTCAGAAAAAAAATTTCCCCCTTATGATTTTGTTTTAAAAACTTGTATTATTCTTTTGTCTTAGCTATGGTCTTCCACAGACGCCTATAACCTATTTTAAACATGCTGCTGCAATCTTTTAAATTTTTTGACGTTCGTTAATTTAATTACTTTCTGACAATCTGTCTTTATTTAATTCGTTGCACAACAATAGTTCTTACATCACCGTTACAATTTAATTATAAATTCTGATTGTAAAGTCTTTACTTTTCGCAAGTTAGTTTCTAACAATTGAACTTTATTTTCTTGCTGACTCAGTTCTTGCCTCAATTACAAATTGCTTTAATTGAAATATTAATATTAAATGATACTTCTTCTTTTTGCTGAATATGAGACTGCAAGTCGAAAGAGAAACTGGAATCTGTACTTGCCAATCTGCGCCGATCTGCTCCACGTCGTCGTCAGAAAATTCCTTGATAAACCGATCCTGGCAGGGTCGCCAAATGTAACACCCTTCTCGGCGTACCGACCAATAGTTTTTTTTTTTTTTTTTTAATGCATAATTTGCATCATGGGAGGTCAGCCCAATTTTATATATAATTCAGGCCCTTCTCTTCCAAATTTATTTAAAATAAAATAACAGCACTTTACTGCTATTAAATGCCATGGTTTAATTTCTTCAAAATTAATTTACAAAGCCAACTTCACAGCTAATCTCAATAATTCTACACACAGAGATTCTATATTATTATTAAATCCAACGATATTATTATATATTTACTACCTTATTATAAACACTACTGTCTGTGGAAGGCTGTTTAGAATTAAACATTTACATCTCTTTTTTTTTTTCTTACAGATTATTTATAATGAAAAGATTAATACACACACATAAAATAATCAATTTAGGAATTATTATAACACATATGTTAGAGAGTTCACAAATACAATTTATTCAGCAATCAGACTTTCCTTTCAAAAGTTTGCAAGTTATGAAATGAAAGAGGCAGACAGAACAAAACCCCTGAAAACTTTACATTATCCATTTATTGTCCCGACCGAGCCACTTTTCTTCAACTTTTCCATTATGGCTGACATTGAAGCACGTGACTGGATTTTTCAGGAGTACCAACTGCAAATTTTCGATCCTGAGAACTATAGGTCCAACACTCACGACTATCCAACAGTAACTGACGAAATGAGGCTTAGAAAGTCCTATATGACTCAAGCAAATCTTCCAAGTCATGTGACACCCAGAATATAGTGCATCCAAGATACCTACTGTAGTGTTTCCAGAATTTAATATTATTTAGAGACAAATATTATAAACAACTTTCACCCCTTTGGTGTTTCTTGTAAACTTAACAGTTTGGCTGTAATTCCACCTGTTTGTTGTGTGGAAGCTCTGACATCACTGCTCTACAAGTGTATCAATATGTAAAAAAAGTGCCCGTTTAGGCCCCATTATTAAAATTCAAATTAAAAAAGGTTTATCGTGAATTGCTCTGAAAGTAGTTTTTGGCATAATATTCCCCGGTTTCTAATACATCATTTGAAAGTAATTTTATTCCCTGACTTTGATTAGTTTGACCATGATAATTTACGAGGCATGTTTTTTAAGTAAGTACCATTTTGAAATTAAAAAAAGACGTGCAAATATATCTCAATAATTTTATTTTTACATGAAAGCCTGTACCTTACACTACTTTTCTACATAATTCCCTTCAATATTGAGGCGCTTGTCATTACGTAGTACCAGTTTTTGAAAACCCTCCTCATAGAAGTCTGCCGCCTGACTTGTTAACCACTGCATCACAACTGTTTTGACTTCGTTATTGTCTTCAAGATGTTGACCGCCCAGGTGTTTCTTCAAGTGCAGGAACAGATGGTAGTCACTGGGCGCCAGATCAGTGCTGTACGGAGGATGATCTAGAGTTTCCCATCGAAAAGATGTGATGAGATCTTTGGTCTGATTAGCCACATGTGGACGGGCATTGTCATGCAGCAAAACGATGCCCTTGCTCAACTTGCCACATCTTTTGTTCTGGATTGAACAGGGCAGATTATTCAATGTCTCACAATAAGATGCTGCATTGATTGTCTCATTACGTGGCAGAAATTCCACAAGCAATACTCCTTTTCTGTCCCAAAAAACTGTGCACATGATTTTCCGGACAGAAATCGTTTGCTTGAACTTCACTTTTTTGGGTGAATCTGAATGCCGCCATTCCATGGACTGTTGCTTTGATTCAGGTGTGACATAGGCCACCCATGTCTCATCGCCCGTAACAATTTGGCTTAGGAAATCATCACCATCATTGTGGTACCGCTCATGGAAAGTCAATGCACTGCCTAAACGTTTGGTTTTGTGCACATCCGTTAACATTTTCGGTACCCAACATGAGCACAATTTTCGGTAATTCAAGTGCTCGGTCACAATGCCATACAAAACACTATGAGAAACATTAGGAAAGTCATCACACAAGGAGGAAATCATAAATTGTCTGCTTTCTCTCACCTTATTGTCCACTTTCCGCACCAAACTTTCATTAACGACCGAAGGTCGCCCACTCCGTTGTTCATCATGCACATTTGTGCGGCCATCTTTAAATGCTCTCACCCACTTTCTCACCATTCCATCACTCATAATGTTTTGTCCATAAAGTGCACAGATCTCACGATGAATGTCGATCGGTTTTACACCTTTAGCACAAAGAAATCTTATAATAGCCTTACTTCACAGTCGGCGGAACTCACGATTATCGGAGGCATCTTAAATACTCAGTGAACAACGTAAACAAGGAAGAATTAGACTGTAATGGCGTCAGTGCGTAGGCAAGAGATGCAGGTACCCAGTGCGCATGCGCGGAACACCGACTGTAGCGCTGCAGCCACGGTGTGACAGAACGGTACTTACTTAAAAAATACACCTCGTATATAAGCCGGCAATGTGAAAAATGAGACTCAATTATTTCTAGAAACTCCTTTTAGATTTAATTTAGTGTACAGAACTATTCAAAAAGTTTAACACGGTGTTCAGGAAGGATTTAAGTTGTAATAACCGTGTGGTTTAATATCAGAAATGCTTTAAATATGCTGTAATTAATGTCTGAAAGAGCCGGTTTGTGTAACTATATGCTTTCTTCTTTTTAAACTGTCTGAAACCATAGATCAAGTGTTATTTACTGCAAAATTTAGTTTCTCCTGGTTGATTATTATTATAAATGTTTTTTACTGTGTCAAAAATTGTTGTAAGCTTGTGATGTTATCTCAAAACAAAAATTAAAGTGCTTATGAGTTGGATTCTTAAAGATTACTATGCTTTAGGTGAGTTTAGAGGCTACTATTTGTCATTGAAGGTCTGTCTAAAGCTGTTATTAAATTTTGAGCAATTTTTTAGATTTTAAATTGCCCTGTATTCGGCTATAAGCTGCAGTATCGGCTTCTGTATGATTCCTGTCCCCCATATCCTGCAGCGACGAGGTTTAGAATTTAACAAATTCTGAGGTGCTTACAAGTGGCATTAAATTTGAAGAAAAAAGTTAAATGGATGGGACTCATTGGGCAGGTGAAAGAAAAAGGATTCAGAATACTATATTTGGAGAGGGGGAAGTTTGATTATGCCAGAGAAGTAAAGGAATTTGGTTATAAAGCTTCAGTCAGATCATTGCTTGAATATGGAGGTATATGGGACCAACATTTTGGGAATCAAATATAGGAATTGGAGTTGGTGCCAAGAAGGGCAGCTCGATTTTTGCAAAAATTACTGCAGTTCAGAATCAATAACTAATATAAAAAACTAGCTCAATTGGGATTGATTGGAAGATAAGAGCAGAGCGAAGAGAGAATGTACAAGGTGTATATTGGTGATGAGTCTTGAAAAGATATTGGTAAAAGAATTCAGAGCAGTGCATGGAAAAAATGACCATGATAACAATCTAACACTTGATTTCAGGCATAAGGGAATGGGAAGATTTTCTTTTGTAACAGTCAAGGTTTGGAATAAATCATGGCAGGGTAGATGAATAATTTACCAAAATGCTGATAGAATTCAGAATTAAAATTCATAACAGTTAAATGAATGCAGGTATATGGTAAATGGGTGTATAGGGAAATTGCCATCAGAGTATGCACTAATGGGGAGCATCCATAAACTATGTGGCTCAATTCTAGGAAGGTAAAGGGGGAGCAGGGGAAGGGGTGGTTTGAGCCAAGTCAGGTGGCTTTTCATTCATATTATTTGTCACAGTTAAAATAAGGTACAGTACACACTAAAGCCTGTGGATATTTATTTCCTTATTTAATTATCTCCATATGTAATTTAGATATCCTATTTACTTTCAATGGTGTCCAGGCACATGACTGAAAGTATCAGCCATGGATTGCACTTGTCTGGAATCTTTGAACTCACCAACATTAAGACTTGGCAAATATAAGATACATATCTAATATTATCTAGACTCAAATTCGCTCACAGTTATCACCTGGGATTTTCATATTGTTTTGATGGCTTGAAATAAATCTGTTTTGATTAGGATCATCCAAGGGTGACCACACTAATTGTTGATAAAATAATACTAATTTTGTTCTGTCAAGTGAATTCCAGTGCAAACTTAATTATAGAGCTCGCTGAAGTGTTATTTCGAGTATAAAGTGTGGTGTAAAGTGATGCTGAACAATAAACTTAACAGGGCTTATCAAAAATGATTTTCCAATGAGTTTTCAGTATCCAATAAATTATATAAATACTAGGAGTTACCCGCGACTTTGTTCGCATTGAAAAGTGTTGTAATATAAGATTTTCTTGAGAGGTCTGGTTGCTCAGTGGTTAGGGCGTCCAACTGGAGATGGAAAAGTCCCCAGCTTGAATTCCAGTCTTGGCGAGGATTTTCAAAGGTCCCTAGCTCGACCTCCACCTCTGGCATAGGTTGGTGTGTGATGTGAATTACGCCAGAATGCTCACTTTGTTATGATTCCGTGTTGAACTGTGGGTCCTCTATGTCCGGTAGGATTACTGGGTTACGTTAAGAGGCTACAAAAGGGACTGATTCCGGATACGTAAAGAAGTTTGGTCACCAGGTCAATATGACCATACAATTTATTTTAGAGCTATTTTTATTAGTAATAGTAATAATAAATGTTGCAATAAAATAACAAAATCTATTTATGTTCCACAACTACTTCACTGAATTTATAAAGCAGTAAAAATATTCAGTATGTAAGGAGTATTTTCAGTTTAATATATCCGTATATAAAATATTGAGGATTTGTCTCCTAGGTTTTGGCTATTTTCATAGCCCTAGTTTTCTTACATTTCTTTGAAAGATTTGAATTTCGTTTACCCAACATCTCTTATAATTACTAATTTCATCACGCGAATAAAAATGAATATAGTTTTAATTAATGGAAGTTCAAAACGTCAAAATATTAGCAATACATTGATGGAATCGACTAAATATCAACAACAAAAAAATACTAACATCCAAACAGCAAAGTGGCCCAAGGACGTTCATTTCCATTAGTAAAATTGCGATACTAAAAATGAATATTTTGATTTGCATTGAGTACCTGAAAAAAAATCTTTAAAAAAGAAGAACTTAATTTGCTCTTTGAATATTGATTTTTTTTTTTTTAGGATATATTGGTTCCATCAACAGAAATTTACATATTATAGTAGTAAGTATAGTAGTAATTGATTCTTTTATCCATAATAATCAGTGGTATTGCGGTAATGGTTTCTCTATCTCTGGAAACAACTGAATTGCCTATAGACCAGTTTACTATAGTTCATTCATTTTGATCCATTAATTCTGCGCTAAAATATAAATTTCAATATTAAAGTAGTAATAGATTGTTTCTTCATATTCAGTTTATTATTCTGCATACAGAATTGAATGACTACCGGCGAATTACCACTCCGCTTTTCTGCCACTCCACTATCTGAATAAAACATTCATAAATTTCAAAAATTTACTTCGGGCAATGCCGAATGGTTCTGCTAAATCGTCCAAGCTTAATATAGATCTTTTGATACAATATCGGTACAAAGCGATACATGATGTCACTAAAACAGCGCTCATGAAAGAAGCTTAATAACTAATAATGTTTCAGTTCTCATTCTGGCCCAGGCTGCGTTTTAAAATTACCACTAGAAAATCAAAGCTTCTATCACTCGCACATTAATACATTCACTATATTGTATGTTAGTGATGTCATGAATAGCGAAATAAACTTGACTTATTATTAACGCAGTAAATTAAATACTGAATACGTATAAAACTACATTCAGCTGCATGAACTATGTAGTCAGCTTCATGACAGTTATTGAGGAAACGTAATTAAAAAATTTATGCTAAAATGTTTTTAACTTACAGTGTACAACGGAAAGTCCACAATTCTCTACGATCGTTAATATTGCTGGTCAAATGTACATCGCGATACAGTGACTTTTATTGCTCGTGATTTAGTAAGGTGTATAATGAAATTAATTGTGATAGTAATTTATGATATACTAATTAGAAATTTTGATATAGAAAATTTTGTTACCACTCTAAATGTAGGTCCAGAGCATTTAATGTGTTGAGATGTGTTCGTATCGTTTCATTTTGTAGCGGCAGTATTAGCAGAAATGTGGTTTGGTTGAAATGCTGCCTGGACCAGAATGTTTTTTGTTACAGCAGATGGCAGAAGGAATTTAGTTGTTATGCTCCGTGCAAATGAGGCGTATTGTGTTGTAAACGACTTTCAGTGTTACTTCATGAAACAATAAGTTTCTACATTAGCCCATTGAATACATTCGTTTTAAGTGTAGCATTCGATAGATATTTGCAGAATATTGAACAGTAAATAAAAAGCAGTACTATTCGTACAAAAATTCTGAACAAAAAATAAAAAGGGTTAGTTAAGTTTTAAATTTCGGCAAAAATAATTTGTAATACACAGACTGTATAGTAACAAAAAAGAAACAGGAAATAACTTAAACCGAGATAGAATGGAATCCTTTACATTTTTATAAATACGACATTTGGGGCACGACCATTTTTCACTTTCAGTGAACCGACTTTCGTGCTGGTATACTCATAGCATTTTACTTTTTTTCCAAGCTTTGATTTTTTATATTTATTATAACGCATATATTACGAACAAAATTATGGTGTAATATTTGATATGTCATACTATTTTATGTAAGCAAATGAAAACATCTCTTTGCGAACTTGACAACAGTACCTACCTTTCTTTTTTTAATTTAAGGTTAAGAACAGATTTATATTTCCTGCTTCCAAACTATTATTTGTGAAATGCGTCAGTTTTATGGCTTTTAAACTAAACACAAACTTGCATATGTAAGTAGGTTTTTGCTTTTATTTCTGAGAAGTAGTGTTTGTGATTTACTTAAAAAGCAAAGAGTAAGCGTGGAACGGCTATCTACGAAGTAGGAAACTCTTTGTTGCTTCCGAATTGATATTAATGGCAATTTCTAAAAGAACTATGCGTTTTTGCGGGATAAAATCTATCCTATTGCACTTCGCACGCAATTAACTGACTTCATGCCAAATTTCATTTAACTATGTTGAGTTATTAAGGCGTGATTGATTGCCGACGTACATCCAAACACACATCCGAACTTTCTCATTTTCTCATTTATAGATATATAGATTTCAAGCAGTTGAAAGAATCATTCCCTGGTAATTTAAAAAGAAAGGTGACAGAATACCAATAATGTATCTCTGCTTAGTTTTTTTTATGTGGAAAGTATAATTAATTAACAATGATGAGTGAGAAAAGGAGAATGTTTTTAGTAACACTTCAAGAAGAAAAGGATCCTTGACTGTAAATAATTTTTTCCCAATAATTGATCATTTGCAGGAATGGCTAGAGTCAACACTTCATTCAGAATATTTATAATTATAGAAAAGTAGATAATGCAAATATTAGTTGTGTTCATTGTATACACAATAATTTTAGCAATAGTCTGTTAGGAGAAAACACTGCAAAATGTCCTCTGGAATTAATAAGGAAAAAAAGCTATATACCATATCTGGGGAGGGGGGGGGGGGAGTGTCTTTGTGACAGCCTCATCAGGATAGGTGGGAGGAGGAGGGTTCAAAAGAGCCGGAAGTGGAGCCACGTATTTTATGGATATTCCCATTATGATCAGATTAAATAGTATCTGAATAAAAATCTTTGAACTGGGGGTTTAACAAGGACAACTGGGAACTAAACAGCAGTTTGGTTTTATTTGAAAATGATGCTAGTGTTTGAGAAAAAACAGACCATTTTTCACAAATAATGCTGCTAACCAATTGATCTGAAAATCGTTAACATGACCAGAAGTTCCATGGTGGAAAGGGGATTGTTGATGTGCCATCAGAGAACAAAGGTGAGCACTGTGAATATTCAAAGTGAGCTATTCCACTCAGATGCTTGCAGCAAGTGTGATGATATTCAAGTATAGTAAGAATGGATCATTGTAGGAGTTACTAAATTTGATAAATCATTTCACTCATAAAGCAAAAGTAATACAGACTGTTTGTCAATGATTCAGAAGAGATACTACACCAGCATTATATTACAACCAACAAATGCATTATTCCACAACTGATGGCTGAGCACATGTAATATTTTAGAGTGCTTGTCTGTGCTTCTCATCAACAAAGCAGGAATAATATTATTTATGTACCATATAACTGTAGGAATTTGGGCCAGTATCATTCATGATATTTCACTGATATCCCATTCACTGAGATACCTTAGGTAGTAATCTTGAAGTTATCTCCTGAATTTTTTTTAAATGTGTGGAACATTTCCCAGCTGACCTTCAATAACATAAGACCATTTACTGACAGTCTATACCTGTCCTCATTAATTGCTCACAATTTGAGCTTTAGAAATTTTGTAGACATAGACATCCACACTGATCTGTAAATGTAAACTAGCTCATCAACAAATCCTTAAAACCAGATATCTGCCTGACCTCTTCTTTGGTAACACTACATTCTGGTCACTCTATTGCTATCAGTTTTGGTTTATTTTATTATATATATATATTTTTTTTTTTTTTAAAAAAAAAAAAAAGCTCTCAAATTGGCCTATATAATGTATTCTTTTCCCAATTTTTTGTAATACCTTTTCTAATTTTTTCTAATGATATCACTTTTACTAAGTTAGTCTTCTTTCAGTTCACCACAAATTTATAATGGTAATCAAAAAATTTATTTCAGCCACATGGTAAGATTTAACATGTACACATTCAGCGCCTTTGCCATGTGATTCATTTCTCTTCAATATGATTCAAGACTAAGGCTTAGTTGAAAATATTGCCAAGTGTAATATCCCCTTTTCCCCCCTTGCAACCCTTTTGCCTCCAATTTTCCCTATGCTTGTTTGTTATGATACACTTTTGATCCATTTTCATTAGTGTCACTAAAAATTATTTTTAAGCATATATGATAAACATTTTATTTGACAAGAAAATTTATACTTTCAAATAACACAAACATAATACATAGTTGTTTTATTTAAACTATTAGGAAATTCGAAACTAACATGCTGTGGGCAATTATGTCAGTCAGATAATAAATAACAAACTACACTCCCCGTATCAGTGAGGCAGCTACATTAACAGTATAATTTATTCTTTATTATAAATGTTGACTTACTTTTTCAAGAGACTCTAGCTTTATAAATGCCTTTGAACAAACACCAAATGACTTATTTGCACTGCTCGCAAGCGCAAGAATACAGTATATATCTTCCGAGTTTATTACATCATCATACTCCCTTAAATGAAGAGCTGTCTTCATAGCAGCATCAAAACTACCTGTAAGAGCAAAGTAAGTCTTGTATAGATCATATTTCAATATATACCAGTGCCTATGGGTAATGTACCTAAAGATTAAATGTATCACCAGATATTTACAATTTATGACAGTTGTGACAAATATTTGTCACTATTTACGAGGGTGAGTCAAATATTATATTTTTTTTAAATATTATTATTGTGCAGAAGTGGTACAAAGCCACTTTTCAACATAATCTCCCCCGCGCTCAATGAACGTCCTCAAGCGCTTACAAAGTGCATAAATTCCTTTAGAAAAAAATTCTTTTGGTAGTAGGCGCAGCCACTCATGCACCGCGTGGTGTACCTCTTCTTCATCAGAATGGAACTTCTTTCCTTAAATTGATTCTTTGAGTGGTCCAAAACATATGAAAATCACTTGGGGCAAGGTCTGGTGAGTATGGTGGATGATGAAGACACTCAAAATGGAGGTCTGTGATTGTTGCAACTGTTGTACAGGCAGTGTGGGGCCTTGCATTGTCATGTTGCTAAAGGACACCTGATGACAGCAATCCACATCGCTTTGATTTCATTGCAGGCTGAAGATGATTTTTTTTGGAGATCTGTGAATGATTCACTGGTGACAGTGGTCCCTCTTGGCATGCAATGCTCCAAAATGATGCCTTTTTCGTCCCAAAAGAGAGTCAGCACAACCTTCCCTGCTGACGTTCTGTTCGAAACTTCTTTGGTTTTGGTGATGAGGAATGGCACCATTCCTTGCTCGCTCTCTTTGTTTTCAGTTGGTGGAAGTGAACCCAGGTTTTGTCCCCAGTAATGATTCTTGCAAGGAAGCCATCACCTTCTCATTCAAAGTACCGTAGAAGTTCTTCACAAGCATCAACACATTGTTCTCTCATTTCAGGAGTCAGCTGCCATGGCATCCATCTTGCAGACACTTTGTGAAACTGGAGCACATCATGCACAATGTGGTGTGCTGAACCATGACTAATCTTTAAACATGCTGCAATATCATTCAGTGTCACTCGGCAGTTTTCTATCACTATGCTTCAACTGCTGCAATGTTCTGTGGAGTCACAACTCGTTGTGCCTGACCTGGACGAGGAGCATCTTCCAATGAAGTCAACACCATTTGCGAACTTCCTACTCCATTCATAGACTTGCTGCTGTGACAAACATGCATCACCATACTGAACCTTCATTCTTCAATGAATTTCAATAGGTTTCACACCTTCACTACTCAAAAACCGAATAACAGAACGCTGTTCTTCCCAGGTGCAATTATCAAGTAGGACAGCCATCTTTATACTGATACTGCGATGGTTTTTGTGCATCTGTACTATGCTGCCACCTACAGGCCATTCTGCAAGCTGCTTGTAGCACGCTTACCAACTTACAGGATAACGGCACGAAATTTCAGTTTTTTTATTACAAATTTAAGGTTTTCATTTGACTCACCCTCGTATATATTTTACTACAATAGTTACCAATAATTTATAATTGTAAATAACCCTATTTTATGAATTTTTTTATAGCTTTAAAAATGCGGTTAAAAAAAATTAGAAACATACCTTCATATAACTGTTTCTGTGCCAGCATGAAAAAGTGATATGCTTCTGCACCCTTCCATGCATTGTCAACATATTTTGTATCTATTTCTGAACCAGTGTCACTGTTAAGCAAACCCATCAGAGCAGTACTTCGCCCACCTAGTAACAAAAGATAACATATGAAGTTTGAAAATGCCTTCTGCAGTCATACCAAATTTTGCAATCATAATAGTACTGCCCAACAGTAATGTCAAAACTTGATGTGTAATGGTTAAAAGGAATGAAGCTTTAAACATCTGAATACATGCAACAATGTAGCATTCAAATAATCTAGTAACAAATTGAAAATAGTTCATTTACCATTATAATGAGTAAAAGCAGAACACAACCATCACTGATGCTTAAATTTAAATTCTGATTTTTGGTTTAGGTAACATTATGTCCTGGTTGTGCTTAGTTCATTCAGTCATTGGCATCCTTAATTCTCATCTAAGGTTCACAAAAAAGTTTTAAAAATAATGATGACATTCCATTAACGAAAATAAACTATATGTGGAAAAGAATTCCTAATTTATTTTCAACTGTATCATCAGTTTTCAATTTTTCTTCATTCTACATTTTCTGGTGGATCCTTCCCAGTAGTCACATGAGGCTGGCCACTGATAGAATTTTATTTATACTTTCAAAAAAAGGCTGCAAGACGGTCGACATTAAAATTGTTATAATGCCAGGAAATTTCTAGAGCTTCTTTATGTTCCATGTGCCACCTAATCAATATAACATGGTTTGTGTTAACAGAGTATTGTATGTACCAGCTCACTTTACCTCATTGGTAAAGACCTTTTAGAAATAACAATTTGGATATGGTAATAGTTAATAACAAGTTATCAACACTCTTCAAATTTTCCAAAGGTGTGACAGAGCTACATCCTGTAACTTCAACTGTTTAAAATCTATGTACAGTACATTAAGAGATACTTATATCTACATTTCAACAGTTGCCACCCATTCCATACATATACATCTACATCTACATATATACTCTGCAAATCACAAAACTGTGGGTGGCAGAGGGTGCTCAGCACCAAACCTAATCTCTTTGTTGTGCATTCCAATCCCTAATGGTACGAGGAAAAAAGGAATTCATATAAGAATCAGTGCGGCACCTTATTTCTCTAATTTTATCTTTCCTGTCATGCCGACCCAAATAGGTTGGTGGACGAAGTATTTCACTACACTCGTAAGTGAAAGTGGGAGTACGCATGTTTACCAATAAGTTTATACGAAACGTGCGTCGTCTATCTACCAGAGACTCCCAGCCTAGTTTACTAATCAGTTCCGTAACGCTTTCATAAGGACTGTAGCAAGCGGTCACGAATCGAGCGGCTCTTCTCTGTACTTTCTCTATACTCTCAATCAGCCCCTTACGAAAACGGATCCCAAATGGCACAACAATAGTCCAAATGTGGACGTACAAGAGATTTGTACGCTATCTCCTTTGTTTGTTCATTACAATTTTTCAAAATTCGACCTAGGAACCGCAGCCTAGAATTAGCTCTACCTACCAACGTATTAATATGTAAGTCCCATTTCATGTTCCTTTGTACTGTTACTCCCAAATATTTCATAGAATCGACCACATCAATAACTGAACTGTTTACCTCGTATTTCTGAACAATTGGATTCTTTTTGTTAGTTATGCTCATTGTCTTACACTTTTTACAATTTAGTGTGAGTTGCCACTCAGCGCACCATGCCAAAATAACATCCAGATCACGCTGAATTGCTAAACAATCGGCCAAATTCCTTACTTCCCTATAAATAACCGCATCATCAGCAAACAATCTAAAAAGGCTTTTCACTTTGTCTCCGAGATCGTTTATAAAAATTAAAAAAGAAGTGGTCCTATTACACTTCCTTGAGGTACACCCGATGTGACATCTAGATTAGAAGAACTTTCTCCTTCAACAACGACATACTGCGATCGACCAGTTAGAAAATCCTTTATCCATTCGCAAAGCTGATCCGATATACCGTACGCTCGTAGTTTCGCTAAAAGGCGGTTGTGTGGCACAGAGTCAAAGGCTTTCTGAAAATCTAAAAAAATTGCATCTACTTGTGGACCTGCATCAATAACTTTCATTACATCGTGTGTAAATAGGGCCAGACGTGTTTCACATGATCTTTTCTTCCGAAATCCGTGTTGATTTGTTGTAAGCAAATTATTTTCATCTAGGAAATTCATAATGTTCGAGCATATAATATGCTCCATAACTCTACTACAAACAGATGTTATAGATATGGGACGATAGTTTCCAGGATCGCTGCGATCACCTTTCTTGAAAATCGGAGTTACTTGCGCTATTTTCCAGTCTGAAGGTACTTTTCGCTCTTCTAGGGATTTACTGAATATATCAGACAGAAATGGCCCGATTTCCGCCGCATACTCTGAAAATACTCTTACTGGAATACCATCCAGGCCAGGTGCTTTTTCCCCACTTTAGGAGCTCTAATTGCTTTATGATACCTGCAGTATCTATTCGTAATGATTCCATCTCCAACTCGACACGACGTGGGAAAACGGGAATGCTATCCTTATTTTCGTCAGTAAATGAATTTTTGAATACAGTATTTAGTACATTAGCTTTATCGCGGCTTTCAATAACCTTGGACCCTTCGCGAACTAGTGCTGGAATATTGCTGTTGGTACAACTGACTTTACGAACATACGACCAAAATTTCTTTGGGTTTTCTGCGAGACTCTTAGAGAGAGTGTTTGAATGAAAATCGTTGAAGGCCTCACGCATCACATTATTCACACGTAGTCTTAACTCAGCCAAGGTTTCTAAATCTCTGCGAGACCTCTTCCTTCTGTAGCGTGCGTGTATCCTTCTTTGTTTTTTGAGTAATCTTTTGACTTCGCATGTGTACCACGGTGGATCATTCTCCCCATTTATTTTCCACTTCGGTATATGTACTTCCATACCTTCCTTGATTATATGTATAAATCGATGCCACATCTCTTCAACGGTGTCCTTTGTTAACTTAAAGTTATGGTAATTATTCCTCAGGTAGGTGCTAAAACACTCCTTTGAGGCCTTACTGAATCTGTATACAATCCGTCCATTTCCCCTTTTTCGCTTGGTCATTAATTTGATAGTCGCAATTACCGCTTTGTGATCGCTTATTCCAGTGGTCGTTGAAATATCGGTGAATAATTCTGGCCTGTTAGTAACTAGAAATCTAAAATGTTTTCGCTACCGTTATGACACCGCGTAGGTTCATTCACTAGCTGCTCGAGATGATTATCGGAGAATAAATCGAGAATTACTTCAGAAGCTGCCTTATCCCTGCTACCAGTAATGTGAACATAATTTCGCCAGTCGATATAAGGCAGATTGAAGTCGCCTCCCAGAATCATAGCATGATCCTGAAAACGGCTAGCTATACTGTTAACATTACTTCTTAATTCCTCGGCGATAGCTATGTCAGAATCGGGTGGACGGTAGAAGGCGCCTATGACGAGTTTTGACCCAGGCAACATTGAGTTTAATCCATATAATTTCACAGATAGTATCGACTTCTATTTAATTACATGGGAGGAATTTACTCACAGCTATAAATACCCCCACCTCCATGAGAATGTAATCTGTCTTTACGAAAAACGTTCATGCTGTCTTTAAAAGTTTCGGCGGAACGTATTTCCGGTTTTAGCCAACTTTCTGTACCGATAATGATATCCGCTTCTGTGCTACAAATAATGCTTTCAAGTTCTGGTTGTTTGTTACACACACTTCTACAGTTAATTACGAGTACTTTTAACTGTTGTGATTGTTTTACGTTCCTCCTACATTCCGGTGTTGTATCTGATTGGGTTGCCCGCAACTGTATTTCATGTTTCGTGTCTTCCTCCCTCAGCCTAAAAAACCACCCAGTGCATTCCACACGGCCCCTGCCACCCGTATAGCCGATTCACGTGTGTAGTGCACACCTGACCTATTCAAGGGAACCCTACACGACTCAACCCTATGACGGAGATCGAGAAATCTGCAGCCAATATCATCACAGAAAACGTTCCCTCCCCAACAGCATGCAATCTGTGGCAAAGGTATCTGTTCTGATTCTGAATTTCTCTCCCAGTACTTCCAGAACCTATCCCAAGTCCTTATTTACCACTCCAACCCAGCACACCTTGTACAAAACAAATCACGCCTGCAATCGCCTACCCTCCACGTAACCACTCCCGCCTGGCACCTCTAGAATCCAACCATAGCCCTGTGTTTGTCATCCAGTTCTTGCCTGGCCTCAAATCCATCAATCGAATCCTACAACAGAGACATGACTTCCATCGCTCCTTTCCAGAAATGCGTACACTCTTACCAAAAATTCTGCCAACTGTCCCCCGTACTCAAGGGCTTATCCAGGATCAGAACTAGGGGGAGGGGGGCAACATCTGAACTTGTAAGACAACTTGCTTGTGCACTGGGGTGGGTACACAAACTGCATCTTAACTTTGATCGTGCAAACCTAATGAATTGCAGTACTAAGTTCTTCACACAGTCGCCACCATAGTTTTGACCAGAAACTAAGGAAAAGGTTCAAGTTCAATGATAAAAGTTCACTTCTGATATGATGAGTATATTCTTCAAAACATTACAAAGTTAAAGTACTGCATAGGCATTCAGACAACTTTTCCAAATTTAATTTTACAGATTCGACTGACCACTCGAGCACGACCGAAACCCCACGTTACTATTACTTCTCAATTACATGAATCTTCAGAATAAAACTTCCCTAAGCTGACAAAATTTCTACTTGATGTTGAACAAACTAAAAGTTTGCCGCGCCACGAGCCAAGAGCTAGCCACCCGACATAACGCGCTTACATCGTCTCACTGCTGCTTCTAGAAGTGGGCGCTTCACGAATGCGTCTTTACGAATGGGCGCGCTTAGGCTAAGGGGGAGGTATATATAGAATCGGACCGTGAGAACTTCCTTGTCTTGACTTTCCCAGGGGTTTGATACGATAGCTGATCAGTTTCTGACAACTGTTGCGAAATCCAATTTGATCATGACAGTAAAATTAATCCTAGCTCTCTGAAATTTTGATAGTAGCAAGATATTATTACAAACGTCGAATTAAGTTATTATAAAAAATGTTGTTACTTTAATAGTTTAGCCAGAAAAGAGTCGTAAAGATGTGATTGCCATAACTACCGAAATATTGCTTCTATCGAGCTGAAACAAATTTAATTCTATTCTCCTATTGCTCATCTATTACCTGATTTCAAATAAAGAATTTTACCTATTTTTTAAAATGGTCTAAAACTCGAAAATAAAATTTAATGTCTTGAAATATTTCGAATATTGACTTGAAAATACCTCTAAACAAATTTCCCTAATGAAAAACTATTACTGTAAAAATTTGGAATCTCTAAGTTAATTCCCTGATTTATTACGAATTTTTGTAGATATCACCCTCGGCGAATGTCGAGCGATTGCATCATTGCTTACTCGCGCCAAAACCCATTTTATTTTATTACTATAAAATGCTTTAATATTTTGAAATGAATCTTTTACAGAAGTCTTTAATTTTAAATAAACTTTACTCTGAATATAATTTCTTTTCATGAATCCCCGAAAAAGACTGAAATATCGAACTTTTACCTAAATCACATGTCTGGCTATATCAAATTATATTCAAAAACGATCTTTAGGTTACATGAATCTTTCTAAAACTTTAATATGTTATCTAAACCGAAATTACGATACTTTATCTCTATCACTTGACTTCTTAACTGTTTTCCTGATAGCTAAATGCTTCGTGTTTAGAGTGGAAAAATTACGTGATAAAATTCAAAACCGGCAAATCACTTTCAAACATATTCAGACTCTAAGTAAGATCTTTTAATAACAAAACTAATTATCTACTGGCTATATATCTACCTAAACATCTTTTAAACTAACGAAATATCTTGGTTTATTGAAACTAAATGAAAGTCAAACACTACCTATACAAATCTGAGGTTAAGTTTCTGATCAGCTGTTTAAATGAATTTAACTATTGAATTTACTGCTTATACTTGAACAAATACTTATTTAGGACATATTACTGGGAAATATTATCAAAAATTAACTATAAAAATGTCTTTAAAAGGGTGTTCCCATATACTTCAACTGAACCTGCTATCTCAGCAACTAATTTCGTTATGCGAAATTCTAAGATGTGTTACATGCCCCCCGAAGATTGAAGTTATTTTCCAAAGAAAACTGACTGAAATCTTGAAAATCTTAGGTGGTGCAAGACTAAAATCCCCTTATTCTACCTACTTCGTGGGTTGGTCGGCCCAGTCATACTTCCTTTCATTCATTCTCACTCATACTTGTATCAAAATTATCATATTAATTTACCAAAATGTTATCAAAAATTCAAAATTACACAAAAATCATAAATATGAAATCATCAAAATCTTCAAAAATCTTAAATTCTACAACATTTGTTTACATTTGTGTACATAAAAATGAAATATTTTGTTTTCATAAATGTTCAGTTTTTAACTGTTCTTTGTTTCCTTATTCTATTTTACAAAAATACTCAAAAAATTCACTTTGTTCACTGCACAATAAATGTGTCCATTTTAACTGTTTTGTTCTGTTTCATTAACAACTCCCTAAATGGGCTAAAAGCCATGTCCTGTCATGGGAGTAGACCATATGTGTGGGGCAAAAACGAATACAAAACAACGCCCCCAAGCTGTGTCTGCCGAGTGCACAAGTCCCTGGCGTCTGACGCAGCAGATGCACCAAAGGACCTCGGTCAGTCAGCTGGTCTGAAACATAAAAACCAAAAAAAACAAGTGCATGAGTTACCTATCATGAAATATCTACATAATAACTTACAAGAAATAGTAAATAACATACAAATAATATAATACAAAGAGTATACATTATAGTAATACAAAATGATTACAAAAGAGTGATTAGAATAAAGTTTCAAAAGTTGAGAAAAATAATAATCATTGAAAAACGACAAGAATATGAATGGATTATTTACTCATTACAAAATCAAGAGTTAAATACAATATGTTAAGAGAAAAATATCTTTCAAAATAAAGTTGAGAAACATCAAAATTTCTAAATACAGCATGAAGTGCTTGAAAACGTATTAACTGGTTTATTAGTCATACATAATATTGGAAACATAGTAGAATATAATAGCATGAAAAAATCTTATAGGGGGTAATCCTAACTTAAATACTAGGCACAAAATAATGTGTGTACTAAAAGGTCATTTCTTAGAATGTCTCTGTCACTATTATCTGACATATGCATTTGAGAATACAAAAGTAAATCACTGTTTACAGAAAGGGTATCTTAAACTAAATTACATAAATAAGTAACAATAAAAGTAGAGAATCAATGTTAAGGAAACTCTGTTTCCAATCAGCAGTACACTGCTGCTTACAAAATGTCTAACTGTTAAAAGTAACACAACACAGTTGTGTAGGTACCAGTACACTGGTACAGGTGTTTTATCAAAATAGGTCAATGTATAATAAAGTATTATAATGGGAAGGAAAGCCTGTAGCTAACCTATATACAAAGTATCAAAGGGAATATAAATACCGCATGTAAAATTTACATGGAAAAGTGTCAAGGGTCAACCTAAGTTGATTGTCATGGAATGTGTGTGTACTCACAAGGTTGTCAGCTGTTAGCTGAACAAAATGTTTTGAAAATCGTCTTATTGACATAAGCAAGTTGATTTGAAACAATTACAAGGAAAAAATGTTGAATATCAAATATAATTAAATGCTTTAGTACTTTAGTATCACTGTGACAGTATATTGAAATCCTTATCTTGTTACTAACATCCTTCAATTCTGTAAGTGTATAAGACAATAGTAATTGCCGTCACAAAACCTCTCTAAGGTACATAAAATAACACTTAGGGCAGTACATCACTCCCAAAATAGTGTTCAAGTCTTTCTTCCTCAACAAGAATTTAACTCACTTCAGTGTCGAAATGATATCTACAAGACTCCATTATCTGTAACAAGCTTGGTTATTTCCGCTTTTGTCTCCATAAAAATGTAATCAAACTCTGTTTCCTATATTGTATGTTGTTGGTGTTGTGTAACTAATAAAAATGAATGGCGCCTTAATATTTTATATGTGTGGTCATCATCCCTAGATGCCAAATGAATTAAATATAATGTGACATGCCGCAAATCTGCTTTAGGCCATGCACGAAGTATGAGGTCGCCTTGTTACACTAATAATTATATGTATTTTGATAATAATAAGGTCATCCCATTTTCGGTGATGCCGAATACATAATAATAGAATAATAATAATGGGTGGAAATGCGAATAATAATAAAAATGAGGATCGCAGGCAAAGTCTGAGCTATATATTTCCTGGTCCTGATATAATAAAGCATTCCCCCAATATATTGTTACTACTTCTCTACCATCCACCCCCTCTCTTCTCTCTTCTACAAATATAGGTAAACATGAATGATCTTCACTTCTACTTCAACTAGAGCATCGACTCCCTCTATTGTCCAAACAACTTTATCCTGCTGAAAATCAGTCTTCACATCCATAAGCTCCACCCTTGGTGACTCAGAAATCCTATCCCAACTAATCTGGTCAATGGCTTCCCAAGGTAGATGTTTAAGAATGGTTGGATCAAAGTACTCTTTAGAAATGTAAAGCTGTTGCAAAACTACTGGTCCTAAAACTACCTCAAAAATCAAAGTCAGCTGAGTAAAAGACTCAGATAAGCAAATACTACATGTCCAAAAGTTATCAAAATGAAAAATACTTAAACTAACATAGGTTATCAGAGAATTGGTGCAAATGTAGATTTCCAATGTGTGCACCTGAACAGGAGGATTAGTAGGTTTAAGTTTAAAAACATTCCTCCAATCAGCAAAGAGTATATGTCTGTTCAGTGGGAAAGTGTTCAAATAGTTTTTAAATTTAGGAGCCCTCCCAAAGCATTGATAGCTGAAAATAGTTTTCTTTTTGTTTGTCTTTCTGTGCTGACATAGCATGGGTATTGGGGGTTGTGAAAGATAAACATCAGTTTCTTCCATATGATAGGGTTGAAAGAGTTTCAGCACAATGTCAAAGGAACAGCACAATGTCAAAGGAACAGCACAATGTCAAAGGAAGTTGTACTGAGGTGTCTATAGTTTGAAAAATCTCTTAGAAAGTGATGTAGGCTATCCCCAATGTGAGAAGTGTTGAAAATCAAAGTCAGTACCTCATGTGAAATATTTTGAAAAAGAATAAAATGTGCTATCTGCTTTGCTAATCTGACAATCTCCCAAATGGGCACTGGTAGCAATGAAAAATTTCTATTGCTGTTCTCAGGGAACATTTTAGTTGTTAACTGTATATTCAACTTGTCAACAAACGTTAACTTTTTCAATTTCTTGCTGCATGGTTTGCTAGAAACTTGTTGTGTGCAAACTAATGGAATATGGGAATCAGCTGAGTGATGAGTATTGCTATCAACATTGAGATTATTTAGGTCATCACTATTTTCTAAAATTATTGGTATGGGTTCATTATTCCCACAAAGATCAGAAATAAGTTTCACTGCTGTATTCAAAGGTTTGTTAGTTGCTTCTTGTGTGCAAACTAATGCAGTAAGGGAATCAGCTGATGTAATAATGCTAGGTTCTGTCACCTCTGTAGGTGCAGAATGTGTTTTAGAGTTTCCAAAATTATCTACAACAGGATCAGCGTTAGTATCAGCTGATGCAGGTGAAGACTCTGGTTCATTATTAATTAGGGTTTCAATAATAGTATGTTGTAGTGGTGGTGAACATGTGAATTTACTAAAACAGCTGATGGCTGCGAAATGGTGTGTGCTACTAGAGCAGCTGATTCTTCTACAGAATGTTGAAGACCAGCAGAGATTTCTGCAATCTTTAAGTCTTGTGCCTCCACTTTATTGAGCAAAAAGTGTGTATCTTTCTGGCATTCATCTCTAACATAATTTATTTGCATTTGACAATCTAAAAACTTTGTTTCTACCGCCTGAGCATGTTGGTTGAAGGTGTGTAACATTTCTGTGCGGTGTGCTTGGAATTGTTTGTTCAATTGTTGTCTACTGTTTTCACATGTCTCTACAGATTTTACTAATTTGTTTTCTAAATGCGAGATCTTGTCGTCCAGTTGTTGACTAATACGTTTTTCGAGAGACTCTGTTTGGGCTGTGAACTTTTTTGTGAGTTCCTGTTTCAAAGCTACATAGGAGTTAGCAATGGTAGTATTTAAATCTGACTTTAGTTCTTTAAACTCTTTATTTTGTTGTTCAAACTTGTTATTGATATCTTGTGTCTGTTGGTCAAACTTATTATTAATGTCTTGTTTCAGTTGTTGGGAATCTTGTTTTTGTTCATCTAATTTATTATTAAGAGTATGAAATTCATCTTTGTGCTGGTCAAATTTTTGGTTAAGTGCCTGGAGCAGAGATGCAATGTCAGTAGAAGGGTTTGTAGGTACTGTCTGTACATTACTAATAATGGTTTCAGTAGATGGTTGGGTAAGGTTCTGTGTTTCAGGTGTGTTGTTAGCCCTATTATTCCAACCTCGAAAATCGCTCTCAGAGCTAGTGTGTGAGGTAACACTGTGAAAATTAGGATCAGAATTATTTAGTGAGCTACCCTGTTTCAGTTGTGAACTATCTTCCATATCAGACTCATCTGAGTGGAGAGGAATATCAGCACTAAGAGTAGGTGTCCAATTAGCAATTTGTTCTGCTAAAAGTGCAGCTTGTAAAGGATGAGGTTGTTGATTATTATTTATAATTTCCTCCTGGACTGGTATAGTATCAGTAGTAGACTGAAGGGAATTGTCAGAAATATTACTTGTCTCAGTAACATCAGGCTGAATTTGGTTATCAGTTAAATTTTGAGACCTAGTCCTCATTGAGTGACTTCTAATATCACTAGTTGACTGCATAATGAAAGTTGTAAAATAAGAAAAGGGAAATAAAAATAGTGAAAGAATATTAAAAATATCCTAGAAAAGTTACACCTATTATCAAAAGAACGCTCACAAAGAAAAAGATTTGTTATGAAACAGGTGGATGGATCTAACCCCAAAATTCAGTCAGCTGTTCACCAAATATGCTGACGAACAATGTTGGAAATTTGAAAACACATAAACAGAAACACACAAAACATAGAAACACACAAATACAAAGCTTAAAATTATCCTACAGAAATACACAAAACTTCACACGCAATACAAAGCCTGTAAAATCGTCACACGCAGAATGTAAACAGAGTATGGTACTCTTTGGAAAAGATGCTCAATTTTTGTCAGTGAAAATAAAAACAGTAATGACAACCGCGAAATAGTTATTACATGTAGCATTAAAAAAGAATACGCCTAGTATAATCAGGCTTGTAGTGAATTGAATCACTAAAAAAGTTTATTACACCACTATGTGGGAGAGAAAAAGTAGTTACTGTGATTGTAACAAATGAAATGCTTAATAAGCTCGGTTCAACTATTTCCAAGGGGTGTGGTACTACTGCGTTATGAAAGTTTGAATGGAAGAAAACGCGGTAGTGATAGAAAAGGAAATGTTCTCGGCAAGGCTCAGATTTCGACGTCACCTGAGGTGAGAACGGCCCACGATGCAAGTTTATGAATTGTTGATTGCGAATGCGCGGAGCAAGAAGCAGAGCTATACTTATCTTGAAGTGTCGCTCAAGGCGAAAAATGATGCTCTGCGATGTGCAGCTGAAGTCGGCGAGAGGCGTCTGTACGCGTCGATCGCACAGCGCCGGCTGGTCCGGACGTCGTAACAGGACGTCAACAGCACGGGAAATGCTGAAGGACCCAGCTGGTAGACGGTAGGTGGCTGCTACCCGGGATGTCGTAGCATCAGCAGCGGCGGCAAAAGTGTTGTCGCCCAGGGTTGTCATGTAGTCGTAGAAGCTGTAGGAAATCTCGATGATGGTTGTAGCTCGATCTTGAAGTGCGTTGGCGAAGTCGAATGGCCAGAAAATTTAGAACGAATTTTGCCCTACATTGTCGCCATGTAAGACAACTTGCTTGTGCTGGGGTGGGTACACAAACTGCATCTTAACTTTGATCGTGCAAACCTAATGAATTGCAGTACTAAGTTCTTCACACAGTCGCCACCATAGTTTTAACCAGAAACTAAGGAAAAGGTTCAAGTTCAATGATAAAAGTTCACTTCTGATATGATGAGTATATTCTTCAAAACATTACAAAGTTAAAGTACTGCATAGGCATTCAGACAACTTTTCCAAATTTAATTTTACAGATTCGACTGACCACTCGAGCACGACCGAAACCCCACGTTACTATTACTTCTCAATTACATGACTCTTCAGAATAAAACTTCCCTAAGCTGATAGAATTTCTACTTGATGTTGCACAAACTAAAAGTTTGCCGCGCCACGAGCCAAGAGCTAGCCACCCGACATAACGCGTTCACATCGTCTCACTGCTGCTTCTAGAATGGGCCTTCACGAATGCGTCTTTACGAATGGGCGCGCTTAGGCTAAGGGGGAGGTATATATAGAATCGGACCGTGAGAACTTCCTTGTCTTGACTTTCCCAGGGGTTTGATATGATAGCTGATCAGTTTCTGACAACTGTTGCGAAATCCAATTTGATCATGACAGTAAAATTAATCCTAGCTCTCTGAAATTTTGATAGTAGCAAGATATTATTACAAACGTCAAATTAAGTTATTATAAAAAATGTTGTTACTTTAATAGTTTAGCCAGAAAAGAGTCGTAAAGATGTGATTGCCATAACTACCGAAATATTGCTTCTCTCAAGCTGAAACAAATTTAATTCTATTCTCCTATTGCCCATCTATTACCTGATATCAAATAAAGAATTTTACCTATTTTTTTAAAATGGTCTAAAACTCGAAAACAAAATTTAATGTCTTGAAATATTTCGAATATTGACTTGAAAATACCTCTAAACAAATTTCCCTAATGAAAAACTATTACTGTAAAAATTTGGAATCTCTAAGTTAATTCCCTGATTTATTACGAATTTTTGTAGATATCACCCTCGGCGAATGTCGAGCGATTGCATCATTGCTTACTCGCGCTAAAACCCATTTTATTTTATTACTATAAAATGCTTTAATATTTTGAAATGAATCTTTTACAGAAGTCTTTAATTTTAAATAAACTTTACTCTGAATATAATTTCTTTTCATGAATCCCCGAAACAGACTGAAATATCGAACTTTTACCTAAATCACATGTCTGGCTATATCAAATTATATTCAAAAACGATCTTTAGGTTACATGAATCTTTCTAAAACTTTAATATGTTATCTAAACCGAAATTACGATACTTTATCTCTATCACTTGACTTCTTAACTGTTTTCCTGATAGCTAAATGCTTCGTGTTTAGAGTGGAAAAATTACGTGATAAAATTCAAAACCGGCAAATCACTTTCAAACATATTCAGACTCTAAGTAAGATCTTTTAATAACAAAACTAATTATCTTCTGGCTATATATCTACCTAAACATCTTCTAAACTAAAGAAATATCTTGGTTTATTGAAACTAAATGAAAGTCAATCACTACCTATACAAATCTGAGGTTAAGTTTCTGATCAGCTGTTTAAATGAATTTAACTATTGAATTTACTGCTTATACTTGAACAAATACTTATTTAGGACATATTACTGGGAAATATTATCAAAAATTAACTATAAAAATGTCTTTAAAAGGGTGTTCCCATATACTTCAACTGAACCTGCTATCACAGCAACTAATTTCGTTATGCGAAATTCTAAGATGTGTTACAAACTGGGGGGGGGCAACTTGTATTTTTTTGAGGAAGTGGGATGGGGGACTGAAAAAAGTCGATTTCTTACAAAATAATAATCAATCCTATTTAGGAAACTATTTTTATTATTGATTAACATACTAATCCAAGGACCTACCATGCAGTTAATCAAGATCGTAACTCAATTATAGTTTTTTATACAAACATTAATCGTCTCGGATTCTCAGAATAATTTTCAGTAATTTTCTTTGTTAATATCTCAGGGTGTACTTTCACAAAATTTCGATACACAGTCATCGGGCATTGTCCAGTCAATCTTTCCTCTCCCAAAGTGCTCCTGAGCCAGTTCTTCACTTGTTGAAGCATACTGAAGGCAACTTGATTTTTCTTTTAGGGACGAAGCAGCCCCCCCCCCCTTTCCCCTCGCTGAGTACGCCCATGCCTTTACTCGTTTCAGCAGACCACCTAACCTCAAAAACATCTTGGTTCACAAATACCCTCCATCTGACTCTCCTAAAACACCTTATCGATCTTTTCCATGCAATAGACCTTGCTGCAAAACCTGCAACATGCATCCTCCCACTACTACATACTGCAAACCTGCCACAGGGGAAACCTTCCCCATCATTGCACATGCCACATGCTCCACTACGCACAGTGTATACCAGCTAACTTGCCGCCATTGCAATAGTTCCTATATAGGCCTGATTATACAACCACTTTCAACCAGAATGAATGGCCACTGACAAACAGTATACACCCACAATTTATATCTTACTATACCAGAACATGCTAACTACCATAAGTCCAACAGCCTCAATGAGTGTTTCACCATGAGAACAATAAAAGTTTTTTTCCCCGAAAGCACCGCCGCCTCAAAACTTCGGAGATGGGAACTTGCATATAAAAATATCCTAGATACCAATCACCCACCCGCCTCAACCACTGATAAAATTCCTTTCTTTGATGCATCATTCATTATTATTTTTACTATTAGCATTGTTGTCTTTTAACTTATTACTATTTTTTTCAAAATTTATCTTTCTATATTTATTTCCCTAATTTTTGTATTCGTTTCTACATTCCACACCCTTTTGGTACATTCATATTTCTATCACCATCTGCGATATACATATTTATATATAACATCTCAGTCACACCGCCATATTGATAATCCACTCTGTCATGTATGAAACTTCGGCATGCGCACACCTCCCGAGCCACATGACATTCTTTAGCATGAATAAGGTTTAAAATCGAAATATGGTGTATTTTTGTGTTCGTGATACATGTTCTCCTGCCGCTGACTTCAACTTTGGTGAGTGACATTTTCCCTTTCCTTGTAATTTATAAGGAAGGGATAGATAAAGTACACCCAACACTAACTTAAGTTGAAAGGAGGGCAGCAGCAACACAACACAAGAAACCACAATATTTTGGGGTTAACAATTTGTCAAATTACAAGAAACAAGTGACTGAGCTCGTGCGAGCCTTTTTTTTTTTTGAAAACTGGTTCCAACAATGGAAAATTCTTATGCTGCAATGTAGGGATTGGGAGGGGATGTAATTTTAAGGGGGTTAGTGTTTAAATGTCAAAGTTATAAAATAGGAAATTTCATAAATTTAGTCCGTTTATTATTTGTTGTTTATTCATCTCCTTATTACTTAAATCAGTTTAAGTGATCTTCATATTGCCAAAACATCCAGAAGTTCTTGACGATCATGCAACTTCACTCATGTGAGTCTTGTTATTAAGGTTCACCCAACCTACCTGAAAGATTGATTCTAAGAGTGTGCATTTGGACATCCCGGTATTAATATTCCTGTTATACCCAACAATACAGGATCTCCCACAGTGGTGACTAAACAAAAAATTGGTCAGGTAGTAGGAAAAGGTTTCAAAATTCTGCACTTGTTGCAGAGAGTGATGAGGGGATGTACAAGAGAAGTAAATGAACTGGGTTACAGAACTTTGGTCAGACCGTTGCTTGAATATGGTAGTGTAGTATAGCTCCCACATTTTGTGTATCAAATACATGAGTTGGAGGGGGTGCAAAAAATGGCTGCTAGATTTGTTTCTGGAAATTGCTGCAGAATGCAGTCGGTAGCAGATATGATAAAAGAGCTGGAATGGGATTCACTGGAAGACAGGAGGAGGGTGAAGAGGGTCATGGGAGTGTACAAGTCGTATATTGGTGATGAGACATGGAAAGATATTGGTGTAAGAATTATAAGTAAAGCATGGAAGGGAAAAGATGACCATGACCACAAGCTGGCACTCAATTTCAAGCACAAGGGTGTAGGAAGATTCTCTTTTTTGGGTAAGAGTATCAGGGATTGGAATAAATTACCAAGAGAAATGATGAAAAATTTACCAAAAATGTTGAAAGAATTTAAAGCTAAAATTTGCAGAGGGCAAATGTAGGTGGGTGCAGGAAAGGGAGAAGATGGGTGTGTAGGGAAATTGCCACCGGGGCATGCGCACCAATGCAATTTAATTAAATATTATTATTATATTATAAGGCAACTTCCTTATGAGCGTCTTCAGGAATTAATTGGAAGATTGGCTCTCACACGCTTAAGTCCCATTGTAATTATAAAACCTGGCTCTTAAACTGTATCAAACCACATAGCCAGCAACATAAGCAGTGTAACTATACCACACCTAAGGGAGCCAAATATTATGAGATATGACAGTCTCACCATTTGCTGCTTTTTGAACCACACAACTAATTTTCCAAAAGATTAACAAAGAAGATCACAGCAGTTTGATACCCCATGTATTGATATTAATAGAGATCCTTGACATCTTGTGAGCCTGCTGCCCCGCTTTTTTATTTAGTAAACCAAACTCTCATGTTGTATTACTATCATGAATGTTATACTTCATAATAGTGACAATGAAACTGCTGTTAGGCAATGGAAATAAGAAATAATAGGGAAAAATAACCCATCACATACAACGAATAAAGGTTAGAGGGCCAGGCTAATCACAGAAAAATATGACATTAATTCGGACCTTAATCATGTCAGAGGTGAGATATGTGGCAAGGGGAAAGATGTGTGCAAATCCAGACCTACCACATGAATGAATGAACCAAGTGGAATGGTTAGGTACTGCAATAATAGTAGTTGTAGGAAAGAATAATCTCTCTGTAATGACCAAACCAAGTAAAATAAAATGAATAAATTTTATAAAAATCTGTTAAAAAATAAAAATAAACAAAGGATGAATTGTTTATTTATAATTTCATAAGTGACAGGTTCAAAGGTGGGTTCTTAATGGAGGTTGATGGCAGGTCTAAGATGTCTAAGGTCTAAGATATATTGGCAAGACAGATCCCAACTACAGAGTTCTGAAGGGGTGGTTGCATCAGGAAAAATCTGAAGCTGTTGCTGAAAAATAGTTGTTGAGATTGACAGAGTTGTGTGAACTGGCATCAGCTTCCGCTGGATGGAAGTACAAACTGTTTGCCTGTGAATTTGTGATTCGTGATGGACAGTTGTGTAGTGATTTAGACAATATAAGAAACTGTGCAGTGAAGGCAGATACATTGATAAATGAGGTGAATAGTAGTGCAAGAGGCACGTCAAATAATAGGAAAAGATTTTCTTGTTTACAGCACTGCAATAGGTATCGATGGCTGAATGCAAGCTGCAAATTTTGTGATGAGGTATATTGGATGAGGAAGATTGATGTGGTGGTCTAGGAGAGTCATAAAATGGATTATTTGTAGACCAAGATGTTCATCAGATTGGGAGGTCTGCTGAAGTAAGTGTGTGGGGTAATTAGTAGGATTTTGGGAAGGAGGAAGTGGATTTCTGCGAAGGAGTGTAGAAAATCATGCACATGGTGAAGGATCTGATTAATGGACTAGAAGCCAGGAGAGAGCAGGGTGATGAATATTCGACTGTGGTCAGCTTTAAGAGATGCAGAATGGGTTGTGAAGTAGAGATTTGATTTTTCAAAAGATTACGGGGAGGGAGGGATAGTAGTGGGAGATGAGAGCTGTGATAGTTTTTGTAATACACAAATAACTTAGAAGAATTATTACACAAGACCAATAAATATATTAGCTGTAAATTTTGTCTTAATTCACTCAATCAATACTTTATATGAAGCTATGACAATATACTATGCAAATGAATAGATTTAAGAAAAGTAGTTATGACAGGTCAGTTACAGTCACCACCAAATTTGATGTGAATATCTCATTTTTGGAAGCAATTAATAATACAAATTGACTTAATTTAGAAATGTAAGTAAAAAAATTGACACTAAAACATTTGAGAGGAGCATAAAATTTAACGTAATTATAAATATCAAAGTTTGAATATAATGTTTTCAAAAAATAATGTGTCATACCCAGACAGAGATAATATTGTTAAAAATAGACAAAACATGTCCATTGGTCATTGAGATATAATGATTTGATGGCATATAAAAATCATGATTATAATACTTTCTCTTAAATAGCCATATATGGAAAAGGTAATAAACAATGCAGGAGTTAGATGATGTCCATGAATATAAAATAGTTGTTTATGAAAGCTGTTGGTGAAATTCCAACACAGCACTCATACAAATTCAATTGGATATAGTAACGATATATGACATGAAAAGCAACAAAACTATTGGATAAATTTGACAATTATTACCAGTGGAACCAACTGCTTTCTGTTTCAAAAGTTGTTGATGTTCTTCAATTAAGAGTGCTGCCAGAACATACAGTTTTTTTATTCTCTGAGGCTGTGATTGTTTCTTTGTTTCCTGCTCTGCTACCTGTGAATAAGTTTTTAAAATAGTAACATTAAATCTCACTAAACTGCTATCATTTCATTAAAGCCACATGCTACCCAAAGATTAAAAGTAGTAAAAATGATTTCATAGAATCATCATTCCATTTGAAGATATTAATACTTTATTTCAGCATATTGTGTAAAATGAAACATTATAACTTTCGTTCTAAAGCAAATTAAAAAAAAAAAAGTTTGAAAATTCTGAGCTCTTATTGGAATGATGACTTTTAGGGATCCAGTAAAAATAAGTGCCAGTGGTTGTCCTGTGATAAGTAATGTAGAGTAATAAATACAATGCTAGGTTTTTTTTACAGTATATGTGATGTGTGCTGGGAGAAAAAGGTTTGGAACTGACGTAACACCCTTCAAAGTCCCCTTGTAATTCTACACATACACGCAATACAGTGGTTTCTGAATTACCAGAAACAGTTCTGAAAACTTCTTTTTAGTAAGCATGTAGTTGCTCCATGCCATTTTGTAATTGTCACATCATTTCCATAAGTGGGATTTTTAAAATGTTGCCACTTTCCTAATCAAGCATTAAAGTCTTTAGGAATATTTTTGAAGCATTCTGGAAATTTGTTAGATAAGGTTGTTGCTTGTTCACTGAAAGTAGCTTGAAAATTTCCACAATTTTTCAAATGCCCAAATTTTTGGTCAAATTGCTCTGTACTAAACACAACTAATCCAAAACTTGTTAGAAATTTCCCAGGTAGTCAAACAATGACACTACATAATCAATTTCTACACGCTTTCTGTAACCAATGTGTTTGATTTGTTGATGTTGCTCTTGTGTAATTACCACTCTCCACTGACATTGCTATATAAAATGTTTGTTAATTTTAAAATCAGAATGTGACAAACACTATTTACACTGAATCAATACTTGCTGTGAGCTTCTATGGAAAAAAGATCAGGTATTAGCATGAAACTTCCTTATAAAAGAGCACAAAAATTCCAATTCCACTCCATCGTTACTTACTGAAGAAAAAATAAATGTGATTCGATAATTTTTGAATGAATCTTGTATGGCTTCTCAGTATTGTTGATGTAACAATTTTTTTATTGAAATCTCTTAATATCTCCAAGTTAGTCAAGAAATTTTACATTTAGTGTTACTATTTTTCTTCTTGTTCCATAGAGACCATATAAGGACATAATACTCAACTGTTATATTTGGAAAGAGTTCTGATTATGTTGCTCCTACCTCTCACTTGTCCAAAGGGTGTCTTTCTTCATATGATGGTTTGTCCTGGATGCTCATTAGCTTAAGCATTCTACTGAGACATATTTAATCTTCAAAGACTGTTACTGTCTCTCTATCTTTATTCCTTCAGATGTTTGCTCATTTCTGTCAGCCATAGTGGTCTGGTCTTTTATTTTTTTCAAAGCTGGCTGGCTGGTTGGACAATCTGGTACAATGTATCCTGGAGATATGACTATAAAATGTCAGACGTCTCTTTTTGACCAAGTCTGTGATTTTTTGAAAGTACCAGTAGCAGAGGTCCTGATTAAGTCAATTTCTATACTTGTGCCCTTCGATGGCTGGTCCCAATATCATTCTCTCCTGAATTTTGAATATTTTTGTTTAAATATTAGCATCTAAGGCTTCAGGGCATTTGACTACCTAGTCTTCATTTTAGCGGAAGAATTTTTATTGTAAATTTCTTGGTCCTGCCATTCTCCTCCCTGTGAAGTACACAAGAAGATTCATTATTTCATGATGTATTGTGTTTTTTCAAGTGACATTTTGTAAGGTTCAAATGTTTACCAGGGTTAGGATAACCAGTAATCACCTCGAATATAACTGTGTTTGTTAGCCTTGGATATTAGATTGTTCAAAAGTTTTGGATGCCACCATCTTGATACCCTCAAAATGGAAGAGGTAGGTTCAATTAATAAATAAAATCACTGTTGCTAATTTAAAGTTCAAAGCTCCATTTGATACATTTTTTTTACAGGTTCAAACAATCTGTAGGCAATCGGAATTCTTCACCAAAATATTTGACTACAAGTTACGATAAGTAATCGGACCAGACCAAATCTTGTTGCTGAATGAAATTCACATGAAAATATTTGAAACTGTTTTGCCACACTCACCAAAATCTTATGATGGCTGCCTACATTGCCTCACACCATGCTTCCACTGTCCTCCTTCCTGAACTAAGAGAGCTTGGACCGACACACGATATACTCCAGTGGTTTCCAGGGACAGACAGTAATTAGTCCCCATCATTCATATAAGTAACCTAGTGTCGTTTGACCATAATTCTTCTGCCACAGCCAGTCATGTGACATCCCAAGGAGTGAAAAATGATGTATCCTTGCACCTCTATTTTGTCATACTTGTAACCTTAGTGACTCAAAATATTCCTATTGATCTGAAATTATGGCAGTAGCTAGGTTGATTAAAAAGTGTTAATTTTTACCCTTATGAAAATTTTCGTAGCCTTAATAGTTTGGCCATGAAATACTATTTTCTGCTTAACTCAAAACTGCTTCTAATTTCCACAATTTTGCAGCTACGAAGCTGAAACAACTTTTATTTGACTTCTAATTTATTTCTCTTTCATTTGGTACCAAGAACGTATAATGTTTACTATTCTTTAACAGCTTGAAGCAAAACGTTCTGCAATCATGAATTTTGACCCCACTACCTGACATCTCGGTGAAACCTACTTTATATGATTCTATGTGTTCTAATTCGACAGTTGTGTAAATTTGAAGTCACTACCTGACCTCTTCGATTTACTATGAATTTCTGTAAAATCGTTCACTTGAAGGCTATCTGTCTGGTCATTTTTGCTACAGCATCTCCCCGCTAAAACTCTTACAAAAATTTACTTTCTCTTATCGTGACCCAATGACTTAATGAATTTAAATAAAACTTCCTGAAGACTATTTGTGTTGTATTATAGTGTATCCTCACTTGAATTTACATTTGTTATCTAAACTGGTTAATTTTACATTACCCACATGTTCAAAGTTTTTAAACCGTTCAAAAATCAACCTTTAAACTTAATTGAGCATTACCCAACTCTAATCTGTTGTTTAAGCCAAAATTACACTTTTTTCTAACCGTAAACTGACTTTCTCTCTAGCAAAATATAACTTCTAGAATTTAAAGTATACAATTGTATCTTAAGGCTACCTACCGGCTTTTAACTTTTAATGTATTCAAAACTCTTTAGTAAGATTCTCTAGCTACAAAATTGCTATCGCCTCTTTACTAGTTATTATTCAAAATGTCTCCCATAATGAAGGAAATGTTAACTTTTATGAAATATTCTGAAGCCAAATACTAGATATGTTGATCTTATGTCCTGACTATATATAACTGTTTAGTTTGAATTATAACTTGAATTGACTGATTAAATGGCTTTAAAACTGCTGTTCCATGTTATCTAATTGAGCCTGTTGTTCCGTAAATAAATTTTGTTATGTAGTTTGAGAAATTTTAGGTTATTTTACAGTTTGTAGTCCTGCCTTCGCAGCTTATTATCTGAGATCACTGAATTGATTAACTGATATTTCTACTGAATTAGACAGAAGTGCCAGGTTGTCAGTTAATGCCAGGCAATCCATATTAAGTCTTTTGCACTTGCATCCCCTATAGACACCACTTGGGAACTCCTCTTTAGATAACTCATTTCTCCATTCTCTTAAGAGATTTTCTAGAGGAGAAGGGATAATGTTTCTCTGAACTTCACCCATGATCTAGTGTATTTAAAGTCTGCTGGATGAGGATATGGATCCTCTGATCTGGTAATGCTTCTTGTAAGATTTTGATAGTAGATCTGTAAACTGAGTCATGTGCCTTCTTAATGTTGCCACATATGCATACTTCTTATCAGATACTTTTACTTACTTGAGTACTGACTTCAGGTTGAGTATCTGTTCAATACTAGAGCAACTTTTTCTTAATTGCCCTTAATATTTACCTAAATCTGTGTAATAAAAAACTTTCTTTCTTTTTTTTTTTTTTTTTTTTTTTTTTTTTTTTTTTTTTTTTTTTATGTGTAGGACAGCAAAGAGATTCCTCAATAATTGTTGGTGTCAGTCACATGGACTTTCTAGTGTAAGAACTGAAAAAATGTGGCAGTCCAGTCACTATGCAGTGTTGCAGTCTCCTAGATTTTTACAGGATCTCTTTCAATCTGCTGCGACAGTGGAACAGGAAGAAATGCCAGAAGGTGATATTAATGTGAAAAGGAAACAAAATGCAATCGCAATCATCTATTTCCTTTTGCTGAGCCCCTATTATTATTATTTTGAGTTAGTGAAATGTTTTTGTCATTGCTGCCTTCCTCCGCTCAATGTTGGTGACTGATGAGTCTACTTTATCTTTCCTTTCCATATTAGTAACAGATTTTGTTTATTGCAACCCTATAACACTCATTATAGTATATTTCTGACCTATCTGGTGGATTTTCATAAAAACACAGTTCCTTTAATTTTTTATGAAATTACTTTTTAGACTTCTTTACCTGGAAGAGTAGTTTTGCAGCATCTAAAAAGTGATTTGCTTTCCGGTAAAGTTCCACTGCTTCAAGTAATTTGTTCTTTGACAGGAGATGACTAGCATATTTTGATAGCAAGTCATTTATTTCTGGAAGTTTATACTGTTTTGCCAGTTCAACAGCTTGATCCCACTGATTCAGAGATACACATGTGTCAACTGCTAGCTTGACTTCACCAAACTAAAAAGGAAATACAACACAAACAGTTCCATCAAATAAAAAACTGTATCCTCAGCAAAACAGATCACTGAATGAAAACCATGTGAAACATATAGATCAGGTTATGAGTATAGCTATAGTTACCTTGGTATAAGCAATTACAGCTTGAGAACACATTCCAACAGATTCAAACATTTCTCCAATGACTGGAAGAAGTATGTGTCTCTCAGGAAGATTGGCAACACATGATTCTAGAGCTGCATAATCTTCAAGCATATAATAACATTGCACCAACTGTTCTTGATTTCTCCCTTTCTCATAATACTCTTTAGCACCTTCCCTATGAACAGCATTGCAAAGATGTGAAATAAATAGATAAAAAAAAACTAAAAAAGAAGCTATCATGATGTCAGAACATGGGAAATTTGTAAACATGTTATCACAGTATTATGGGGTAATAAACTTCACAAAACCTGTAAAAGGGGTTAATTTGAAGCCTTTAATATAGTTAATCATTAAATGAACATTACCTTAAGAATAATGGACTTTTCATTTAAAAATTAAGCCAATATCTCCATATATATTATTTCTATAAGGTATTTTTTTGTCACAAGCCTGTATCTTCCTTCATACTTGACCAAAATAAATGAATGAGGTGTCGTGTTAAAGCTTATGGTCTCTACTTTGGTCACATAATATTTTAAGAGAGAAAGTTTTTGGAATTCGACCCTTAAAGGGCAAAAATGTTAATATGTCTAAAATGCAGTTTTCTGTGTTCCGAGACATTTATCTCCCTGGATACCTATTTGAAATCATTTAAAGATTAAGATCTCCACTTTAGTGATATCATATACTAAGACTAAAAAAAAAAAAAAAAAATTCGGAATTCGACCCTTAAAGGGCAAAAGTATTAATATTTTTGCAATGTGTTTTGGTGTCACGAGCCATTTATCTCACGTCATATGTAACCGATACAGATAAATGAGGTTTCACATTAAAGACTCAGATCTCCGCCATGGTAACGTTACATTTTAAGAAAGGATTTTTTCTAAATTCGATCCTTAAAGGGCAAAAATGTCAATTTTTCTAAAATGCGTTTTTTGTGTCTCGAGCCATTTATCTCGATAATCAAAATCGATAAATCAAGTAAGATTATGAGGAGTATTGTCACAGCTTTGGTGACATCATATTTTAAGAAAGACGTTGTTTGGAATTCAACCCTTCAAGGGAAAAAGTATAAATGGTTCTACAACGCATTTTTGTGTCACGAGCTATTTATCTCCCTTGATATCTAACTGATATAGATAAATGAGGTATGATATTAAAGACTAAGGTCTCCGACGTGGTAATGTTATATTTTAAGAAAGGAATTTTTTGAAATTAGATCCTTAGAGAGCAAAAATATCATTTTTTCTAAAATGCATTTTTTGTGTCTCGAGCCATTTATCTCGATGGATATATAAACAAAATTAATAAATCAATTAAGATTATGAGAAGTAATGTCTCATCTTTGGTGACATCATATTTTAAGAAAGAAGTATTTTTGGAATTCAACCCTTAAAGGGAAAAAGTATAAATGGTTCTTCAACGCATTTTTGTGTCATGAGCTACTTATCTCCCTCGATATCTAACCGATTTAGATAAATGAGGTATCATTCTAAAATTAAGGTTTCCGCTGTGGCAACATCACATTTTAAGAAATGAATTTTTCTGAATTGATCTCTTAAAGGGCATAAATATCAGTATTTCTAAAATTCGTTTTCTGTGTCTCGAGTCATTTATCTCCCTTGATAATTAAACAAAATTAACAAAAGAGGTATCATTTTAAAGATTGAGGTCTTCGTAAGGTCTTAGGTTCTGTTACACCACATTTTAAGAAAGAAATTTTTCAAAATTCTAACCTTGGAGGGCAAAAGTTTTAATATTTCTACAACGCATTTTTCTGTCACGAGCTATTTATTTCCCTTGATACCTAACTGAAATTAATAAATGTGGTATCGTTTTAAATATTAAATTATCCGCTTTGGTCACATCATATTTTAAGAAAAAACTTTCTTCAAATTCAACCCTCAAGGGGCAAAAATATAATCATTTCTAGAACTTTTTTTTTCACCTTGCTTGATAACTAACCGAAATTGATTAATGAGGTATAATTTTAAAGGCCAATGTGACTGCTTTGGTCACACTATATTTTATAAAAGAAATTTTTCTGAATTCAACCCTTAAAGGGCAAAAGTATCAATATTATTTCTCCTTTTTTACCTAGCTGAAATCAAAAAATATCATATCGTTATAAAGATTTAGGTCTCCAGTTAGGTAAAATCATAAAATAAGAAAGAATTTTTCTGAATTTGGTGCTTAAAGTGGTAGCGCATATGAGAAAGTTCAGTGCCATGCAGATTGCAGCAGTAGATATCACAGAGATGTTAATAAACTTTTTTTTCTTGAATATGTAGATTTTCGGATATTTTTTTCTGTCATGGAAACACTTTCGTTTTGCTACACAATTCCAATGTAAACATTTTATTCACACAGCAACAAATATCACAGACATGTTGATATGTCGTGTGAATTTTGTTCAGGTTGGTTGTATTCTGTTAAGGTCAGTGTCAGTTTGTCGTAAATAAAGAGTGTTTTAAATTTTCCTAACTGTTTCGTAATATGTTGTAAGTATTTTGATGCGTACCTATTACACTAAAAAAATATATATTTGCTACAAAAGTATGGTTCTACTTTTCATTATATTACAAGCATTCAACCTCACTATTCATTGTATTTTATTAGCGAAATTTTCGCATGGGTCGTCTAGTAAACATATATTGACAATATAAGTTGTAAAACTAAAGTGTTTAGAAATCACCACAGTGATTTTCATTAATAGTATAGGAAGGAATAAACATTTTGATACTTGGTTTGTAAGGTCAAAGAATTTTACTATACAAGATAGAACCATTTAAAGTCTATTTCACCATGTGCTTAGCATGTAAAGGTCTACAATTGAAAACACATTAAACAATTGGAAGTCAGTTATTTGAATTAAATAAATTGAATCTAACTATGACAACAGGTAGTCAGCATTGAGGAACACATTCTGACCAAAATTAGAGGTTGTGAAAAAAAAAAAAATTAAAAAAAAAAAAAAAAAACATAGATGAATGATTTTTAGAGGGAGGAAAAAAAATCAGTTTTGTAAATAAAAGAGTTAGCAAACTGAAAACATGACTAAAAGATAGAGAAAATTAGATAATATGATATCAGTATAAAGTTTAAATTAGAATTGAAGTATAATAAAAGGGGTTCTCGTATTTGACTTTGTAGATGATGTCACTGAAAAATCACAAATAGTAGTGGTCCATGGGATTTTTGGTAATGGAAGGCAGTAGCTACAATTTCATAGAGCTCTAGCCAAAGCAGGTCAATTGCAACAACAAAGAAAAACAATTTCAGACACTGGAATGTGGCTATGCAGGAGCCAACGCCCAAGAAAGGAGGTCAGGAGTCAGCAAGAATACGCTGAAACATGACTTCATTTGGCCGAAGATGGGAGGGGCACAGCGGCCACAACTGGTCAGAAAGCCTCCCTACCACTGGTAAATGGTGGGAGATGGAAGATCAAAACTGAGGTGCACGATGGAGGAGCCAGCCTGCTAAGCGAGCCAGGTCAACGAGAAGGAGACGGCTGTGGCGGTGTTATAGAAGGGCAGTAGCCATTGAACCCAGCAGAAGCAGTGATGGATGCGGCGAGAAGCATATGCCATCATCATTGAACCCAACAGGTGGGATGAAACCATTTAGGAACATGTAATGGGGATATCAAGCATTAGAAGCAAGTAGTAGGAGACTTACAAGTTGAAGGATTCAAGGAATGTATGGAGAATTGTGTAGATAAATGTAAATTGTGTATATACCTTACTGAAAGTATCATTTGTGAAAAACTACCACTCACATGGCTTAGAGTCGTACCCACAATTTAATGTGCCTCTTGGCAAGTGGCAGAGTGAAACAAAAAGATTCGCCAGTCCACTACAATCCGTCAAGCATGAAAATGTGAATGAATAGGTAGGATTTGCATAAATTCAAACATATCTCAAAGCATAGAACAGAGAATTCTGAAGAAATTGAGCAAATCACATTAAAAGTTATGTTATACTACGTTAGATATTAATTTTTTTATGTTTGAAGAGTGCTCCATGTGGGTCGAGATGAGACTAAACTTGAATGTAATAGCAGAAATGAATAGTTTTACCCGAATTAAAATAAGTAAATATCTGATACTTATGTCAATTTAAAGGGGAGAGTAGAAAGAATCCCAGGATGGAAAAATCTTTGTGAGGAAGCAAATGTTTTAAAAGATAACAGTCAAGTAACTAAAATGAACAATTGAAAATGAATTGCTGCTAAATAAAGCAAATAGAGACAAAATTTATGATAACATAAAATAATTATAAAATGAGCTATACAGTGACAAAAATTCAGAAAAATCAGAGTAAAAACAGAAAATCTGGAAATTCTTCCACATGCTCTGAGCCCGTATAAACCCTGAGAAACTGACCTTGGTACACAGTGAAGGACAACAACCCCTGTATCACTTGTATTCATGATTTGGTAGGAGGATCTGGACTCATAATTTTTTTCAAACATGTAAGTTTGGGAACAGAATTTTTCCATTCAAGATGCAACTTCAGACTATAACAATATTTCGTTTGATGTGAACTTAGAAATCTTGCTGGTAAAAACTACTGTGAGGAACTTAAAATATTTTTTAAGTATGATCTGAAAATTTAACTTTGCTCTCCATGAAAGTTTGGGGATTTTGTGAAAGCTTTTCAGGATTGATTGACGATTTGTAATTGTGATGACCTGTATTCTTCATAAAGGAATATGAAGAACCAATGCTGTCCCAGGGATCAGAATCTGATACCAGTTTAAATTCAGAACTTTAAAAGAAGTATTATCTCTGATTTTGCTTATCGTAGCAACCAGAAATGTAGCTAATTTAGTATTAAAATTCAGATTATTGTGTTGTTTTTGAACTTTTTTTTTTATAACTGAACATATTTTCGATTATTTCTCGAGGCATGGAGTGGTAAGTTCTGCAAGCTGACTCCCACACACAATGTTAGGTGGGATGTATGACAAGGGCGGAATTTATGGTCCTGAGGACCACACATCACTAACAGAAAACCATGGGGTGGTAAGTACTACTGCTTTAAATAAAATTACCAAACAACAAATTGAAGAAGAAATTCCAGCTGAGACTGCAAATAGTTTGTATAGAGTGGTCTTCAGGTGAGATTAGGAGAAGATGTAAGGAAATTATCTCATACATCAGAGAAAGTGTCATGATTATCTGTGAAACGTTCAGCGGCACAACAACCAGTGCGTACTGGAAATGCAATACCAATAACACCAGAGGCACATCTAAAATAGGTAATAAACGTGCTTTGAATTCTTGTTACAATTTGCTGGTCATTCTTAAAAAACAGATGAATTCGAAACATCATTAAGAGTAGACGTCACTTCGTGAAGTTATATGATAAAATTGCCAATAGCAAAACCTGCAATCTTTTGGAAATGAAGTATCAAGCCACAACCCATATAGATTGTATAATGGGTATTAAATGAAATGACTGAAAACTTAATCTTTCTTCATTTAGAAGTATTTGATAATTATTCCTGATATTGTAAGAAGCACAAGCAAGTTAACAGCGAAGCACGTTTCACACTCTGGCAGTCATCCTCAGAATACTCAGAAGCATACATCGAGTTACAGTGACTCAGAAGACTTAGAATCTACTAAAAATGCTGAAAAACTTCTTCACATTGTTGTTGACAAGAAACAGCATTGGCGAAATGCTCTAGCAGGCAACAGCAAGACACCATCTACTACAGTGGTAGGTGACCATCGAATAAATTCTGAAGCAGAAAAAAGATTAAACGAATTGCATGATGGAGTCCCTTACATTATTTTTGTAGAAAGAAAGGAAAAGATGTTGGTCGGTTAAATCCCATGTCAGTTGGTAAACTGATTCATCAAGAAGGTGAAATACTGTAGTTACAAAAACATAATCAATATTACTACAGCATTAAAATTGAAACAATTTCTGGATCGAGTATAAATGCCGTTGTGCAGAGTACAGTTTTTCCTAATAACAATATGCAAGCCTACACACCTGCTTCCTTAAAAACTCGACAGGGGATTATACAGAATGTAGATACTTCGTTAACTGAGGTAGAATTAGTGGAAGTTATAGGTTGTGATGTACAAGTCGTACACATTAGACGCTTCACCAAGGAAATAAGTGAAAGTGGTATCAAACAGAGAAGACCAATTCTAGTATGTGCCATCACATCGGCACCTGAGCTATGTAATAATACATGGAGTATTAGATGCCCTGTCGAGTCATATGTCACATTGGTACTACAATGTTATCACTGTCTGAGATATGGTCACCATAGCAACCAGAGTTGGAGTCAGGCCAGGTGCAGTTATTGTGCAGGTAGCCACTGCAGTAATGAGTGTACAAGTGCATGACAACCAACAGGTGTACACTGTAAGAGGCCACATTGGTCTACAGACCGCAGCTGTCCACAATATACAAAACAACAATAAGTAAATAGTAAAATGGCTTATGATGGTGTATCATACAGGGAAGCATTGGCAAACCTTGAACAAAAGACCTATGCCTCAGTGACTGCCGAACACTATGTGCATAGAAGAGGAAGCTTACTTCACACTCAAGAAAATAGCTCCTTGCTAACAGTGATTCCAAAACTTGCACTTTCACTATCACTCATGGTTCCAAATTATTTGGAACTCCCTCCATAGGGGCCAACAGACATCACAGAGGCCGCAAATACAACACAGAAGGCCTACAGCATTTACTGAAATCTCAAGACATTCTGCCAGCTGCAATAAATGAAACCTGGCTAGTTCCAGGATCAACATTTTCTTTCACAGGGTACAAAATAATATGAGCAGCTAAGGCAGAAGTTTATGGTGGAGTAGCAATTGTCATTAACGAGCATGTAGTGTACCAAGTTATTACCTTAAATATTGCAGACAGCGACCTGGAAGTTTGCAGAATCTGCACTAACATTGCAGGTGTAATTACTACTTTAACTGTTGCCTATTGTCCAATATGAGCACGTACACGCAAAGAGGATGTAGAACGACTGCTATCATAACTCCCATCTCCACTAATTCTCATGCGTGACTCATACGCTAATAATAGTGCATGGGGATGTGACAAGAATGATCACTTCAGTCGAATCATCCTTAAAACCATGGAAAATAAACACTTAGTCATTTTAAACGATGGGTCAGAAACCCGAATAACGACATCTGCCAACAGAAAAGTAGCAGTTGATATCACAGTGGCTTCTGTTGGATACCCTTTCAACACTCCTGTGGATCAGACCACATCCCAATAATAAAATCTCTCCAAAACATGCAGTGCGATAATACAAAATGTTGTTGATATGTGGAATACCAGAAATGCTAACTGGTCAGTTTACGAGGGAGTATTTTGGGAGAAATTAAGTGACGTGGCGAAGAGAGGAGATATAAGATAAGATCATGATGAAATTTTACATTGCATAAATCATGCAGCAGCCTTATCTACACCAGAAAATCGCCAAAATAATAATAATCATCATCATCAGAGAGCCACACCTGTTTAGTGGGATAATGAATAAGAGTCAGAGATAAACGAAAGGTAGACGGCTCTGAAGCGTTACCGATGAGAAACATACCAAGAGAATTTTCTAATCTTTAAACAAGTGCAAGAAAGAATAAAAAAAACTTTTAAAAATAAAAAATGGCAGAAATGGAAAACACTTTGTGAGAACCTGTCTAGAAACAAAACTTCAGCAGAAGTTTGGCGACAGATAAAACTACTTAATGGTATGACCTGTAGACCTAACAATATAAATCACGTTGACTACACAACACTGGAAAAACTATTGGAGCATATAGCGCCACCATCCACGAATATGGAGATCAGGCTACCAGATTGTATCAAGACAAGCTTTTTAAAGCAGCGGTTCTCTCTCAATGATCTTATGATGACAATGAAATTCAGCAACATTGTGTCAGGCATGAAGCTGATCATGGGTGTAAGCATAATAGCTTCGTGATACCGTAATGTTGCCTAATGATTACAGATGGTCATTAATGTTGGTCACCAACTAATTGCATAACCTCAATCATGAAAGGTATGTTCAAATCAAAGTCACTGTAGCCTCAAATAAATTTTACCATCACTGTATTCTGTAATAAAAATATTAGAAAATCACAAACCAATCTGTAGGCATCAGAAACCTTCTCCAAATCTGAATATTGCAGGTACTGATAAATGAATCAAGCCTGGTCAACCCTCATGAACCTCTAACTGATTACAGGTTCATGAAGATTTTGTGACTAAGTCACACACGCTGCAAATTTCTAAGATGGTTGCCACAGAAAATACTTCCACATATTGCCTCAGTCGCCTACCACTACATCTTATGCCCAACCACTGGTCAAACTGACATGGTGACGGCTCGAGCATTCGCAATCAACTAGCTATTCCCCCTCCCCAGGGGACTCTTTTATAGCCATGCCCTGTGGTTGTGCAATAATATCGGAACCTCCGAATATCCAGAACTTTACTGAAATAATTTTTCTTCCAATTGGCTAGAAATTTTTATAGTGTATAAATCCATTTCTAACTGTCAAAATTGATTTTAATGAAAATTTTTCTATCTCCAATCATTCAGCCATAAAAAATCATTATAAAAATATTACCAAAAACTTACTCTTATGGTATTAAAGCCATCAAGCTGAAACAAGTTTTGGAATGATCTGATCCTCCTCCTCTATCTTGTACTGTAAAAACCTGCTTCTCTTTAAATGTTTAAGTACATACAAAATACTAAAAGTTCTCTACCTCTGAAAATATCGAAGCTACAAGTTTAAAATGTGTTCCAAATGATTCTACATTAAAATTTCTATATGATAGTGATACTGTTTAATTACGATAATACTTCTTTAACAGTTTTATGATTAATCCAAAGTTTATGAATTCATTTAGCCAAACTACTGCATGCATTTAGAAACTACTTTTGTTTAAACGTAGTCCCTCCTTTGAAAGTTTTGTCTCCAATGACCTTGTGGAAAACCAAATTTTCAAAATCCACTTAAATTTTAGTTATCCTTCCAAAACTTTCCTGTCATATGTAATGAAAAATTACACTTCTTCTGAGTTATGAACCATTTGCCTATCTATAAAATTATGGCTTCAGGAATTTTTATTATGATTTATGACAACTTTCTACATTCAACCAAACTTGAATTATAAAGTATTATAACTCTTCAGAAAAAATTTGTAGCTGATAAGGTACATACTTCATGTGACTATACATGGCCTAAAGTAGCTGTGAAAATGAATGTAAAGTTTTCTTTTATGAAACAGTCTGAACTCCATTATATGACAATATCTATATTATGTTCTGACTTCATATCACTGTTTATCTCTACTTAAGCCTTGAAATACTTAAGAAATGACTTTGAACTTCATATTCAATAGAATTGGAGTCACCAAATTTGGTTATGGAATAACAAAATTTAGGTTATCTTACAAATGGTCAATCATCTGCCACCCAATGGACTAGAAGCCTTCCTGGATATTTTCAACAGAATTTGGGAAGAAGGAATATATACTGAATCTATGAAATGGGTAAGGATTGTCCCAATCTTTAAAATAGGTAAAAACCAGAAACTGGGATCATCCAATAGGCCCATTTATTCGATGTCCTGTCAGATGAAGACATTAGAACAACTAGTTAAAAGACAGTTGGAATGGTATTTAGAACACTATAACCTACTACCAGACTTTCAGTATGGATTCCATAAAGGAAGAAGTACAGTGAATACTCTGGTACATCTCACAACTGATATTCAACAAGGATTGAGTAAAGATAAATACATTATGGTTTTATATACTGACATAATGAAAGCATATGACAATGTGAACCTTGATGTCTTGGTCCAAAAACTTTCACACTTGGTAGTACCATCCTCATTCACAAAAAAACTATTGTCAATGTTGCAGAGAAGGATTGTAATCATAAGGCACAGAAACGAGACAATCGGGCAACTACCAGGGGCTACTGCAGGGCTCCATACTCTCACCACTTTTATTCAATGTTTATACGAGTGACTTAGAAAATATAGCAATCAAAAACACTTACTTACTACAATTTGCAGGTGACATATGGATTTATGTGATTGGAAACACAATACAAGAAGTAATGGACATAATGTCCACCGTAGTAGCGAAATTCCGACAGTGGCTGAAGACAAATGGATCATCAGAGAAGTTGGCTATAACCATTTAAACCAGACATCGAATATATCCTATCAACTCTGTGATTTTAGGAGGCCTCACCTTTCTGTGCAAGAAAGTCATGAAATATCTTGGGCTAGTGAACGACAGTAACATGCGGTAGACGAACAAATAAAACAGATAATCAGAAAGTGTGATTCAGCACTGAACATTATCCATGCCACATCAGGAACAACATGAGGTATGGACCCCAAAATATCTCTCAGTATTTATAAGGCATTGATTCACTCACACATTGATTATGGCTGCATAATCTTCGGAGCAGCATCGAAACAGCTGTTGGACACACTTGATAAATGCCAATATAAGGACAATGACTCTTTTTTGGGGTGATGGCATCAACACCAACAAATGTACTGCTAGTGGAAGCAATGGAACCTCCTCTTCACATCATGCGGGAATTTCTTGCATATAAATTCCTGATGAAACACACGCAAATTGAGAATAATGAACTTTATCAAAAAGATCAAGGAACTTGGTGAATTACATGCTCACAAACGATATTGGAGACACAAAAAGCCACCCATATACGCAACTGCCTTCCAGAAAATGAAGCAATACCAGAAACATGTGTATACAACTAGCAAACTGCCTTACTTTGAAGTAAATTATGAGGCAATTACTGTGAACCTTGCAGTCCATTGTGATGCAACATTCAGCGAAAATGCTAAAAATTAACAAACAATTAGTGATGAGATATCTGGCACAATGGCTCCAGACTGTTCAAATCTATATGGACGGGGCTAAGTCAGGCAGGGCAATAGGCTGTACCTATACTATTCATAAGGAAAAGGTTTCGAGAATATGTAAGCTTCGAGAGTAAGCCTCAAATAATACAGGAAATGCTGGCCATCTCAAAAACCATGGAATACAGATTATGGACACCCAAAAGGACCATTCTAATACTAATGGGTTCAAAATCATCCCTGCAAAAAATCTTATTTTTCAAAAATAACAGTCAAAATGATTTTTTGATCTGAAGATCATACAAACCTGCAGTCAAATCACCAATCAAGCAAATAGTTATATGGATATAAAGCACATGTGGGACTACCAGGAAACGAAGAGAAAGACTGCATAGCAAAAAGTGTTATGAGCAGCGGTGAGTAAGAGACAAAGTTTACAGGTCTAGATATCAAAAAACTCCTTAAGAAAAACTGCAGGGAAATGTGGGATAGAGAATGGTCAGATATATCACAACTTAGAGGTCATCACTATGCTTGCATCATCCCCCAGATACCAACATCCCAGTGGCATCAAAAACACGCTCCATCAAGAGAACTAATAAGTACAATAGCCAGATTAAAGTTCAACCATGTTTTCTTTCACATGCATCTATACAGAATTAAAGCAATTGAATCTCCACTGTGTGATTGTGGAGAAGATGTAGAATATGACATTAACCACATGTTCTTCAGCTGCAAGAAATACTGGAGCAACATCATTTCATGAAAACACTTTCACATGAGGGTATCCAGTCACCAATCAATACAAAACATTTACCAGCCACTGAAAATGTTGTTATATATTGATTAACCCTTTCCTCCCTGACGGTACTTATTAGTACCGCTTATGTATATCACCATATAATTCAACAATGCTATTGTGAACTGCATTGTTAATACTGTTGTTCCATTGTTGTATCCTTACAATAGACAATGACGGCATTTCTTTTTAAATTCCGCGTGAAACTGCTCAACAGTGAATTTTCCAAGTTGGAGCGTAGTAGTGTATTGTCGAGAGTAACAAGTGCTACATTTCGATGCCATTTATAGACCAGAATTTTCTTAGTAAGTGTCGATTTCTGTAATTATTCTTTTAGTTTGAACTCTTAACCATATATATTTTACGTATAAAATGTGTGTTTATAGTTTCTTTACTAAATAATTGAGAAAAACTGACGAGGACTAATAAGTACCGTCAGGGACTTCTGGTATGTTTTTTTAAGAAATATTGGTAAATAGATTTAGCAAGTATGCAACGGGTTTTATTTTTGTTTTAGATATTTTCAAATGGATATTTCGAAGAACTACACTCTAATTGAAGCTCTTCTCTTAGAAGACCTCCCAGAATGCGATGCAGATTCAGAACTTGAGGAATCTGATGAAAATTTCAATGATAGTCAGCTACCGACAGTGAGAGACTTTGTGGCATTTTTGGAGGGGCGCTGGAAAGTACTCTAAGCACAGCTCAGCATTCAGTCATAGATGAAGCAGGAAATGGAGGACAACAATCAGTATTAAATGTAGACCAGGTGACTGCCCATCTTGAAATAAACGCCTCATCAGAAAATGAATTGCCTGACATCAGTACAGCAGTTGGTAAGCAATATATCCGGACAACAGTTACAGAGCCAAATCGTAGATGGAAAAAACTTGATAAGGATACAGATTTACCAGACTATTCTGCAAATACTGGAGTGGTTGAACAATATTTCGCTAGTTGTTCTACCCCCACAGATATATTTCTAATCTTGATTGATGCCATGTTAGATAATATTGTGTATCAAAGCAATCTGTATGCTATTCAAAAAAACAAAGTTCTGAATCTCAAGAAGGAAGAACTACTAGCTTTCATAGGTATCAACTTCTACATGGCCTACAATACAAGACCTGCTTGGACTGACCACTACTCTTCTGCACCTGATCTGAATAATCCTCCTGTATGCAAGACAATGTCCAGGGACAGATTTGCAGCCATATTATCATATTTACATTGCAATGATAATTCTAAAATGCTCCCACACTGCAGAGATAAATTGTACAAGATTAGACCAATTATAGAGGAACTGAATAAAATATTTCAAGAATGTTATCATGGGACCAGAGAAATGAGTGTCGATGAGTCGATGATAAAATTCAAAGGCAGATCTGTACTAAAGCAATATTTACCTATGAAACCCATAAAGAGAGGTTATAAATTATGGTGTTTAGCTGATCAAAGAGGTTTTGTCAAGAAATTTATAATATACCAAGGCAAAGATGAGGAAATGACTGCTAAGTTCTCCGATTATTCATTAGGTGAAAGAGTAGTTTTAGAACTTACTGAACAAGAATGGAGGAAAGACAAAGTTATCTATTTTGATAATTATTTTTCATCCGTTTCATTATTAGAAAAACTAAAAACTGAAAGAACTTTTGCTTGTGGCACAATCAGGCCCAACCGCAAGGGGCTTCCTAACAACTTAACTGCTGATGGCAAACTGAAAAGAGGAGAATATGACCATAGATTTTCAAACTTAGACATTGGCTACTGGAAATGGAAGGATAAGAAGATCGTACATTTAGTGTCAAATTTTCATGGCACCGAGGAAACCACTGTTACACGCAAAGAAAAGGATGGGTCGAAGTCAACCGTTTCATGCCCAAGAGTCATCAAGGACTACAATATATTCATGGGAGGTGTTGATACTGCTGATCGGCTGAGGGCTTTGTACAATGTTGACAGAAAATCACCGAAATGGTGGCACAGATTGTTTTGGGGTGTTCTGGATATTGCATTTGTCAATGCCTATATCATAAATGGACTTATATTTGAAAAAACTTCTGTAAAAGAGTTCAGAAGATCAGTTGCACAGGGTTTGATGACTATGAAGGATGTCGGCAAGAAGAAAAGGTCATCTACAGATACTTCACCAAGCCCTCGTCCATTAAAACGACGCAAGTCAGAATATTCCACAATAAGAGATGTAAGATTGGGAAACAGAGGTATACACTGGCCTTTATTTGTAAAAAACAGGGGAAGATGTGAAATATGCAGTACAAAGAAGATACAGTCTAAACCTCGTACCAAATGTTCCCACTGCAACGTTTTTTTGTGTCTGAATGAGAAAAAAAATTGTTTTGTTGAATATCATGAGGCAAGCATTTCATATTAATATGAATATAGGTGATTTCAATTACCACATCTGTACATCATTTTCATACACAAAGTCCCTGACGGTACTTATTTGTACCGGCTTTGTAATTAGTAATTAGAGGTCCAATAAAAATTTGAAAAAAATATATGTGTTTCATTTCAAGTATCTTTATACAAATATATAACTGAAATTAAAAATTTCCCTGTTTTTCCAATAGCCGGTAGGAAAGGGTTAATCCTATCATTTGTCAGAAATAATAACCTAAAACTTTAGAAGAGAACAATTTTACTTGATATAGCTGTATGAGCAAAAGGTTAAATGCCAATAAATAAATTGAACAAAAAAAAAAAAACTTTAAAAGAATATATGGATTAAATAACAACAGCAACTTTTCATTTCTATGTATAATCTTTCACTGATCATCTGTTTCAGTATAATAGTAAAACAGATTGGTGACCAATTTAATGAACCTAGCATAATAGATAACAAATTAACTAACATCCATGGTTATAGTTTAACCTATATCGTGACCACCAAAGGACACAGTAGTTCAACAACAGATTAGATATAACATTAAAGTAAATGAATATTATTGACAGAATTAAATCATGTGTAAAATCACTTATCAAAGATGATAAACTAACTCTTCATGTAAACTAAACAGTTCTTTATACAAGGCAATACGCTATAATTTGATAATAATGAGAAGGAAAATGATTTGAGGCATAAGGGAAAGTGAACCCAATACCTATCTCAGATAGTATAATATTTAATAATACTTAATTAAATAGCAATGGAGCACACGTTCCGGTGGCAATTTACCTACGCAACCATCTTCACCCTTTCCTGCACCCACCAACACTTGCACTCTACAAATTTTAACTTTAAATTCTTTCACCATTTTTGGTAAATTATTCATCATTTCTCTTGGTAACTTATTCCAATCCCTGACACCCTTACCCAAAAAAGAGAATCTTCCTACACCCTTGTGCCTGAAATTCAGTGCCAGCTTGTGGTCATGGTCATCTTTTGTCTTCCATGCATCACTTTTCATTCTTACACCTATATGTTTCCATGCCTCATCACCAATATATGCCTTGTACACTCCCATGACCCTCTTCATCCTACTCCTGTCTTGCAATGAGTCACATCCCAGCATCCTGCAATAATTTCCAGAAACAAATCTAACAGACCTATTTTGCACATTCTCGAACTCATATATTTGATACTCAAAATGTGGGTCCCACATTAACCACGTAGCAGGAGTTAGCAAATGATACGAGCCTCGCGCCTTCTGGGGGGCCATATGCCTCCTAGAGTTTCCCCGCCCCTAGGAGTCTTTGGAGGTTCCCCATCTCTACAATTCCCCCGGACAGTGAAAACCAAGGGCCTTTTATTCACATTTGCTACGGGCCCTGCACTGTCTTAATCCAGATCAGATATTCATGCAATGGTTTGACCAAAATTTTATAACCCAATTCCTTTACTTCTCTCGAACATCCCCCCATCACTCTCTTCAACAAGTGCAGAATTTTTAAATCTTTTCCTACTACTTGTCCAATGTGTCCTGCCCAGTTAAGTTTGTTATCAAATGTAATCCCAAGATATTTAGATTTCATGTCTTCAACAAGCAATTCTTTCCCCACCTTATAATAATAATCGAACTTTAGTTTTTTATGTGTGTATGTAATAAGCTGAATCTTCTTTGAATTTATCTTCATCCGATGTGTACTAACCCAACTAGATATCCTGTCCTGATTACACTGCAGCTGATTACTGTCCTCTACCATTCTGATACTTTCATATAGCATTATATCATCTACAAACAATCTAATTTCTGAAAGTAAACAATCTAAACAAGTATTCATTTGAATAATGAATAGCAATAATCCTAATATGCTACCCTGTGCACTCCCATTTTTATTTCCACTTCTTTTGATACTGCATTTCCAACCATAACATTCTGTTTCCTAGATTTTACAAATTTTTCTACTCAGCAAATCATTTTCTCATCCACTCCAACAGTTTTACCTTATTTACGTACATGTTATGGCTCACTCTGCATTGAAAATATCTATTGCTTCACTATCAATATGTCCTCCCTTGTCCATTTCATCCAAAATATATTCCATATAACCCATCAACTGAGATTTGAAACAATATCAATGTCTAAAGCCATGTTGCCTACATGAATAACACTTAACGATCCTCACATATATTTCTGACATGGTTGCATAGAAATCTCTCCATTAATTTAACTACCACTGATGTCAAACTGATTGCCTATAATTATAGATTCTATTTCTCACCCATCCTTTATGTACCTGCACTACTATCACACCTTTCCAGCCCTCTGGTAAGCAGCAAGTATCCAGGGTCAATTTAAATAATATTTAAAGATAAGGTACAATGTCATAGCTGGCTATCTTTAAGGTATCTGTAGTAATATTATCTACACCAGCCCCTTTAATTTTTTCAGCTTTCTTATTTCCTTCATGATATCCTCAAAAAGAATTTCAAATTTTTTGGTCTGCTCATTTCTAATTCTGTTGTTAAGTTTTTTATCTGATTTAGACTCTCCTGTTTCTGATCCATTGCCCATAATGATCTCATTAAACCAGGTACTTAAAATCTCTAAGTTTTCCAAATCTTCAGTAACTTTTTCTCCACCCTTATCTATAAGCATCTCAACATTATCCCTTCTCCTCAGTTTTCTGCACTGACAATACTCTTCATAAACCCATCTTTAGCCACCTTCTTAGCTATTATTATTAAGTCCTTGTTTAGTTGTTTTAAATATTACCTACTACCCTGCTGTCTCTTAAACTCTGTTATGTTCTCTTCTTACCAACTTCTTAAAACCTCCTCACCTCTCTATTACAGTACACCGGTTCTCTACTTCTCTTTATTTTCTGCTATGGAATAAATTTTTCTTCCCCCTTTGTTATTATCTCCTTGAACTGTTCCTACCTTGACTCTACTGTACTTGGGCCTTCCTTCCATTTGATGAAACGTTCTCTGAAATATCTCTTCAAATTCGAAATCTGTACCTTTTTATAATTTTACCTATCTCCCCCTTCAATTTTGGCTGTTAATTCACTGAATTCTATAATATCCATCAGAACTGATTCATGATCACTAATTCCTTTAGTTACTTGACACCTCACAAAGTTATGACCAGGCTTTATTAGGAATATATCCAAATATTTTGTCCACTAGTGTTCTGCTCTACCACTTGTGTAAATCCTCCTTTCCTTAATAAGGTATTCGAAAATCTCTTTTCCCTTGTGTTATTAATCTTATTTCCTACCCAGTTTACACCTGATAAATTTAAATAAAAAATCTTTGTTCCCTTGTGTTATTAATCTTATTTCCTACCCAGTTTACACCTGGTAAATTTAAATCCCAAAAAATAATGACCATTCTATTCTTATCTTAGTATGAATGTAATTTCTCATCTGTCATTCTTCCACTGCGGTAAGCAGCCAACACCCTGACTTTTTCTTTTTTATTATCCCATAAATCTAGCCCAAGTAACTCATGATCATGAACTATGAACATCAGTGAGCTGTGGTAGATTTGTTAACTAGTATGAAAACTCCTCCTCCAACTGCTCCTATATCTCTGCAGTGGAGGTAAGAGGTTGAAAATTAACACATCTCACAATATTTCAGTCATAAATGTTAATCATGAAAGGGGAAGAGATATGTGGCAACAGAATCACAAAATAAAATACAAAATATCATTATTATCTCCTTATTCTGGGTGCATATATACATATATTTCAATTAATACCTTAGTACCACTTTCAGTGATAATGTTTCACCATTATTATCAATTATCCCCCTCCTCCTATTCCTCCCATTCCTTCAGTTGTTTCCATTGACACTTCATCAATGTGGCAGAAGTTGGTTTGTGTCCACCTGACACTCTCACCTTATGTCTTATTTACTTGCACAATTAAGCTGCATTGTCCCTCTACTTTCTTATAAGTAAGCTATATTTCTTCATTCAAAACTATGGGACAAAAGTGAGCAGCTAATTTGTGAATTATTATTAGTGTCCGACCAAAACAGAATTTTCAGCCGAAACCGAAATCGAATCTTTGTCCTTGGTCTCAGTTTTGACTGAAACCGAAACTTATTCAGACATGTTATATTTTCTGTTGTATACTGAAATTAATTGTATTCTTACACAAATATGGACAGTTAACTCATGTTAAATGAAATTAAAATGATAAATGATGTATGTAGCAAAAATAATGGTTTATTTATGTTACATTAACAATTTAACAAGAATGAAAATAATAAATATTTTAAAGACTTACTCTAGTAAATAAATGTTAAAAATAAAAAAGTAGAGACTCATTATAAATTTATTATTTTAATTGTGTTTACAATATTTAGATGATTAATTTATTATTTTAAATAATAAAAAATTACTCACCAAATACTACATACAATAACTCAATAAATTTATTGTGATTTTTTATGTAGCACTTGGTGATTATCTAATTATCAGTCTCACCAAAGGAAGAAAATTACATAATTATCAATCTCAACAAAGTTTGCAATAATTAATTTGTAATACAGTACCATATTTAACTTACAAAATTTATAAAATCAAAAGAAAAACGAAATATTATTATTAATTGCTAATTAATTTTAGTATTCATAATTAAAAAATCTTATATTGTATGCTACGAAAAGTAGTTTTTCTACATTTTAACGAAGCAGATGTAGGATCGATCTGGTGTTTCAGTGGTTAAGGTGTTTGACGGGGGATTGAAAGGCCCCGGTTTGAATACCTGTCTAGGCGGGGATTTTCATAGGCCCTTAACCCGACCTTTACCTCTGGTACGGCTTGCTGTATAATGTGAAGAATGCCAGAATGCTTCTGTGGTTCAGATTTCACATTAAACTGTAGGTCCCCTGTACCCGGTAGGATTGCTGGGTTAGGTTAAGGCAGCTGCGACTGGGGCGAATGCGCAGTCAGTAGAAACACTTTCACCAGGTCATTACAACCACACTGAACTATTACTATACCAAGCTGATAACTACGATGATATACGTATATTTGTTCAGTGGCAATAAACTGCTGCTTGCTTGGAACACTGGTAAGTGGAGCAGAAAGATACCTAATGACCGCTCTTCTCAGTGTAGGATATGGACTGCTGTTCCAGTAACAATGTTGGCATTGCATTACAATAGTGGCACCGACAGATGGGTTTTAATTTTTTTTTCAATACAGTTTTTTCCTTCAGATCCAGTTGTCTTCATCTGATTAGGAGTATAATCATGTGTATCTGAAAAACTCTCCTTTTCTGCTGTATGTCGGAGGGTGGCAAGATCAGTTCTAGAGCAACTGAGACAACATTTTCTCTGCTGCCGGACAGCACTTGGTCAAAAAAAGATATTATTTCTGTCACTGCAACATCTGCTTCGTCGGAATTGAGATATTATGATTTAATTCTTTGATCCAGTATTGTTACAGCAATCAATAAAGGGTGTCTTTTTTAAAAAGAGTATTTGATGTTCAATAATTCATACAGTTTTTTTTATGTTTGTCATCTTCTCATCTTCGTTTTCAGATCAAACTTGCAGTTTGCGGGTTAACAGTGATATCAAAGTCATGTGTCATCAAATTATAAATCAAGTACAACAAAATGTCTGTGAGTTCACTAAAGAAAAAAATATCAAGCTTACCATATTCAACGCTGCACAAGTTGACTACATTCTTTTGCTCTACCTAGTAAAAGCCTTTTTAACATCAAGTATATGCTGCTTCTCCTCACATCAACAATTTGCACCAAAGAATGTTCTCACAGTCTGCACTGTTTTTAACATTTTCCGGTTGCTTGCTCATTATGGTTGAAATGGCCTACGATTTTTCTGCATTTTTTAAATAAGTCTTTGGTTTCTTCATCTGAAAATAGTGAATGTTTTACCACCAAGTGCAGCGTGTGTGCCACACAAACTATAGATTCATATTGACCAAAGCCATATTTGCTGTACTGTCACTTTGAACCTGAAATGTCTTCCTGTTTAAACTTTTGCCCAATATATTTACTGGTAATATCCTGTTCCAGCATACATGCACCCAGTATAACTTTTAGGCATTGATGCTTTATGATAAAATGAGTTGTAAAGCAGAGAAGTTAGTCCAGATATCAGCCGTAGCCCTCGCCCATTTGCTTTTTGTCTTTATTTGAGATTTTTTAGTCTTAATTTTTTCATATGTTTGTGGCATTAGTGATCTCATCCAATATTTGTGAACTGCATGGCGATTAGTGAAATGGAGTCACCGCAATGCTTCTCCTTCCAAAAAAGTATAAGGCAACACGTAAACAATTATTACGTCCATTATTACCTTGTCAATTCTTTTTGTGATTTCATGATTATAAGGCCAGTGTACAAGTTTAGATTTTGAGGTCAAACTCGAGATTGTTGACTGAACAAGATTTGGTTGGTCAATACTCAATACTTCCAGTGAGATCTTTGAACTCATTTGCTTTAATTTAACTTCATTTAAATAATTTTTCAATTCATCTATTGCTGACTGTCGTCTTAACAGCTGCCTGTGTATCTCACCATAAAACTTTGATAAATGTTGCTTTACTCCAATGTAATGTTTGTTTTTTGGGTTCGTTGCTTACCAATGGATATGATTTATTACAAATTTTGCAAACATCTTTAGATGACTCGGAAGGGGTTTTCTCGAAAAACCAGAAATCAGATTTTTTTTCCTTACTATGATATTTTTACCTGGAAAGAAAATAGTTTAAGATAAATAAATAATGGCTCTCAGATCACATAAAATATAACCTTGGTCATAAAGCAGGCATATGGAATGCATTCTGAATTAGGAAAATTAATTCAAGTACATATGGATTTCAATTAGAACAGAAAATTTCCATGTGCCACCCTTCCGAATTTACTAGGCACCTCACACAGTCTGTGGAAGGGGCCGAGGTGACAATTGGCATGAGCTATATGCACTTTCTCACTGTTAAAATCAAGTTACTGAAGTTTAGCAGGTAGTTGTCCGGGTGGTTGAAATTAAAATACAGGTACAAGGTGTTATCCATCAAGAATTACCTAAAAATGTAGAAAAGTAATGTGTGAATCAAACACAACCTCTTTTTACTTTTATATATTTCTCATTATAAATAAATCTGAGTTAATAATTTCGGCATGACCATAGTTTTAGCCTATTTTTGGCTGAAACCGAAGCTGTGGCCAAAACTAGATTTTTTGGCCAAAACCGAATCTTCGGTTGGTCATTAATTTATTATTATTACCGTTATGTTCATTTAAATATTTTCTTTAACACCTTTACTTTGGATGAATTTATTTTTATTATTATTTTCACTCCATCATGCCTGTTCTGGTTTTGTTGACTGATTTACAATGATATTTCTGTGTGTATTCAATTACTGTCACAACGGATGCCTACACCAAGTAACTGCATACCTCATATATTTATTCATAATATTACAGAGTTGCCTGAAATATTTTTTATTTCCTGCTCTGAAATATTTTTTGTTTATTGATTTAGCTTATTTTTTGTTTGTGTAACCCTCCAGCATTCAACTTTGGTAAGTAGTTGGCTTAGTTTCTTGATGCTTGTTCCAGTAAATAGTGCCTGATAACACTGGTTCCCTCTTAATTATTGCCATGAATGATATTTATTTTTCAATAATTTTGAATCTCATCTACTTAAAAAGTAAAATGTAAGTTAGGTCCTCAATAGTACTGAAAATGAAAAAAAACTTAAAAGTTATTTACCAGTTCTGTCTATCAGCAAAATATCTGCCAATTGAATTCCATGCCAGTTCCATCTGAACATCAGAACCTCCTGCTCCCATTTTCATTAACTGCACGACTCGGAACCAGTCACCTAACTTTTCTCGAAGAGATATTGCAGATCTCTAAAAGACGAAGAAAAAGATAAAAAAAAAAAAAAAAAAATCAATACGTATTTTTAAAACATAGTGAACTAGCAAAAAATCAGATTTTTCCAGCCTACTGTGAAGAGAGAAATAATGATTATACTAAAAATCGCAACAGAACTAAATGTAAAACATAAATCAATTAAAAATCATTTTATGTATGATTTCATAAATTTTTTGTCACGGAAGCAATAATGAATTGGTATATTGTAAAAGGGAATGCAACAAAATATACAGATTCACTTTACAGTAAACAAAAATAGTAACTAAATACAATAATAGCAGAAAAGAAGAACTATACACTATTTATCAAAACATCAATAATGCATACATCAAAACTACATTCCAAACACATTATGACCCTTTAAAAATAAAATGAAACAGATAGAGGAATTAGGTTTATTACTGACTACATTTATTTTTCTAACTAAAAAGTTCACTACTTAATTTTTTCCTATTATGCTTTTGTCTCATCTATGTAATTTATCTATAAATGCCTGACAATCTTTTATTTTTCTTTGAGAGAAAAAGCAGTAATAACAACAATAATTATAACAATTTCTGTTTGCCAAGAAGTCATTCCTCTGATGGAAATATCCAATAGAACGAATGCCCATACAAAACTTCTGCAATATGGTTTTTATTTTCAGAATTTTTCAAAATAATTTCCACCACAATCAATGGCACATTGTAATATGAGTTTTCAAACTAATATTTCCATGTTTACACACAAAGCTACGCACCTTCTCTCCCATACCATTAGGAGCACCTATTTGCTAGAAAACTACTTTCATATTTCCCTTTTCTTCATGTGATGGAATAATGAAAAGTCACAAGGAATGACATCTGAATTGTGGGGAGGATGCTCCATTATCTTCTTAGTTGGTACAGACTATGGAGTGGTGCTCAAGTGCATTGTCATGTTGAAGAAACAATAAAGAACTTGAACTTTGTGCTAGTACTCCTCAGCACCAGGGGATTATGTTGATCTCAATTGGGTGGAGAGGTCCCCCCAAAATGTTATTTGGTTATATTTCCTAAAAATAAATATAATAGTAATGGTAATAAACATGCAAAAACATTCATAAAAGAAATTCATAAGGGAAAAAGTAAAAAAAATATTTAAAAAAAATCACATATACTTATTTCAATAGTATATTTTAATTGTGTACAAAAATTCAATATTTTTATTTACATTTATTATTGCTCAGTACTAATTCTGCAATGAAAAATGTACTGCACTTTGTATTGTTGCAAATTAACTGATTCAACATTTAAAAAAATTCAAGTTCATCTGTGAGGTCACTACATACGTGTAATATGGCAATGTTATTAAGTCAATCTCCCAACATTGTTGATCTTAGGTAATTCCTGAGTACATGTGGTCGTACCATAGTTATACATAATAGGCTATGCCTGACTGGCCATAGAAAACATATCAAAATGGGGATAGAGCTACAGACATTCTGTTTTCTCTCTGTTAGATGCCCAAGGCCGTAGCACCATTGTTTGCCTTGGTGCCCTAGGTTATGAAGGCTTGAGCAGTCTATGTAGGTCTATGCTCAGGTGATCTGCTCTCTCTCTCTCTCCATTGTTTCTCTCTTTGTGCATCACACACTCAGTCACTCTCCACATCCTGGAGGGTAAAATACCTACCTGGAATTTCATGGGTAGGTTCTGCTATCCACCATACCAATATTATCTGCTGACCCTGGTTCTCCTCACAGAACCAATTTGCTGTGACTATCACCTGTATTCATTATGAGCTCAACAATTCCTGATGTTGAAGAAGACAGTCACTATTCTGTCTTACACAGATTGTGATTTTTACACATGTACATGATTTTATTCTGGGTTTTAGTAAGTTGAAAGAATGGATTTGCACTCTATCTTTTGTACGATGCTTTTGACCTATCGAAACCTTTAATCACTGTTAAATCAAGGTCCAGCTTGTGGGCATTGTAATCTTTTCCCTTTTATGGACTACACCTAATTCCTCTATCAATATGCATCCAATCCTCAATGCCAAAACATTCTATACACTTTCAGCATTCTCTTCACCAATCTCCTGCGTTCCAGTGAATCCCAAAGTAGCTTCTGTATCATATTAGTTACTGATTGTGCAGCAATTCCAACAAACAAATCTAACTACACTCCTTTGCACTATCTCCAACATATGTATTTCATATCCAAAATGTTGTCCCATACTATGTAACCAAATTCATGGAAACACTGAACCAGTATATTGTAATCCAATTCCCTCATTTATCTGGAATGTCCCCTCATCCTCCATTAAATAATTTTTAAGCCCCTCCCTACCACCTACCCAATGTGTCCTTCCAAATGAGTTAATCAATCTTATACCAAGGGGTTATCCTTTCTCTGACTACACAACCTTTTTGTTCATTATCTTGTCCATTTCTGTAACCACTATTCTGCTTCTAAGAAATTTCACTGGCTTGAATCTTACTGATGTAATAAAGAAACAAATGATCAATATGGAACAAGCTTTAGCTTTGTAGGAATTTTCTAAGAGAAATTATTTAAAATCTGAATCGCAGGCACAGAGCAAACATTTGTAAGCACCTTAGAATTTGGGTAAAATCTAGTTTTCTTGGCTATAGAGCATAGGGGAGGGAGTAAGCTTTCCAGAAAATATCAAATTTTTCAGTTTGCATCTACAGGGCATGAGAGAAACGTTTCATGCAGAAGCCGATACTGTAACCTAACTCAGTAAATAAGCTGATTTGAAAACAGTAAAGTCACTCAACACACAATACGAGTTCTAAATAAACAATTTATAATAGTAAATAGCCTTTAAACTAACCTGGAACAGTGTAATCCATAATTATCCAATTTGTAAACAGTTGATTTTGGTTACGTGATAATTTCACTAATTCTCAACACTTTTCGATGAAATAAAGTAATTTCATAATAATAATAACTCGAAAGAAAACTAAATTCGCTAAAAAAACCAGTAGTTTTAGGCCGTGTAAATAGAGTAAATAAAATTTTAAACACTTCATAAGACACACTTGCACTTTCAACATTTTATAATCACATGTTTTCGATAATTTCCCGAACTAAAAAGTAAATTTCCTGAAAGAGTAAAGAATCTATTATAACACATTGAAGTTTCTAAACATTCCAAGCAGTATAACAGATATTAATCCAATTTTCAAGTAATTATGTCGCAAACCAAAACATGGTTGTTTTCGAAATTAAACTGTAATTAAATTAAGCCACGTTCGTAAACAAAACCACTTTTAAAACACATAACTAAATAAAAGAAATATTCAGAGAATAACACCTTTTTGATAAAAACAGCAATTATTAACTAGAAACAGGTTTTTCTGTTATGGCGTCTGGGTAGTATCAAACCCGATCTTGGTAAAACAGATAACTTTGCTAATACACCACCGATAATAATAAAAGTTACACTTTTGAAATCAGGAGCAAACATAGAACACGATGACACTAATTTTAACACGATAATTTGTAATCCAGTGGGGACGCCTAAAAATTGCACAAATTAAGATATAAATCAGGACTTCACCAACTGTTTCTAGGGAACTCATTACCAATGCGCTCACACACTTAAATCATTTACTAGAAAGCGAGTTATTTTAGAATTATAGTCATCATATTTTTTATAAACCTTAAGGGCTGGGCTTCACATGGTAAAACTTTGAACACTAACTATAATTGCATTTTTTTTTTCAGACTATTTTTTGGTAAACGTTAGATCACATCTAACATACGGCTGAGGGTATATAAGGGGACGTAGAGGCAGTCTCAGGGTCTTTTGTCTTTATCCGGGAACCTTTTGTGGAGTAAACATGCGCTAGTGTGTTTCGTTGTGTAGTGTGTGTGTCCGGTAACATTTGAAACACGTTATGGGTGACTTACCGCCATGCTGACATTTCTCACCAGTGATTGGCACTAGCATTGAGTATGGACTTATAAATTTACTATCGGGGTTTAGTCTGAGACATCTTACTCTTCATGAGTTGTCATTTTCGGAAATGTTTAGTTCGATTGCCTATTCGACTGTAATTGCTATTTTTTCAAATGTGACTGTGAAATAAATTTGAAATTTTTCATCAAGTGGACTTTTACATGCTTTCGTAATGAACAGTAACCTATCCTCAACTTTTGGTTCAAATAAGCTTTGTGGTGACCGATAGGCTTTACAGTTGAATTATCCAGGGTGTTACATGGTCATTTAAATTTTATTAATGCAAATTTAGTAGAACTTCCAACAATTCAAAATTCACTTAAGGTGACTAAACTGATACTACACCCCGGTATACTGGTTTAGCCCCTTCCTTACACATGGTTGAGATTGGATCACATTGCAAATATTTGAATTAAAAGATATAAAGACAAGGAAAGTTTGTGATAACATGATAAAAGTGAAATAAAACAACAAATTTGGTAATTTCAGAATGAAAAACAGTTGAATTACAAGGGATTTTGATCTATTTATATTTCACATAAAGGGCATATTTAGAGTAAAAATAAATAATTCTTTATTAAAGAAGTTAAAGGAAAGGGAATCAAATGTAAAATAAACTAGAAGAACAAGAGAACATTTAGATTTAGGATTTCATAGTCTAAAGATGTGTTTTAGCAACTTCATGAACAGAATTTTTGTATGCAATCAGGTCACATAAGGAAAACTTGACCATATTAAGTTAAAATATGAAAACAGATGATAATACTAATAAGAAAGATTATAATTTTGGGACAGAAAAGAAAAGGTAAGTAAGTAAACTTAAAATATTAGAAACAAGTCCAAAATGATGAGATGATTTAAACAATGTCAATATATCTTTGATTTCCATTTAGTTTAGGGGTAGTAAAGAATTTAAAGAATATGAAAGGAAAGAAAAATATACAGAATATTAATAGAACAAGAGTTTAATGTTGAAGGTTGTTTTAAAGGTGAAATCTGAGTTTTTACTGGATTCGATAACAGAAGAAATCATTTCAATCTTTAATAACTTTTCATAGGTATATGATCAGATTAAATATAAAAATAGGATCTGATGCAATAGGAGAAGTGAGTGAGTTCTGTTACTTGGGAAGCAAAATTACAACCAAAGGCCGAAGCAGGAATGATGTTAAAAGCAGAATAGCACTAGGAAAAAGAGCCTTCATGAAAAAGAGAAACCTTTTAGTTTCAAATATTGATCTAGGAATTAGAAAGAATTTCTTAAAACTCTATGTGTGGAGCACAGCACTTTACGGTAGTGAAACATGGACTTTAGGAATACCAGAAAGAAAGAAACTTGAAGCATTTGAAATGTGGTGCTACAGAAGAATGCTGAGAATTAGGTGGACAGACAAAGTAAGAAATGAACGAGTTTTGGAAATGATGGGTGAGAAAAGAAGTTTATGGAAGAAGCTTACAGGAAGAAGAGACAGGCTGGTAGGTGATATTTTGAGACATGCTGGATTGGTTAATTTGTTAGTGGAGGGAACAGTTGAAGGTAAGAACTGTAGAGGTAGACAGAGATTAGAATATATGAAGCAGATAATTGAGGACGTGGGTTGTAAGGGGTATGTAGAAATGAAGAGTTTAGCACAGGATAGGAAGGGATGGAGGATTGCATCAAACCAGTCTAAAGACTGACGACAGCAAAAAAAAAAAAAAAAAAAAAAAAAAAGGTATATGATAGAAAAATGTGTTTAAAATCAAGTGACTAAATTTCTGGAGAAGTATAAACGAAATCAGAGGAACTTTTGGAAAATCAATAAAATTTTGTCAGTCATGAGGAAAGTTGCACATGGATCATGTCATGGGAGAAACCAACATTTAGGTAAAAGCTATAAATAGTGGTGCAGGAGTTTATCTCATCAAACATTTGGTAGACAGTTTTAGTACAGTGTACTTGGAATTGGAAGGTGAAAGCAGTTTCTTGACTGGTTTGATGCAATCCTCCATCCCTTACTATCTTGTGCTAAAAATACCCCTTACAATGTAGGAAAAACAGCTCTTTATTGGGGTGGAGTCCCCAATGTTCACAAACTCAATTCTTTCCTATACTTTCTTCTCTGCAATATTTAATTTAATTAGACCGGTCGCCAACCCAAATGTTTTTAATAATGGGATTTTTTCAATGAAGGTTAATATCTAAAGATTGTTCTCAACACAGATTTTAAAGTACAGTATTTTATTGTTCAACGTTTAAAGACATATTCACTCTGACAACAGAAATTGTTACCAGAAAGACTTCATTTCAGAAAATTGCAGATTAATGCCACGATAATTACATACACTCCATTCAGACATAATAAAAAGTTCACTCCACTTGAAACCTCAAACGAAATCATACGAATTGTCAAATTTAAATAATGGAAAAGAAGTTTGTTAAATTAATGATCTGTTTCAAAAAATTATAGTTGCCGTCTACGAATATTCCAAGTCCGTTTATTCATGATTGTTCTAACGCGACACCCACACCATGTGACACTGCCATAACGTCCACCCACACTTCACACCTTCACCCTCTAACCAGTTCGAAACTAATGCGGTCGAGGTCCTGCCTCAGGTCTCTTATATAGGTTCCCCCAAGCCTGATGGGAATTTCCACTCATCTAGCATCTCTATGCGCTCTCTCCCAGCTCCGCTCACAAAGGCTTTCCCCCCAAGTTTTTCCGATTTTCCTGAAACTTTGTGATAACGTAGAGTTCCTCATCCTAAGCATTTTTTATCCTTATAAAATTTTTCCTATCTGCTCTCCTTTCGTTGTTATTAATTTTCGAAGTTAAATAAACCTATTTTCTAGATCTAGTGTCCCAACTATTTGTTTTAGCGCGAGTGTTCTAATCTTCAGGAATTCTACAGCTTTTGACAATTAATTTGGTGTATCTCACTACCTTCTAAAACCCTTTCATTAAAAAGATATCGCCTCTCAAAGTTTTCATCCCTTCTCGTCAGCCATCATGGAATCCCGATTAAATACTTTGAAATTAAATATCTTATATTGAGAGTGCATTATTTTGATAAAACTTTCCGCCAAACTTACTTAAAAAAATTGTACTTTCATAAAAATAGTTTGCCTCCCAGATGTTTTTCTAGTTTTTTCTTTCCCCTTTGTCAACTTTCATTTCTACCCATTCTCGACAACCTGGTTAGCTACGATGCTTTAAACGCTTTCTCTTTGAAATTACTTTTAACATATTTCTACTCAACTCAACGATCTCAAACTGCTGTCATTATCTTTTCACAGGAAGGCCTTTAATTGGACATAATTTTATTTTGACTACTTATTTTATTCTCGACTTACTATTTTTTCCTTTATTGAAAAAGTACCTTAAAATTAGTCATATTTACTCTAAATTCCATTGGAAACCATGTTTTGTACTTCTAAACAAATATTTGATACTTTCCGCCTGGTATCTTAATTCATTTATTACCATTCTTTCATTCTTCTATGAACCTGCCGGCTGTTGCGTCATCACTGCCACAAAGCATCTCTGTTCGGACTTAAAGATTGCTCATAACTTCCTTCTGAAAATTCGTACTACTACCAATGTGGGTCTTACATTCTCTTCTACACCTGATTAGTGTTATCTTTTGGGAGAAATATTACTTTGGGTAACCTACTAAAACCGATACCAAACACTCTTCCTTCTCGTTTTCTCAGTTGCCAATAAAGCCAACTACATTACAACAACCCACATCCTCAATTATCTGCTTCATATATTCTAATCTCTGTCTTCATCTGCAGTTCGTAGCTTCGACTGTTCCCTCCACTAACAAGTTAACTAATCCAGCATGTCTCAAAACATGACATACCAACCTTTCTTTCTGTAAGACTCTTCCACAAACTTCTCTCCTTGCCCATCATTTCCAAAACTCGTTTATTTCATACTTTATCTGACCACTTAATTTGCAGCATTCTTTAGTAGCACCACAATTCAAATGCTTCTACTTTCATTCTTTCTGGTATTTACAATGTCCATGCTTCGCTGGCATAAAGTGCTGTGCTCCACACATAAAGTTTTAAAAACTTCTTTCTCAGTCCTAGATTAATATTTGAAACTAAAAGATTTCTCTTTTTCATTAAAGCTCTTTTTGCTAGTGCTATTCTGCTTTTAACGTCTTTCCTGCTTCAGCCATCGGTTGTAATTTTACTTCCTAAGTAGCAAACTTTATTAACTTCTTCTATTGCATCCATCCCTATTTTTATATTTAATCTACTATTATTGGTATCATTTCTCCTACATTTCATTACTTGTGTCTTGCTTTGGTTTATATTTAGTCCAAAATCTTCCTTCAGTATTTTGGTCATGACATTCTGTAACTTCTCAATATTTTCAGCCTTTTTTACTAACAAGACAATGTCAACAGCAAATCATAGCATACCGATTTTTTCTCCTTGAACACTTATGCCACATTCAAATCTTTTTTTCACTTCTTTTAATGCTTCTTCTACATACAAGGTGAATATTAATGGGGATAGACTACAATCTTGTCATACACCCTTTTTAACTGAAGGATGTATCTGATGATTCTCTACTTTTATTATAGCTATTCGATTCTTATAAAGATTATAAAGTATTCTTCTATCTCGGTATTTTAGACCCAAATTCTTTAAAATTTTGAACATCTTGTACCACCTAACATTATCAAAAGCTTCTTCTAAATAAACAAATGGCATAATAGTATCTTCGTTATTTTTGATCCACAGTTCAAGTATTAATCTAAAGGCCAGAATCGCTTCTCTTCTACCGCGGTTTTTCCTAAACACAAACAGATCTGCACTTACTATCCCTTCTGCTACACTTTCCACTCTTATGTATGTTATTCTGGTTAGTAATTTTAAAACATGTGATGTTAGAATTATAGAAATTTTTTTCGGATTCTGTAAATCTGGAACATTTAGATTTTCTTATTTTGTAATGGTTTACTACTTGATCATAAAAATTTTATAAACTAAATTTGAACAAATGCCATAAAAGGAGTACTTGCTATTATTCTACACAGATACTCTGCAAAATTTAAATCTAATGAATCAGTGCACACTTTTAACTTGTTGCTGTTCAGAATTGTAACCTTGATACCAAGGATATTTGGAATGAACTTGTAATAAATGAACAGAATTTGCTTGAAAATTATTAAAAAACCAACAAGCATCATTATCGTAACAAGATGTGTTCTATTGGATTGAGATCATTCAGATTTGGTGGCCAAGGCATCATCAAGAGTTTGCTATTGTGCTATTCAAGTAACTGTAGCACAATTCTGGATATGGACAGTTATCCTCCTGGAGAATTCCATCACTGTCACTGAACACATGAAGCATGAAGGGTTGCATGGTACTTAGGTCAGTGTATCTCCCCAGTTGTTACATGTATCATTGTTAGATTGACATCCCAAGCATCTCTGCCATGCAGATCTACTTTCCATATGGCATCAAAAAGCCCTAATGCCATCAGATGGCATTCACTCTCACGGTGGGCGGTGGTAATATTATTTTGAGTCTTCAGTGTAATGTTTTGACCAGTATGGTAAAATGATTCATGGTTAATCTAAAAGATCTAACTAACCTTCTGTCTACTTCAAGGTAATATTTTTCAGCTTCATTAAAATTTTGGAAGTATGCTGCAACTTCAGCTTTCTTCAGAGTGTCATTTTGTATGTTTTGTAGCCTCTTGACAAATTGTATCCCAGGATAGTCGCTACATCGAACAAATGCTGCTTCAGCAGTAGATAAATCAAGGTTTTGCACTGCAGCTTCTGCTAACAAACGCCTGGAAAGCAGATTAAATTTTGGCTGAAAATTATTACAAGAAATGGTATTATCTATGGAAGGCAGGGAAAGAAATAATCACTTATCAAAGATTTTGGAAGGATGGTACAGCTTTCAAACACACAAAGTGAGTGAAGGATTATATTTTTGAGTCAAAATATTCCATTTGAACAATCACAAAGTGCATGGGAGGCATATTAGAGAGATATACTGTATATATATTGCAGATGTGAAGGCAAGGAAAGATGGTGATTATCAAATATAGAATTAACACAGAATAAAATAGACTTGACAAAATAAAGACTTAAAAATTAGAAATTTTTATTACTATATCCTTTAACTTAACACAGCTTGATTCTAGAAAATTGCCTAACACTAAAATAAATGGAAGATGTATGCATTTGGAAATTAACACTGTTAACAAATTTCAATGAGACTAATTGATTATGCAAACTTTACTTTCAAGAGTACATTTTTATGATAGTTATGATCTTTTACCACAAGTTGCTGGGATGTAATAAACGCCAGAAAAAACTAAGAAGATATCTTTACTTTATGCATATGATTTAATTTAATTTAATTGCAATGGAGCACACGCTCCAGTGGCAATATATCTACACACCCATCTTCCCCCTTTCCTGCACCCACCTACATTTGCCGTCTACAAATTTTATCTTTAAATTCTTTCAATGTTTTTGGTAAATTATTCATCATTTCCCTTGGTAACTTACTCCAAGCCCTGATACCCTTACATAAAAAAGATAATCTTCCCACACCCTTGTGCCTGAAATAGAGTGCCAGCTTGTGGTCATGGTCATCTTTTCCCTTCCATGCACTACTTTTCATATCCACACCAATATCTTTCCATGCCTCATCACCAATATACTCCTTGTATATTTCCATGACCCTCTTCATCCTCCTCCCATCTTACATTGAATCCCATTCAAGCTCCTTTATCATATCTGTTACTGATTACATTCTGCAATAATTTCCAGAAACAAATCTAGCAGCCGTTTTTTGCACCCTCTCCAACTCCTATATTTGATAAGCAAAATGTGGGGTCTCATACTACACTACCATATTCGAGCAATGGTCTGACCAAGTTTTTGTAACCCAATTCCTTTACTTCTCTCATACAACCCCTTATCACTCTCTCCAACAAGTGCAGAATTTTGAAACCTTTTCCTACCACCTGTCCAATGTGTCCTGCCCAGTTAAGCTTGTTATCATATGTAATGCCAAAATATTTCAATTTCAAGACTTCAGCAAGCAATTCTTTCCCCACCTTATATTCATAATTAACCTTTTGTTTTTATTTGTGTGTCTAATAAGCTGGCTCTTCTTTGCATTAATCTTCATCCCATGTTTACCAAACCAACTAGATATCATGTCCAGATCACCTTGCAACTGTTTACAGTCCTCTATCATTCGATACTTTTATATAGCATTATGTGATCTGCAAACAATCTAATTTCAGATAGGAAACAATCAACACAATTGGTGAATAGCAATGGTCCCAATACGCTACCCTGTGGCACTCCCATTTTTACTTCCACTTCTTTTGATACTGCATTTCCTACCCTAACTTTTTGTTTTCTACCTTTTAAAAATTCCTCTACCCAGCAAATCACTTTCTCATCCACTTCAATAGTTTTAATCTTATTTATTACGATTTTATGGCTCACTCTGTCAGACACCTTTGACTACACTATCAATTTGGCCTCCCTTTTCCATTTGATCTGAAATATCTTGCATATATCCCACCAACTGAGATTCACATGAAAATCCTTGCCTGAACCCACGTTGCCTACTTGAAAACCACTTACGTTCCTCACATATATTTCTGATGTGGTTGTATATCAATCTTTCCATTACTGATGTCAAACTGATTGGCTTGTAATTTTTGACTCTATTTCTCACCTCTCCTTTATGTACTGGTACTACTATCGCACTTTTCTAGTCCTGTGGTAAGCAGCAAGTATCCAGACTCAATTTAAATAATATTTCAAGATAAGGTACAATGTCACATCTAGCTAGCTTTAAGATATCTGTAGAAATATTATCTACACCAGCCCCTCAATGTTTTTTTCAGCTTTCTTATTTCCTTCATGATTTCCTCATGATGAATTTCAAATTTTTTAGTATCTTCATTTCTAATTGTGTTATTAAGCTCGGTCTCCGAATTAGACCCTCCTGTTTCTAATACATTGACCCTAATGCTGTCACTAAACCAGTTACTTAAAATCTCTGCTTTTTTCAAATCCCCCGTAACTTCTTCTCCATCCTTATCTATAAGCGTTGCTACACCCTCCCTTCCATTCAGTCTCCTGATATAGCCATAGATGTTTCTAGATGCATCTGTCAATGGTCCTTCTCCATTGACAATACTCTTCATAAACCCATCTTTAGACACTTCCTTTGCTGTTATTAAGTCCTTGTTTAGGTTTTTTTTTTTTAATATTCCCTACTACCCTGCTGTCTCTTCACTCTGTTATGATCTCTTCTTACCAACCTCTTTAACCTCCACACTTCCCTATTATAGTACAAAGGTTCTCTAATTTATAAGGGATCAGGCTATACCAGGAGTACAGTAAGCCTAGATCTCCTTAACTAGCAATTTACTCCTCAAACTAGATTTCTTCAAAAATAAAAACAATGTTCCAACTGTTCAAAAATTTTAGACCGTGAATACACCTTGGAAATAAAATCAACTGCAAATTAACGTGGTCGCCACTCTCCAATAATTCTAACCTTAGGAGAGAAAAGGGTGCAGTTAAACAATGGAAATAAACTCACTGTTCAAATTTCACCATTATTATATTCTGGTATAAAAAAACACAAAAGTTCACAAATACAGTTGATTCGGCAATTGGACATTCATTTCAAAAGTTTGCAAGTTATCAAACGTAGGAGGCAGACAGAATAGAACCCCTGAAAAATGTTACATTATCTGTTCATTGTTCTGACCGAGCAGCTTTACTTCAACTTTTCTATAGTGGCCAACACCAAAGCGTGTGACCATTCCTCGCAGGAGTACCAACTGCGAGTTCTCGCTCCCGAGAGCCACAGGTCTAACTCTCATGAATTTCCACCAGTAACTGACTAAATGAGGCTTAGAAAGCCACATATGACCCAAGCAAATCTTCCAAGTCACGTGGCACCCAGAATATAGTGTATCCAAGATACGTACTGCAGGGTTTCCAAATTTAAATATTATTTAGAGACGAATATTATAAACAACTTTCCCCCTTTTGATATTTCTCGTAAACTCAATAGATTGGCTGTAATTAATTTCCACCTGTTTGCTGCATAGAAGCTCTAACATCACTGGTCTACAACATGTGTAAGAGTGTATCAATACGTAGAAAAAGTACCCGGTTAACCACCATTTTTAAAATTCAAATTTAAAAGAGTCTAATGTGTATTGCTCTGAAAGTAAGGCCTATCTCAAAAAATGGTTTTCGGCATAATACTACCATGATTCCAATAAATCATTTGAAAGTAATTTTATTACCTGACTTTCATTCGTTTGGTCATGATAATTTATCTAAGCCGGCAATGTGAAAAATGAGATGCAATAATTTTTAGAAATTCCTTTCAAACGTAATCTATTGTACAAAACTATTCAAAAAGTTTAACACAGTGTTCAGGAAGGATTTAAGTTATAACAACTGTGTCATTTAATTTCAGAAACTGCTTGAAATATGTTGTGATTAATGTTTGAAACTGCCAGTTTGTGTAACTATGTGTTTTCTTACTTTTAAACTGCCTGAAACTATAGATCATGTGTTATTTACGGCAAAATTTAGTTTATCCTGGTTAATTATTATTATAAATGTTTTTTACCATGTTGAAAAGTGTTGTAAAATGGTGATATTATCTTGGAAAAAAAATAAAGTGTTTACAACATGGATTCTTGAGGAGTACTATGATTTAGGTGAGTTTAAAGGCTACCATTTACCATTGAAGATCTGTTTAAAGCTTTTATTAGATGTTGAGTGAGTTTTTAGGTTTTAAATCACCATGTATTTGGCTATTAGCTGCAGTATTGGCTTCTGTATGATTCCGGTCCCCCATATCCTGTAGCGACGAGGTTTAGAATTTAACAAATTCTCAGGTGCTTAAAACGTCTCTTTATTTTCCGCTTTTGAATAAATTCTTATCTCCCCTTTCTTATTTTCTCCTTGAACTCTTACCACATTGACTCTACTGTACTTGTGCTCTCCTTCCATTTGCTGCGGTATCTGAAATATCTCTTCAAATGTGAAATCTGTACCTTTTAATAATTGTACCTATTTCCCCATTCAATTTTGGCTGCTGGTTCACTGAATCCTCCAATATCCATCAGAACTGATTCATGATCACTGATTCCTTCACTTACGTACACCCCACAAGGTTATCATTGGACTTTATTAGGAATATATCGAAAATATTTTGTCCTCTAGTGTTTTGCTCTATCACTAGTGTAAATCCTCATTCCCTTAATAAGGAATTTGCAAATCTCTGTTCTGTTGTGTCATTAATCTTATTTCCTTCCCAGTTTACACTTGGTAAATTTAAATCCCCACCAATTATGATCATTCTATTCTCACCTCTGAAATCTGAGTATGAATTTAATTTCTCCCCAAGAGCCTCATCTTCATCTGTCCTTCTTTCACTGCAGTAAGCAGCGAACACCCTGATTTTTTCTTTTTTATTACCCCAGAAATCTACCCCAAGTGACTAATGGTCTTTATCTATGAATGCCAGTGAACTGTGGTAGTTTTTGCAAACTAGTATGAAAACTTCTCCACCAATATCTCTGCAGTACACTCTGTAACCATCAGGAGACACCTCACTGTCTAGTACTTCTTCTTTTAACCAGCTCTCTACCCCAATTATTACTTGTGGTTTGTTTATCTCTATTAAGTTTGAAAATTTGATTACTTTGTTCATTATACTTTCACAGTTCACCATCATCACCCTTATTACCGGCTTTATATTTTCAGTGTTTACCTCCTCTTTCCCAGTTTTATCCCAGTCAGTTATTGTTTCAGCAACTTCATCTATTTACTTAACATATGTGATTTTTTCTCATCATGGATCCGCAATCAGTATCACTTTGATCATCTATTTCCGTCCCTTCACCAGCAGCCCCTAAGCTAAAAAAAGGCACAGTCCTAACCCCATCATCACTGGAAATGGGTTGCCTTACTGCTTTAGCTAACAACTCAGAAAGTACTCCCTTTCCCCTTCTATTTAGGAGTAGGCCATGCCTAGTGAAACCCCACCTACCAATGGTGTTCACAGGCACAATCCCCCCGAAGGAACTAATGCCTTTCCCAAGTAGCACTTCCGTTTCCACATTTATGCACCACACAGGATAGTTAAATTGACGACTTAGGACCTGCATGAGCTCCCCCCTGGTATGCTGTGCCTACTTCACCATCTTCCTCAGGTCACTCTCTATACTATAACTCACATTTCTATCAATACTATTCCCCGCACCTCCCACTATCACTACTCTATCATCATTAGTGTAATTCCTACAAATTGAACCTATATCCTTTATGACCTGACCTGACCTAATGTTGCACTAGGTTTGAAAAAACTTGTAAGAGTTTGTTATCCCTATGGAAAAATTAGACACTGTAACATAAACGTCGAAAGCCTGAGTTTACATAGAATGTTATAAATCAGCATGTGCACCTTAACAAAAGGCACAATTATGCAATAAATGAAGAAAACTCAGTTGCTAAGATCATAACACTATTATTATTATTAATAGCAATGGAGCTAACACTCTAGTGGCAATTCCCCTAATCATCTAAGTAGCCCTTTTTATATATATAAATTTCCTAATATAATTGGAATGTTAAATTTCTCCCCATTTTACTTTTCCAATTTACAAATTTTAATTTTAAATTTCTTAAGCATTTTTGGTAAATTATTCATAACTACACTTCGTAATTTGTTCCAATCCCCGACACCCTTAACAACAAAGGAAAATTTTCCCACTCCCTTGTGCATAAAATCGAGCACAAGCTTGTGGCCATGGTCGCCTTTTCCCTTCCTAATTCCTAATTTTTTGACCAATATCCCTCCAAGCCCCATCACCAACATATGCCCTGTACATTCCCAGCACTCTCTTCACCTTCCTCCTTTCCTCCAATGAGTCCTAGTCCAGCTCCTTCATCATATCAGTTACTAACTGGGTCCTGCGATAATTTCCAAAAACAAATCTAGCTGCTCTTGTTTGCACACCTTCCAGCTCCTGTATTTGATAACCAAAATGTGGGTCCGAAACTACACCAACATATTCAACCAATGGTCTGACCAAAGTTTTGTAACCCAACTCCGTAACTTCTCTGTTACATCCTCTCATCACTCTATTCAGTAAATGAAAAATTTTGTAATCTTTTCCTACCACCTGCCCAGTGTGCTCTGGCCTGTTTGTTATTAAATGTTACGCCAACATAATTACACTTCAGGCATTCATCAAGCAATACTGACCCCACCCTATAATCATAATCAACCTTTACTTTTTTTTTTATCTGTGTGCCTTATAAGCTGACTCTTCTTGACATTTATCTTCATTCCATACTGGCCTACCCATTTAGATATTCTATTAAGGGCACCCTGCAGCTGTTCACAGTCTTCACTTGTTTTGATCCTATTGTATACCATTATATCATCTCCAAAATACATGGATTCTGACCGTAACCCATCAGCACAGTCATTCATTAGAATAATGAACAGCAACCGTCGCAATACACTACCCTTTGGCATTCCCATATTTACTTCCATCTCTTTTGATAATGTATTTCCTACTCTAACACTTTACTTTCTGGCATTTAAGAATTCCTCTACCCAGCAAGTAACTTTTTCATCCAATCCAATTGATTTCTATTTATTTAATATTTTATAGCTCACTCTGTCAAATGCCTTAGAAAGATCCAGTGCCACACTATCATCTTGGCCTCCCTTTTCCAATTTATCTGAAATTCTTGCATCTAGCCCACTATCTTAGATTCACATGAATATCCTTGCCTAAAGCCACGTTGTCGATCTGCAAACCAGTTTCTTTCCTCACAGACATTTCTTTTATAGTTGCATCTCCATCATTTTGCCTATCACTGATGTCAAACTAATTAGCCTGTAATTTTCAGCCCCATTTGTAACCCCTCCTTTATGATCCGGTACAACTATTGCTCTTTTCGAATCCTCTGGTAAGCAGCAAGACTCCAAACTCATAAATAAATTTAAAGATAAGGTACAATATCGTATCCCACAATCTTTAATAAATCTGTAGTAATATTATCTACATGAAACTCTTTAGATTTATTTAGCTTTCTGAGTTCCTTCATAATTTACTGAGAATTTATTTCAAACCATCTCTTAGACTTCCTCAATTCTCTTAAAAATAGTTATTCCATCAACTTCATCTGGATTTACTTCCATACGCATGCCACATTCCTCAATGTGGACATTTTACTTTGACAGGGTGACTTCACACCTCCGATCACAACAAGGCCATTAATTTACAACAATAGTTACAATTTAACAGTTGCTATACCATCCACACAAAATGTTTCCTTCAATACAGCCTTACCATATGTGGCACACACACACACACATATGTTCCGAACAAATGTCCTTGGCCTGGTACTTCTAAAACCCAATACAAGACCACATTATTCACTGTAAGTATGGAGGTTTGCTTGCTGTTGAAAACGAATAAAATCTTCTGGAGTAATTAGCCGAGCTAGTCCAGCGATAAAACACGACATTTCGGAGGTCACACTTTCTGCCGCCATTGTCAAGTGACCGCTGATGGTAGGTTATAGAGCCACTTATATACCACCCAAAGTGCACGCTACATCATCCTTTTTCCGGTCAGCCAATAGCTACTGGTGGCAAACATTAGCCACTAGCGATAAGCTTTCAATTGGCAGAAGCCATTAGCCGCTGGCAGGTACTGTTGATTGCTGGCATGCAAGAGAGGCACATGCTTTTCCAGAAATCCTGCTGCAGTGTAATTTTATGATTACTGGGCTCCGGGCCTTACTTAACTGAAATCCGGTATTTCTGTTAGTGAGGTCATTCAAGATAAGGATTTTGATAGCTTCAGAGAAAATACTACCCCAATAACCTCTCGCATGTGTGAGAATTCTTGTTGCCTTGTAATTAAAGCCATGTCCTGTGTTGATACTGTGCTCAGCAACTACTGACTTGTCAATGTGGCCCAGGCGGACGTTGCATTCATGTTCGGTGCACCTTTGGTTAATACATCATGTTAGCTGCATGATGTAAGCCGTTCTGCATTCGCAAGGAATGCAATATATGCGACAGCAGATCCAGCCGTGACAGTACTCTGAAGAAGGCCACAAAATGATGGCCGATACATTAGGTTTCAACAAATCGACGCAGTACAACCCGGACAGCCAAGATTACATTGACAACGACCGCGGACACTGCACACCCACTTAATTACTCAGCTTGTTAATTCATTTGCACTAAAGCACACAATTAAAACCAGCCAATCAGCTATCATGTCTCAAAATATTAATACTGGCTTGAACTATTTCTAACCTCCCAAAAATTGCAAACTGACTATTACACCACAGTCACTAGATTTGTATAAAATCTTTATCCTCCACAAAAACAAATATGGAACATCGTAAAAAAAAATTAAACTTACTGAATCTAACTCCATAATATTTTATTTAATACTGAGAAAGGTTATTTCCCTAAATATACTGCCTTGTCGCAAATCCTTTTATAATCAGAGTTCTAGGGTATCAAATTTCATAGTAATTGTTTAAAAAGTTCTTTTGTTTGCATTTGTGCAGTTTTATTGTAAATCTTGTAGTTGACAGGTGTTGTAATTCACTTTTAGGAAAAGTTTCGAGTGATATACATAGGTTTTTAACATATTTTGTAGAAGGCTACTTTTGCATTTCTTTGGCATTTGACACAAAAGTAGTTTATTAAAAAGTAAAAGTTTTTTAAAGTTCCTTTGCTTGTAATTTCTTAAGTTGTTTTGTAAGTATCACAATGGATACAAAGTGTGGAAACTGCCGAAGGATAGTAAAAGAAGGAGTGACATGCCGGGACTGCGGGCGCTGGTTTCACTGGGGGTGCAGCGATGTATCTAACAGTGACTCTTGTGTCAGTATTTCCTGGAACTGTCACTCCTGCAGAATTAGTGATCAGGAGCAGCGGATTCTGAAACTCCAGTCAGATTTGGCATCTGCAGAGAGGGATTTGAAGGCCCTGAAGGCAGAAAACTGTTCTTAGGCATAGGCGGAACAGTGAATGGAAGGTAGTCAGCTCTGGCAGGAGAGGTAGGAGACGCTGTCTGTCTGATGGTTTCCAGCTGGAGACATCCAATGTGTTTCAGCCATTGGAGGATCTAGATGGTGACTCTGAGGACCGTCAGGTTGGACTGAACGATCTGGGTTCTTGCAAAGTAAAAGGGAAAAGTTTTCAGGGTGTATCTAAAAGTAAACGCAGGAAGGTACTGTTACTTGGGAGCAGTCACGGGAGGGGAATCAGTGAGATGGTTCAGTCTGACTTGGGGCCAGATTATGAAGTCTGCAGTATTTTCAAACCAAATGCAGATCTTGGAAGTGTGGTAGCAAATGTGAAAGACCTAGTTAAAGATTTTTCAGATGAGGATTGTGTTGTAAATTGTTGGGGGACCAGGAAATAGCCTTGATAAAGACCTCAATTATTCAATTGAGGGAGACATTGCCCACATTTCCAGGAACACATGTCAGACAAGTGTGAGATTTGTTGGTTTGCTTGAGCGTTATGATAAACCCTGGATGTGGCATAACATCAGGCGTACAAATGCATCCTTGGAAAGGGTTCTCTGGCAGCCGGCTAATTCACACATTGGTTTGATTGATGTGGCCTGTATTGGTAGGGACAGTTATACTCGCCATGGACTCCATCTGAATGTCAGAGGTAAGAGGAAGCTTTCGCTTCTTATTGCTGATGAGGTCAGAGGATGCCAGGTGTGTGAAAGAGGTATTCCTGTGATAAATGGTGTTAAGTCGCGGCCTTTTTTAGGGTAAATAAAATAGATTTATTAAGATGTCTAAAGGAAATTAATGTCTCTGATGATCATAATTTGTTGAAATTAAAAATTCCAACTGATATACCAGTATGTAATAATAAAATAAACAATTCAAAGTCATTGCGTCAAAGTGTTCAGACCAGTATTTTCCACCAAAATATAAGAGGAATATTTAGTAAAACTGATGACATTACCTTAAGCCTAGAAGAGATTCAAAATTCCAGAAATTTTAATGTAGACGTTTTGTGTATATCTGAGCATCATTTTTCTGATACAGGAATATCTCAGCTGTCCATCCCAAATTATAAATTAAGCTCTAATTTCTGCAGATGTAAAATGGAGAAAGGGGGAGTTGCCATTTTTGTTAAAAATAATATTGAATGCAGTAGTGTAGTTGTAAGTAAGTATTGTATAGAACAACACTTTGAATGTTGTGTTACTAAACTAGAATATGATAAGGAAGAGCTGATAGTGATAGCAATTTACAGGGCCCCCTCAGGTAATTTCAGACTGTTTTTATCTCATTTAGAGTCTTTGCTACTAAGTTTTACAAATAGCAAACAAATAGTATTATGTGGAGATTTCAATGTTGACTTTCTGAATCACAGCAATGATAGATTAGATATGGAAGCCTTGATGTTGTCTTTTAACTTAACAGCACTTGTAAATTTTCCTACGAGAATACAAAATAATAGCAGGACTGCAATTGATAATTTTTTTATGGATATTTCTCAGTGCAGTAATTACAGCATACATCCAGTAATAAATGGTATCTCAGATCATGATGCCCAGCTATTATGTATCGAGTCCAGGAACACTGTTAAACAGATAAAGAAAAGCTGGGTTTATAGAAGAAATATTAGTGAAAATAATATAAAACACTTCATAGATACCTTAAACAATGAAAACTGGTTAGAAGTATATAATGCGCAGGGTGTTAATGCGAAATTTGATTCCTTTCTGAATATATTTCTAACACTTTTTGAAGGTAGTTTCAAAAAAAGGAAAATTCTCAACACTCCAAACAATGAACTGGGCATGGGATGGATAACAAAGGGTATTAGAATCTCTAGTAAAACAAAGAAGGGACCTTTATTTAAAAATGAGAGAATCGGATAGCTATGCGCTGAAAGTTCACTATAAACTTTATTCTAAAATACTAAGAAATGTAATAAGGAAGGCCAAGAACAGGTACATATCGGCGAAAATAGAAAATTCAGACAATAAAATGAGAACAATATGGAATATAATAAAGACTGAAACAGGAAAAACTGTAAATCACTCTAAAGACATAAAAATAGAACAAAATGGATATGTGTATAGCGAAGTAGGGGAAGTTTGTGAAATATTTAACAAACATTTTACGTCAGTAGTAGATAAATTAGGCATAGAAAAGCAATCCCCACATAGTGCTCTAAGGCTTCTTGAGACTGCTTTCCCAAATAGCTTTGTGGAGATGAAATTGCCACCAGTAACAGTCTCAGAAATAAATAAACTCATTAAACAATTAAAACCTAAAAATTCTTCCAGCTATGACAATATTTCAAGTAAATTACTGAAAAGATGTTCAGACTGTATCAGTCATGTACTTGCTCACATTTGTAATGAATCCTTAATACAAGGTGTTTTTCCCGATAGACTAAAATATGCTGTTGTAAAACCATTATTTAAAAAAGGAGAAGTAACATGTGTAGACAACTATCGTCCCATTTCATTACTTTCAACATTCTCAAAGGTTTTTGAAAAAGTCATGTATAGAAGAGTAATAAAACATGTTACACACTATAATATCCTAACTAATTCACAATTTGGGTTCAAAAAAGGATCATCCATAGAAATGGCTATATATTCATTTTTAAATAACACATTTGAGGAACTGAATAATAAAATGAATCCTGTAGGAATATTTTGTGATCTTGCAAAAGCATTTGACTGTGTAAATCATGAATTACTTTTGAAAAAAATGGAATACTATGGTATTTTTGGGACCGCAGGTAAATGATTTAAATCATACATTGAAAGCCGAATGCAAAAAGTTTCAATTTTTGATTCTAAAATAAGTAAAGATGCTTCATCAGACTGGGAGAAAATAAAACATGGAATTCCACAAGGCTCTGTCTTAGGTCCCCTCCTCTTTCTGTTATACATCAATGACCTTCCTGGAAATTTATCCGACAAAGTTAAGAGTGTTTTATTTGCAGATGACACTAACCTGACTGTGCGTAAAACACCAAACAGTACTATAGAATTTAATGTAAATGAAGTACTTAGAGTAGTAGCAAATTGGTTTAAGGCAAATTCATTAAAATTAAATTTTGAAAAAACACATTATATTAGGTTTAAAACAAAAAACTATGCACAGCCAGATATATGTATAAACTATAAAAACAACACAATCTTAGAAACAGAGAGTATAAAATTTCTTGGTATTAAAATAGATCAGAAACTCTGTTGGCATGATCATATCACTACACTACTGGCAAAGTTAAGTAGTGCCACCTTTGCAATACGAACACTTTCTCTAACAGCAGATCTAGAATTAATGAAACAGGTGTACTACTCATATTTTCATTCAGTAATGTCATATGGCATAATTTTTTGGGGAAACTCTTCACAAAGTAAAAAAGTTTTCATAGCACAGAAAAGAGCTATTAGGTTTCTGTGTAGGGTAAAACCAAGAACTTCTTGCAGACAACTCTTTAAGAAACTCAATATTCTTACAATGTATTCTCAGTATATATATTCTCTCATGAGCTTTGTCATAGAAAATTTTAACCTGTTTACACCTAATTCACAGGTACACAGTTTCAATACAAGAAACAGAAATAACTTGCATAAAACACAAACATCTCTGTCATTAGTACAAAGAGGAGTTAATTATTCTGGGATACATCTGTTTAATAAACTACCTAATCGTATAAAACAGCTTTCAGATAATAAAGATGTATTCAAACAAAAACTTAGAGATTATCTTATTGGCAACTCCTTCTACTCCATTCAAGAATTTGAAGAAAATAATTAATTGTACTCATTATGACGTTTGCAAAACTCAGTTGCAAAAATGTATGTTTATTATTTCTTGTATTTGTAAAATATGTATATATATATATATATATTTACTATGATATGACTCATATTATGTGTATATGTATCAACAATGACATGTTTCACATCCCAGAGGTATTTCCTCAGCAGGGATCCATGGAACAAGATTGATAAATATAAAAATATAAAAATATTAAGTGCTTCTTGAGCAGTACTGAAATTACCTTGTTTTATTACTTGTAACGAGCCTGCAACTTTTTTCAAGTTTCTGAAGTGTACCAGTGTGATGAGGAAATATATGCTCATATTCAAGCTAAAGACAATAGAACTTTTAGTTTTGAGAAACTGTGGATTATTTCAGGCAGTTTTGAAGATTTTGGTAATTTTAAGGGATTTACTTAAACTAGATTAATGGCAGTTTTGAAAGCATGGTTCGAATTAATTTGTAAAATATTTGTGAAATACAAGCAAACAGTAAGTAGGAGAATGAAACTATTAATTGTGTAACATAATCATATATCATAGTTATGTGAGAAAGCCTAATTGATAAACAAGTAAACATTGGATGAGAGATCGTAATGCAGGGTTAAGATTTCCAGAACCAATAAAGGGGGAAAGGGGGGGGTGGGGGAAATTTAAAGCCTGTAACATTGTAAATAAATGATGTTTGCATCAACGTGATATTAAAGGACTCTTAGAATCAAAATAAGGCCAGTACTGTATAAACACATAAAAACTGAAGGTTGAAAAATTAAATCACGAGGAAAACTTCTAAGAAGGACAGAAAAAGATAAAAATTTTGAAGTATTGTTGTATAGTCTGAAAATTTTATTAAAGATGATAGAGCAATTTAGAAGTCTATTTGCCATGTGCTCATCATGACATAAGCAGACAATCAAAAATATTTTAAGCAATGTGAAGTCCTTTATTTAAATAGATAAAATAAATTTAACTATGGCAATATGTTTTCAACCTCTAGTGACACATCCTGACAAAAATTATAGCCAGCAAATAAAAACTAAGTTACTTTTTTTAGAGGGATAAAGAAATTCAACTTGTAAAATAAAATATATAGAAAGCTGAAAATAAAAGCCAAAATTAAAAGAAATAATAATATAATAATAACATTTTGAAGTAAAATTAAGTTTAAGGGAGAAGAACAATATTTGATGTTTAACCTTCATTAGTGACCTTGACACATGTAAAAACAGAAATTAATGACTACTAACCAAAGTGATTTAGGAATAAAGTTGTCATGACAAAGTTTCTGAAATAAATCACATTATAATATTGGAAACTTTCAGATAAATCTGAGTAAATTTGTATACTGTGAGAACTAGGGGACTTTTGATATTCGCAGGAGGATGGTAGTTTACTATGGGAAAACACAGAAATTCTAGAGGCCTAAAGCCCCTGCAATGCCACTCTCATGGCCATGTTGGAAGAATACAAACAGATTGGTGAATGTATTACCAACTATATGTTAATATTAACAGGTATCAATACCGGATTATCCACGTAGCAACAGTTAGCAAATGCTACGGGCCCCGCGCCTTCGTGGGGCCCTGCACCTATTGGGAAAGAGGGGGGGGGGGGCATCGTGCCACCTAGGATTCTGGGAGGCTTTGAGTTACTCAAAATGACAGATTTTAATGAAATTTGTTGTTTTGAGGAAATACAAAGCTTCTTGAACAATGACATGTGAGGCTAAGGATAGCCTTTATAACCACTCTACTTTGGGAGTTTTAGTGAGTATGCAGAAATTTGTTGCCAGTTTTTTATACAGATGAGGACAAAATTTAATCAAAATATGTTGAAATTGCTGAAAGCATTATAAAAGTATAGGGGAGAGTTTTTGAAGTTTTTTTTTACAGGTACTATTATTATTTTTAGAAGATTTTCTTGACACTAAATTGAATTTACAAGATTTGCTGAGTTGAGGGTTGGCTATGTTGTACTGACGGACAGAGAGAATTGCATGTATGTTCCTAAGTATTTGTCATATTCTTTCCCTGCTGATCCTGAGGTTTCTTTCACTTGATACATCATGACTGAATCACTATAGAAAATACTCAAAAGGTGTCATTAGTCAAACTATTGATACATCCACCTGTGGCACTAGTAATTACTGAAAATAATATAAATCCTTTCTATTAACAAAATAAGTACTTAAACATAAAGAAATATATAATAACAAGTCAATTAAATACCTGTGACAACATTGACTCTAAAGTGTCTGATTAATACAGGGGGAAAAAATCAATCTTGCATAATACCACTGAATAAGACCATCCAGAACGCCTATGATACATTACAATCTTAACCACTTTAATCCGAAAGAATACAACTAGCAACTCTTGCATAAGAAAATTAAGTGAATCAATTTGAATCCTACTGTCATTTTTTTATGAAAGGAAGAAACTAATATTTAACTATTTTTTAGCTAAAATTCTTACCAGAGACGTGGATGTGGATTCCCTTCAATAAAAGTTGTTGCTTCAGCTATTCCAACTTTTTCCAACAAATCTCTTGTGTCTCGAAGGGATTTAACTTCCAAATCAAGAAGATTTTCAGAAGTTGGCCTCTCAGGGCTTTGCATTATTTCATCTAGTAATACTGCTCTTATTTCCAAATCCTTTAACAGACAGAATTATTACTACACAAATTGAAAAAGTACAATGCTTTAAAGCAATATATGTAGCACTTACCAAAGATGAAGGCATGAATACAGTTATGACACAGGAAACATGATAAACCAACAGAATTGGCAATATAGTAGGGTGACGAAATGTATGCATGTAAAATATGTGTACATACCAAATATGTCCACATGAATGGCAGAAAAGGAAGGAGATAGAAGGAAGAAATTTTTGGACCTTAATGACACTGGAAGTGGTGATAGAAAATATACATACAGTGATATAATAGAGGAAATAATGTTATAAAAGAAAAAATAGAATCATATTACGAATCTCTGACACCATATGCCTCCAATAATATCATAACATTGCTAAACCCACTGTAATTTTATTTAATTTTAATATATGAAATTGTTTATTCTGTTTTGTTTACTATTCATTTATTTTTATTTCCTTTAAAAAATTATCATGTATTCTTTAACCATCTCCACCAAGCATTTAATAAGATTCCTACATGATTAAAGATTCTACAAAAATATTGTGAATTCCTTTCATCAAATTTTGTGTAATTGCAACCTTTCTTACTTCAACTATGCTATGTGATGGACTTACTTTCCAAGTCATTTTGTATATACATATAATAAAACAGTAAAAACAAAAAAGCCTGATCACTGGAGATATTTTTGAAAATTAAGTTTGGAAAACTGTTAATTAACTATTTAAACACCTGTATTTCTATCTGTATGCCTGTTTCTTTTATCAAGATTCACATAAAAATTACCGTGTCAGGCTCAAAGTGAATACTGGGGGCTAGCAACACTTTTCGTCTGAACTGTGAACAAATAATGTTCGTAACCGTGAGCCTTCTGGTACCTTAATATTTAATCAAGCGGTTGCCACATATTTGTAAACAAACCTCAAAAGTGAAGGGTAATGATGCATTCCCACAGGGAAGTACTGTCTTCTGGTGAATTACCAAATTCCCACATTCTTGTGGTACACTAATTTTTGTCAGATTTTCCCAAAATTTTAATATGTCATAGTTTAATTTATTTAGAATCTTTTAAGTTATGACAAGTTTTCTAATAGATTTACTCATTTAAGATTTAATAATTTTTAAAAGTTACACAAGGCGACATCATCATTCTTTGATACCAAAATTGTTTTTCCCCCCTTTTAAATCTGGAATTACTGCTAAACTGTCATATTTTTATTATTAAATGAATTTTTCTATCTCACTTAAGTCTACTTTTATCTTTTAAAAAGTTCAAATTAATTATTAGTGAATTATCTCCTTAAATAGAATTTTAAGAACAATACACCTTAAAATGATCATCATTCTATGCTTTCTTAGTGGAGATGAATGCAACAAAATTCATTATGATTGAAAAACAACCATATTTGAATATTATGTCTTTTACGAAAATGGTTTAGAATCAATTTTAAAAAGCTGTTTTACTGTTAAGAAAATGGTTATAAAATTTCTTTACTATACAACTACATGAGATTGTTTTCAGCAAGATAATGGATGTATGACAAGGTTATGTTCTGAGCTGAAAAGACTTTACTATTGAAAATGATTATAAAAGTTATTTGCTATATGCATTATATGTAATAGTCCTCCTGCTGAACAGTTTACAGAATATATATGACAATGACCAATTGGATTTTGTTTCTCTTGTGTTGGCAACCTAAAAAGATTCATGTTTTTGTAAACAGTGTTCATTGCTGCAGAGAAAGCCGATATGCATCTGTGTGTCCTGTTATTATTATTATTTTTTTTAATGACTTCTTAAAACCACGATAAGTGTATAGTAGTGACAGGTTGTTATGTAATATCTTGCCCAAATTGTTTAGCAGGATGACTATTACAATATAATTCATATAAAAAATAATTTTTATAGTCATTTTATTAATAATAAAACACTTTTAAGATCAAATTCTAACCATTTTCAAAAAGAAACAGAAAAGGCTAAGAGTGAAAATTTTATGTTAATCCCATCTGTTGCCCCCATGTTCACTAATAAAGCTTAAAATTATGTTTAATTTGAGGTGTAATATGTCTAGGCTTAAAAAGTTCATTAAAGAGATTTTTCGGTTTTTAAATCATATTTTGATATTGTAAGGACAAAGGCCGATACCGGGGCTGAAGTATCGCCTTAGTGCCTTAACTTACACTCTTGTAGACTCACAGTTCTCAGTAATACTTGCTTAAATTTGATTTGATTTAATTTGACCATGTAGCCAGGATGACTCAACTGAATGTCTTAGGTCGCCACAAAATTTGATACCCCCAAATTTTGAAAAGGGTTTTATGCTAACTACTGAAGAACATAGGTTCACTGTTAGAAAAATCCAAAGTTTTATTTTCAAAGTCAAAAGTTCAAAATAGCATTTACAGTTGAGCAGGCATATCGAACTCTCTTTTCCAAAAGTTACAGATTGTGGAGAGAAAACTAACCGACCGAAACCCCTTTAGCAAAATTAAAAGTTCTTAACAGTCATTGAAGTTGCAATATAACACGACACGATCCAACATGATTGAACTAGCCCGCATGGCGAGTTACAACCACACGAGACGAACGACAGACAGACACAGGTTCACTCACATAATGCTAGGCAGGAACAGACTGCGGACAAGAACAGACCAAAACCTAATGGCGACGGGCTCTTTTATCAAAACCACGAGAACCAGTGACGTCAGCAACTGTATCACATCTTTTTGCTTCCGCGTAGCTCAAAGTATGTGTAATTTATTTCACTATACCGATTATTAACAATGTTCAAACTTTGACCGTATCTGGACTTATCTACTAGAAGTCCAGCGGCAGTCTCTTGAGAAATTTAGAGTAGTTAATTTTAGAGTGTTAGCTGTTTAAGACTCCGCGTAGTGATACATTCAAATTTGGGTAAAATCCCTAAGTGTTCTAGAACTTTTTACGCGCGTGCACAACAATCCGCGACAATCTATATTACAAAAACTTAATTTCCGGACAAATGCTTAAACTTTTTATGAAAACCCATATATGTATGAAATCGTCTTAATTAGGGCTATCTGCTAATGTAAAATTTAAATTGATATCTCTTTTAATAAAAAAAGCTTATTTTTTTCTCTTAATTAAAATCACTAATTAATCTTTACCAAATTATTTAATTTTATTACCAAAATATCGGGGATAGTGCTGACTACAGCTGGTGATAAAAGATCAGTTGTCGCTTTACTGGATTTAAAGATATTGCGAATCTTAGAATTTCACTATTCTGATCGCGTGTTTCAAAACTCGAACAAACGGGAATATCTCTTAAACCAAACGTTTCCCGATATGATAATTACACTTTTAAATGATTTTTATAATGAATTACAACTGTGAGCAAGATTACAGGGAAATTACTTAAAGTTGAAAACTGTACTTCTCGAAATTTCTAAGTCCCGCCTAAGCAAAACTAGAATTTGCCAAAATTCTAAGGTGCTTACAATATGAGTTTGGAGGGAACAAAGGATAAAGCACATAATTTAAAATTGTCAATAAATGAAAAATTACAGTTTGTTTTCATCTTACCTAGAACCATACTGAATAAAGTATGTGTAAAGTAAGGTAATTTTAAATATTTTGTTAGTGAGGTAAAGAATTTGAACTTTTTAAATAAAAGAGGTAGGAAGATAAAAGTAGGCATAAATGAGAGAGAAAAATTCAATTAATAATAATAATATAACAGTTTGAAGGTAACTTGAAATTAAAGGGAGAAAAACAAACTTGATGACATCACCATGTGTAACTTTTAAAAATTATTAACTCTTGAATGAGTAAACCTACAAGAAAATTTGTAATAACTGAAAAGATTGGGAATAAATCAGACTATAAGATATAAAAGTTTCGGGTAAATCTGAGGGTATCATGAGAAAAGGGGAATTTTGTAATTCACAAGAAAATAGTACTTCCCTGTGGGAATACGCTTTCATTCTAGAACTGTCAGCTAAAGATTAACCAAGGCTATAAAAAGCCAACCAGCATTACGTTGGGGAGCAGTTTTAAGCAGGCAGTTGAGGCAAGAAAACTTGCGAGTTAAGAGCTCAACTGTGGACAGCGAACTGGGAGACCTGAGATTTTGAAGATTTTAGTAGTGGTGAAATGGGGAAGTTATAGAATTTCTAGATGTTATAGACTTTCTATTAACGATCAGGACAGTGGACTCTTGTTCTATTCCAGGATGCCGTAGTATGGTCTTTATAATTGTAAGGACAGGGAAAATGACTCATCACTCACCAAAGTTGACGGCAGCGACGAGAGGAGAACATATATAAACACACAAATAAACTCAATATTTCGGTTAAACCTTAATCATGATGTAGAAAATGAGTCATGCGGCTCGGGAGGTGTGCACACGCCGAGGGTTGCTACATGACTAGGTGGATCGGCGTGTGCACACCTCCCGAGCCTCGTGACTCATTTTCTACATCATGATTAAGGTTTAACCGAAATATTGAGTTTATTTGTGTGTTTATATATGTTCTCCTCTCATCGCTGCCGTCAACTTTGGTGAGTGATGAGTCATTTTCCCTGTCCTTACAATTATATTGCCTAAAGCAGTTTCCTTTTTCCTTAGTTTAATAGTATGGTCTTTCAAATTTAGGGAGGTATTTTCTGAAAGATTGTCATCAGTGTGTGTGAGTGACATCAATCTGCAAGCAAAATTCAAGGAGATGATAGTATCCGTGCCTTATCTTTCTAGCACCTCAACTTGTACTACTCAGAGTTCAAGAATATAAACTTTGTCTAAGCATGAACTGTTTGACTCCATAAATCTTTAACTATCAGGGATAATAACAATGGTTTGGCAGCTGAATAATGAATCAATACAATCATCTTTTAAAAGTACCAACATGATCAAGTTCGGTAGTAATATTTGAATTACCAGCAAACATTTCTATAAGACAATGTGTAACATACTAAGGCTTTCAGCCAACTTTTAAACCATATAAAGTTACTTTAGTACTGGGTTTCAAACTGGCAAAAGTTCATTTGGTATAGTGTTATGTAGCTAAGCCATCAGGTTAATGCCTTTTCTAGACAACAGTACCACAACTTCTAAGAGAGAATACAGTCATTTTAATATATGGTTTATTAAGGACAAAATTCATTACTGCTAGGAAATATATAAGCAAAATATTTATAGTGGGAAGAACAGATGTAACTATTACATTATAAACAATAAGACTTGATAAAACATAAGTAAATGAAGTTTAGTATGTTAAATAAAGAGATAATAGTTATCACATAGTGATGCTAATACTAGAATAACCTACAAGATGAAGTTTTAGTACAAGAGTCAAAATTATAATAGAGATTTTTTGGTAGTTAAAGGTCACTTAGGCACACAATTAAATGTAACTCATTAATAATAAAATTAAAGAAGTAAAGTTTTAGATAAATAAAGGAATCATTTAACAAATAATAATATGTTTACAGTTAAATGAATTTCAACTTTTTGATAGAAAAAAGATAAATTTTATAGTCATTTATAATGTTAAACAATATCGGTTCTGATATAGTCGGTCTGTAATTACAGAGAAGTGAAGAGTGAAGGAATTATACACTTCAAGACAGGGAATTTTAAAATAAGAAGAAAGCTAAAGACTTTAAAAAAAAGAGGTGTGCACTAATAAAAATTTAATTTTAATTTATGGGTAATAAGAATTTGTATAAAAATTGACAATACTGAATAATTACAGTTTTGTACATGTTGTAATATTTAATTTAATTTAATTGTAATGGAGCACAAGCTCCGGTGGCAATTTCCCTACACACCCAACTTCCCCCTATCCTACACTCACCTACACTTGCCCTCTACAAATTTTAACTTTAAATTTTTTAACGTTTTAGGTAGGTTATTCATCATTCCCCTTGGTAACTCATTCCAATCCCTGACACCCTTACCTAAAAAAGAAAATCTTCCCACACCCTTGTGCCTGAAATCGAGTGCCAGCTTGTGGTCATGGTCATCTTTTCCCTTCCACGAACTACTTTTCATACCTACTGCAATATCTTTCCATGCCTCATCGCCAGTATACGCCCTGTACACTCCCATTACCATCCTCATCCTCCTCCTATCTTGCAATGAATCCCATTCCAGCTCCTTTATCATGTCTGTCACTGATTGCATTCTGCGATAATTTCCAGAAACAAATCTAGCAGCCCTTCTTTGCACCTTCTCAAACTCCTGTATTTGATACTCAAAATGTGGGTCCCATACTACACTACCATATTCGAGCAATGGTCTTACCAAAGTTTTGTAACTCAATTCCTTTACTTCTCTCGTGCATACCCTCATCACTCTCTCCAACAAGTGCAGAATTTTGAAACCTTTTCCTACCACCTGTCCAATGTGTCCTGCCCAGTTAAGCTTGTTATCAAATGTAATGCCAAGATATTTACATTTCAAGTCTTCAGCAAGCAAATTCTTTCCCCACCTTATATTCATAATTAACCTTTTGTTTTTTATTAGTGTATCTAATAAGTTGACTCTTCTTTGCATTTATCCTCATTCCATGTTTACCAACCCAACTAGATATCCTGTCCAGATCACCCTGCAACTGTTTACAGTCCTCTATCGTTTTGATCCTTTTATACAGCATTATGTCATCTGCAAACTATCTAATTTCAGATAGTAAACAATCAACACAATTATTATTAGAATAATGAATAGCAATGGTCACAATACGCTACCCTGCGGCACTCCCATTTTTACTTCCACTTCCTTTGATACCGCATTTCCCACCCTAACTTTCTGTTTTCTACCTTTCAAAAATTCTTCTACCCAGCAAATCACTTTCTCATCAACTCTAATAGTTTTTACCTTATTTACTACCATTTTGTGGCTTACTCTGTCAAACGCCTTTGAACGATCTAGTGCTACACTATCAATTTGACCTCCCTTGTCCATTTCATCTGAAATATCTTGCATATATCCCACCAACTGAGATTCGCATGAATATCCTTGCCTGAACCCATGTTGCCTACTTGAAAACCACTTACGTTCCTCACATAATTTCTGATGTGGTTGCATATCAATCTTTCCATTAATTTACCTACCACTGAAGTCAAACTGATAGGCCTGTAATTTTCGACTCTATTTCTCACCCCTCCTTTATGTACCGGTACTACTATCGCACTTTTCCAGTCTTGTGGTAAGCAGCAAGTATCCAGACTCAATTTAAATAATATTTCAAGATAAGGTACAATGTCACATCCCACTATCTTTAAGATATCTGTAGTAATATTATCTGCACCAGCCCCCTTATGTTTTTTCAGCTTGCTTATTTCCTTCATGATTTCTTCAGGATGAATTTCAAATTTTTTAGTATCTTCATTTCTAATCGTATTGTTAAGATCATTCTCCGAATTAGACCTTCCATTTTCTGATTCATTGTCCCTAATGCTCTCACTAAACCAGTTACTTAAAATCTCTGCCTTTTTCAAATCCTCAGTAACTACTTCTCCTTCCTTATCTATGAGCATCTCTACACCCTCCCTTCCCCTCAGTTTCCTGATATAGCCATAGAAATTTCTAGATGCATCAGTCAGTGGTCCTCCTGCACTGACAATACTCTTCATAAACCCATCTTTAGCCACTTTCTTTGCTGTTATTAAGTCCTTGTTTAGTTGTTTCAAATATTCCCTACTACCCTGCTGTCTCTTAACTCTGTTATGTTCTCTTCGTACCAACCTCTTTAACCTCCTCACTTCCCTATTATAGTACACCAGTTCTCTACTTCTCTTTATATTCTGCTTTGGAATGAATTTTTCTTCACCCTTTCTTATTATCTCCTTGAACTCTTCCCACCTTGACTCTACTGTACTTGTGCCTTCCTTCCATTTGCTGAAACATTCTCTGAAATATCTCTTCAAATTTGAAATCTTTGCCTTTTCATAATTGTACCTATTTCCCCCTTCAATTTTGGCTGCTGGTTCACTGAATCCTCTAATATCCATCAGAACTGTGTCATGATCACTTATTCCTTCCGTTACTTGACACCCCACGAGGTTATCATCGGGCTTTATTAGGAATATATCCAAAATATTTTGCCCCCTAGTATTTTGCTCTAATAAATTGTGTAAATCCTCCTTCCCTTACTAAGGTATTTGCAAATCTTTGTTCACGTGTGTTATTAATCTTATTTCCTTCCCAGTTTACACCTGGTAAATTTAAATCCCCACCAATAATGACCATTCTATTCTCACCTCTGAAATCTGAGTAAAAATTTAATTTCTATAACCTTGGCAAAACCATTTAGTAGTACAGCAGAAAATTCTTATCAGTACTCTCTAGTTTGATTTTGAAGCCACTTTCGTAAATGCTATAAGTTTCAGGCGCAGTTGTTTTTCAAACATTATGAATTTTGCTACATCTATTTTCACTAAGCATACTCATGATGCTGATCATTCTAAGGTATATTTTCTATGCTCTGAATAATTTAATTCAGAAAATATTTTGATTTTGGTGATGTAAGACCTTGTGCTTAGAGGAGCCAAATACAAAATTTAAAATTACTAATTAATGTGAAAAGTTATATTAGATTTTTATAGCCTAAACACAATTTTGGCTAATTAAATAAATTATAAATACAATTTGCAATTAGGTCAACAAAATCAAAGTTGAGAACAAAAAGAGATAAAGGAGTAAAAACAGATCTGGGAGATAGATAAAATCAAGTTGGTTAAAATCACATAGTTTAGGGAGGTTTTCAGGTTTCCAAGGAGAAAACTAAAATTTCCAAAATTGCCTTATTAAAACCATTTTAGAACAATCTGTCGATGTCACAAAATTAAGTAAATTCCTCTAAAAGCATTCCTGAAGAATGAACAAGGCTTCAAAGTCAAGAGCAGAAAGTACTGAGAAATATAAAGTGATTAATTAGATATCAAAATTTAAAGTCAAAAGATGAGGTTTAAATTCTTTACTGAAGGAGCATCAGCCAAGTTGTTTTTGGCCAGTCTTTGACAAGATTTTCATAAGACAAGTTCGTGGTCGGCAGGGCGAGTAATGCCTCTGTAGAGTCAATCTTTCATCAGCTTTTATCAATATCAGGTCACGACAAGTGGGGCAAATAATACCTCCAGTTTTAGTCCAGTCTCAGGACAACCTTTCTCCACATTTCCATTAGGCAAGTCCACGGCACATGATGCAGGCAATGCCTCCATTCAACAGTTAGCTTGTGGTAGGGAGTGCAGCAATGTAGGTTGGTAACATCAATATGTAAGAACTGGATCAACTTCATCCAAACTGTGGGGGAGTAGGATGAAGATTTGCTGTAAATGTGCCTAACTTGTAATCCTCATGGTGGACCCAACAGTTCAATGACTTATCCAAATTTAACTACTGGTACCAAAAACTGTAAAGAAACTTTTAGCAGAATATAAACCCTTGAAATTGAAACCTGTGAACAGTGTTGATCACATTGAAATTTACTGGAAGACTAAAGGTAAATTCTTCTTTAGATAATTTCCATGGGTATCAAGAGAAAGCTTCTAATCCATAAACTATGAAATGTTTATTATAATTACTACATTTTAAGAGTAACATTTTCTTTTGTTGGTAAAATTGTCAGGGATTGGAACAAATTACCAAGTGATGTTAGGAATGATTTACCAAAAAAACTTAAGGAATTTAAAATTGAAATTTGTAAATTGTAAAAGAGTATGGGGAAGGAATTTAACACTGCAAATATATATATATATATATATTTTAAATAATATAAAATGGGGTAATCAGGAATTTTTCTACACTAACATGTTTTAGAGGGGAACTTAAATAAAAGAAATAATGAAAATGTTAAATTTATTCACTTTGATTAATTCTTGTATCAAAACTATAACTTATTTTGAAAAAGTGTTGAGAATAATTAAATCTATTACAAATTAAAATTTGGAAATGAACAAGAACAATTTGGGGAATAATTAAAGTTTGCATCAGTATTCTAAGAGGAAGTTTGTTAGTGACAAACCTTCTCAAAACTAGTATCTCCATGATATAAAAGGAGGCCTGTATGTGCGCCTCATGTCAGTTAAAATTCAGGCAGCATTGCATGGTGCATACCATTTTCAGGCAAGGGCTAGATGGATTTGGGCAGTACTCTAGACTTAGAATAATATTCATGGACACCATTTTAGACATAGAAATTTTCAGCGAAGGTATTGAGTCTGGATTTAAAAAGATTTTGAACAATTGAAGATTCTTTTCATATATGTTTTCTATTCGAAAATAAGTAAATCCCTTTATACGGCCCATGTTTACAAATCATTATGATTAATTTTTACTGTTTACTCCTACTTATTTCTTGAAAATTGCAAGAAAATGGTTTTTAACTTACTTTGCTGTTATATTGAAATTAGCATGACACTCTCCCAACTAATTTTGGTAATTTATCAAAAAAACTTAGGTTATGTGACGGTTTACTACTCTAACATATTGTCGTACATCAAGAAGATCAGGCTGCGAAGAATGAAAGACTGTTGTAGTGTAGTGGTTACGTTAAGAGACTGTGGGACTAAAGGTTGTGGGTTTGAATCCAACAAGTCCCATAAAATTTTAATTTCTTAACTTTGCGTGAACTGTTCTGGAATATTCTTGTTGAAACTAGTATTAATGTTCTTCATTACTATATAAGCAATACTCCCTTCTAGCTGGAGTCAGTTTGCTCCGTGCTCCTGTACAGTATGAACTATTTAATAAAGCTTCGTTGCATTAAAGTAAGTGTGTTCATCAACAACCCTGCTACACCCAAGGACCCTGATCGTGGTTTACTATGTGGCATTATTCTGATGGAGATGCTGGGTAGATCCTCATGTCTGCTAGAATCTACAAAAACACAGTGGCTCCAATCAGACCATGACAGAGCTGTCGCTTACGAGGTGAGAAACCAGAGTACAGGCCATATTTGACTGAGTGGAAGCTGTCAAAGGGGGAAAAAAGAAGTAAGGACGACGATGACGCTGACCGCCTGCCAGCACATTCATCATCCAGCAGTATTTTCAGGCGACGATGGCCAAGATCCGGGCAACTGTCTGAAAGGCTACTAACATATTGCTAAATTCAATAACTGGGACGATACAGTGAGCCTGGCAAATACATTATTCTACCTCGAAGGAACTGCCAAACAATGGTACTAAAACAACGAAGAGAAACTGACTAGCTGGCCAGCATTCCAGAAAGAACTGCAAGAGTGCTTTGGAGATACACAATGGCAGGGATGTGATGCCGAATAAAAACTAAAGTGTAGAGCGCAGCGTCAATAGGAAATGACACAGTCATACATACAAAATGTTTTGGATCTGTGAAAAATAGTTGACCCCAAAATGAAGGAAGAAGATAAAGTAGCACACCTTATCAAAGGCGTGGCCGATAACATGTACCAACCATTGCTGGATTTCCCATAAGGCTGTATAGGCTCCAGCCTAGGGGCGGCAAATTTCCTAGGGTGCCAGCTGCAGTAAGCCTTCAAATTTGAGTGTGATTATAAACATAACAGAAAAACGTCTACTCTAAATTTTCTTTTAAGTGGTGACATCTAGTAGTGAACTGACAAACTCAGAACAATTAATAGAAAGGAAAAATACGTTTACTATCTATCTTCATTTAGGTAAGTGGTGACAGCGAACAATTATCTAAATTATTAATTTAATTCTTCATTAGTTTCCTGACTTTCTATGTTGTTCAACGCAGTCTGTAGCCCGTCGTATATTTTCGAAGGAAGATTCTTTAGACAGAGGTACGTTTCTGCTGACAGACTTAAATTTCATGATTTCTATAATAAAAATACTTAAGTATGATCTAAGATTTCATTAACTGAGTATCTGGATGTTGAAAGTCCCCGAGCGCTCAAAAGTCCTAATTTTATTGAAAAAATCATTGAAAAGTCAATAATTTTTGAAACTTAACTCGTCATTTCTCAGCTAATAATGAATTAAATTCTTTGAAATTTTTATGGAACATGCGTTGAACTATGCCGAAACTGGTATTCTGATTTAAATTAGTATAAATTATAATCGTTTAATAATAATTGATTACAAATCAGAGCGTACGTCTTAACATGTTTTCTGTTCTTTGCCGATAAAAAGTGTGTTACAAAGTTTGTCGTATGGAAAACTGTCAGTGAGAAAGATGTTCCTCTATGTTCGCCAATCAAAAATCCCATAGAAAACTATAATTATGTATTACATTTTTTATTTTCTTGTTTGTATTCTTGTTTCATAATAAACATTTATTTTTCTTGTTTCTATTTTATGACTAAATCTGAATCGTTTCAAGTAACGAAGTCACTCTTAATCGATATCCATTCACATATACATATAATCATCTGCTACATAATAAAGGTAATACAAATTAGTGATTAGTATTAGTATGAAAGATGAAAGGGCGGCACAAAATGAACAGTCTACACTAAAAAAAAGTTTAAATCCGGCCCTGGTACCAACTGTTACTTTTGAAGGAAATTTCCACAACAGATGACTTTATTAAGTGTTGCCAACACATTGAGATGATGCACCAGAAAAGGATTGAACGAAAGAAGTTTGAAAGATTACCAAAAGTCGTATCAATGGCCACAGTGGAAGAGGACATAGGTATTAGAGACATTATTCGAAAAGTAGTGAGAGAGGAAGTTGAAAGGGCAATAGGAGTGTATATCGGGCCAAAAACTGAGATTCTTCAGGAAATAATAAGGGAGGAAGTGGAACAAATGCTGGCGCCCATCTCTTGCCGTGCAGGCCCAACAAAAACTGTTAAACAGCCGAGGCCAAAGAGAATTTACGCCACTATGACACAACGCAAGGATCCAGCAAACGTTCCTGGGAAAACCGCCACCTGGAGAATGCGGGACAACCAGCCAGTATGTTTTCACTGTGGGCAAAAGGACATGTAGTGCACTACTGCCGAGAGAGACAGCAGATATGTAATGATACCAACAAAAGGAGATTCGAAGCACGTTTCAGTGGCTGAAGACCCCAGGTCAACAATGATGATCAAGATGTAACTTCTGGACGACGTAGATAACTGTCGCTGCTGGCTGGTCACTTGAGAGGGCGCTCGCCGACACGCCGATCAAGGTCTCCGTCACCCTTCCAATGCTCCAGCCAGTCACCTAGCTGCCGCCACCTGTAAAACTATAAGGTGCAACCTTCCTTAGAGGTGAGGCCACTCTAGGGAACAATCCTCCATCACTGATCATTACGAAAATGTTGGCAAATTATGTTGAAATCCTCATGGATAGCCGACCAGCTCATGCTCTTGTGGACTCTGGGGCATCTTTTTCAGTTATTTCGGAGACTATGTTTGTCGACATCAAAAATGTTTTGCTCAGGGTGGCTAATGGGAACCATGTACAGCCTACAGGTAGGTGCACTATTTGTGTCTCTATAAATGGCCACGAGCAGCCCTTTGAGTTCGCTGTGTTACAAGAATGCAGTCACGATGTCATTCTTGGTTGGGATTTTCTCACAAGCAATTATAGACTGTGGTCACACAAAGATTTTGCTAAACGATGTGAGAGTTGAGGAGTGGGGGAACAGTCCTTCCCGTGCCTGGAAAGTCTGTATGCTGGATGACATGGTAATTCCTGCCATCAGTGCTTCAAAGGTAATTGTCGTGTCATATGCCACATCCTTGTAAGGACCTCCTATTGGACTGTAATAGGAATTTACCCGGCCTCTACTGTCTCATTTGAGAACAGAATTGGTGAAGTGTGGGTAGTCAACTGCTGCAAGGTGCCACATATTATCGCAAGGCACCAGTCTATAGGGTACGCTGAGATGTTAATTAAAGGGTTGCTAAATGTCATGGAAACCTTTCGCGAAGAACCCACAAGGGTGATTGTAACGGAAGCAACGAGACAAAACATTCAGTTCTGACTCTCACCAGATCTGACCAAGAAACAACAGGCGAAGCTACTTGCAGTTCTGCAGGAATTCTATGAATGTTTCAGTCCACAGATGAAGAGCAAGTCGACCCCATTGGAGGTACAACATCGAATTGATACTGGCGACCAATCAGCAAAACAGCGTATCGAGTTTCAGGAGTGGAGTGCCGAATAATTCACCAAGAAGTAGAAAAGATGCTCAAGGATGACATCATTCAACTGTCTCAGAGACCATGGTCATCACCAGTAGTGCCTGTGAGAAAGAATGTTTCGATTACCGACAACTCAATAAGGTGATTAAAAAAGATGTTTACCCTCTTCCGTGAATTGACGAGACGTTGGACTGTCTGAAGGGAGCTAAGTTTTTCTCGACAATGGACCTGTACTCAGGATACTGGCAGATAGAAGCAGATGAAACCGATTGAGAGAAAACTGCATTTATTACCCCCGATGGCCTGTATCAATTCAATTTAATGCCACTTGGTTTGTGTAATGCGCCCGCAACATTCGAACGTATGATGGATAATCTTTTACGTCATCTGAAGTGGATGATGTGTCTCTGTTATTTACACGATGTTATAGTGTTCTCCGAAATCTTCGATGAACACTTGTAAAGACTGAGAGCTGTTCGTAGGTGCCTGAAACAAAGTGGCTTACAACTTAACCCAAGAAAGTGTCTTTTCGGAGCTAAAAAAATAAAAATACTTGGGCATCTTATGTCAAGCGAGGGTGTGCGGCCAGATTCAGAAAAGGTGAGGTCTATAACGGAATTTCCTGTCCCTAAGATTACCAGTGACGTAAGGAGCTTTCTTGGCCTATGTTCTTAGTATCGACGTTTGATAAAAGACTTTTGTATGAAAGTCAGGCCGCTCCAAGAATTGCTAAAAAGTGGTGCTAATTTTTTGGGGGTAGATCTCAACAAGATACTTTCAGCATTTTGCCAAAGGCTCTGATGACTGACCCTGTGCTTGACCTGTATGATGAGAAAGCGCCTACTGCGCTGCATACAGACACTAGTGGTTATAGAATTGGTCCCGTCTTAGTACAGATTCTGGATGGGAAAGATAAGATAATAACTTATTCCTCCAGGACACACAACAAAGCCAAAAGAAACTACTCAACAATAGAACGTGAATGTCTTGCTGTTATATGGGCTGTCTGCAAACTCCGACCATATCTCGCTGTAACGTCTAAGGAGCTTCTCGGACGAGCCAGCCATACGGACGGGAGTAAATATCCAGACGAGGTCACCAGGTTGGTATGAAACAGAACGGTGACTCGCATCATACCTTTGGCGGTCATTCTCTTGAGCCTGCAGTGTGCGGAGCTGAGCTAACTACTGACATTCCTCATCTCTTGTTACTAATTTGGTGATGTAATCATCATCCACGTCGTCAGGATGGAACGGGAACACAGTGTCCATTGTCGTTGTTGCTTCACATCCATGCACCAGGAAGCATGGCGTAAATCCGGTTGTGTCATGTTTGGCAGTATTGTAGGTAAAGGTCACAAAAGGCAGCACCTCATCCCAGTTGGTTTGCTCGACACTCACATACATGGAGAGCATGTCAGCCAGTGTTTTGTTGAAACGTTCTGTAAGTCCATTAGTTTGAGGGTGGTAAGCAGTCGTCATTTGATGTGTAATGTTACATCGACAGTTGATCTCGGTCACAAGTCTCGACTGAAAGACTTTTCCTCCCTCATTATTACCTGAAGAGTCTCAGTTTTTGGCCCGATATACACTCCCTCTATCCAACAAGCAACTTTTCATCCAATCCATAGTTTTCAGTATATGTAAACTAATTTTATGGTTCACTCTGCCAAATGCCTTAGAAAGATCTAGTGCTACACTATCAACTTTGCCTCCTTTATCCAACTGTGATTTACGTGAACATCCTTGTGTAAAACCATGCTGTTGACTTGAAAACCACTTATGTTCCATGGATACATTTGTGATGTGATTGATTGATTTACATACAACTCATGTCAAACTGATTGGCCTATAATTTTCCACTCTATTTGCAACCCCTCCTTTATGTACCAGTACTAGTATCACACTTTTTCAGTCCTCTGATAAGCAGCAAGTATCTAGAATAAGTTTTAATAATGTTTCAAGATAAGCTACAATATCAAATGCTGCTATTTTTAAAACACTTGTAGTATTATATTCTCTTCTCACCAATCTCTTTAACCACCTCATTTACTTATGTAGTTTCTGTATTTCTCTTTATTTTCTGCTTTGGAATATATATTTTTTCAACTTTTTTTTATTATTTTCTTGACTCCTCCCACTTCCGTTTGTTGAAACTTTCCTGGAAATATCTCTTCAATTTCAATACCCATGACTTTTATACAATTTTACCTATTTCCTCCTCCAATTTTGGTCCTTGATTTGCTGAATCCAATAAAATACATCAGAACTATTCATGATCACTTATTCCTTCAATTATATTATGTCCCACAACATTATCATCAGGCATTATTAGAAAGATATCCAACAGGTATCGCCCCTTGTGGTCTGCTCTACCATTTGTTTAAGAGGTCCATGGTCATGATCTATAAACACCAGTAAACTGAATTACTCTTTGCTAACAAGTATAAAACCCCAACACCAACTGCTCCTCTAAATCTGCAGTTAACTCTTCAACCATCAAGAAAAACCTCATTATCTAGCTCTTCTTCTTTTAATCAGTCTCTACCCCTATCATTACTAATATTTCATTTATCTCTAGTAAGTTTTCAAATTCTATTACTTTGTTCATTATACTTCTATACTTTACCAGTAACACTCTTATTACTGGCTTTTTGATATTTACAGCATTAACCTTCTCTTTCCCAGTTCTGCACCTGACAGATATTGTTTCAAGACCTTATCTATTTATTTAGCATTTGTGAGTTTCTACATCATGGATCTACAATTAGTATCCTTTTGATCATCTATATCCATGTCTCCCATCCTCACAGCATGGTTCAACTGTGGCTGGTCATGACGACTTGGGACCCGCACTAGTTCCAAGCCTGGTACACTGAGCCTCGTACACACCTTCCTTATGTCACTCTCTATACTATAGCTTGCGTTTCTGTGAATACTATTCCCTGCACCTCCCACTATCACTACTCTATGTCCTTTAGTAAAACTCATACAGAGTGAACTTCTACCACCTGACCTAATGTTGCACTAAGTTTGAAAAAACTTGTGACCCGGTAACCAGTGCCTAACTGTTCTATCAGGAGAGGTTCTACACCCCTCCAATGGCTACTACCTAGTAGCAGAACCCTTTTTATCTATTCTTTCCTTGCCCATCCCTATTCGTAGAGGCCTGTTGCTTCTTACCTACTCCTACATCTACATGAGGCTCTTCCTCTCCTGACTCTGGTAACACGTCAAACCTATTTTCCCCCAAAATTTATGAAATGTCTCATTTTTCATTCTGTTAATATCTTTTACCCTTTACCCTTTGGCCTTTTTTTTTTATTTACCCTTCATTTATACAGCCTAATATCTTAGTGACTAAATTAGGCCCTACATGTTAATTTTTACATTGTTGATTTACATAGTGTTTTGTACAAAATATTTACATGCAAGGAATTTGGCATACAGTTCCGTTACACTTTGACTTACTGTCTAATTAATTCTATAATATTACATTTGGTCTTGCTTACAGTAATAACAGTTACAGCTGCTATTGCAAATTTTAATGTTATATTGAATCACAAATATCGCTTATTGTTGTTATAGTGCTAGTGGTTTTTATTGACATATTCCAGTTATTCTTAGAGTATCCCATTGTTCAGTTAGTTGTAGTTAATCCAGTTTGTACATATCTTTCTGTAATCTATCATTTAGTTATACCGGATTACTGGGTAATAACAACTGCTTTTAAGTAACATTCACTTAATTATATGTTCTCAGCCACTACAGTCCTGAGCCAGTTCAAATTTGCAGCATCCTGGCTTACCATTAATATGGAAATTAACTCCCAAATATTGTTATGATTCAACGTGTATTTGTGCAAAAGTCAATGATCATTCCCTCTACATTACAAACAAGACTGTTTTGGCCGTGGTAGAAGCACTTTGTTTGCTGTAAGTGGTATGCTGACGTTTGCTCATTCTGCCACGCCATCGTTCTGACTCAGGCCTGCAGTAGGCTTGGTTCTGTTTTAACAATGGTAGGATTACTTAATTTAATAGTTATACATTTGATTTTTTTTTCTTTTTCAATAATCACCTCTGGTATTATAATCTACTTTTCCCCTATAAGGCCTTATCCGTTTCTATAATTTTTATTTTTTTTATGTACTACATCTATTCTAATCTACCTTGAAACCTATACTACTCTATCAACACTAATCTACCCACCACTATCATCCCAGGAAAGTCTGCCAGCCATGCCCCTCTGGATTTCCAGTGTGACAGGATCGACCGACACATCGGGACAAAACTTCCGGCTCCCGGAAGTTTCTGAAGAATACTGTTTACTCTTGTTCGTGAATAATTTTCTATGCCTGTATGTTTGGCCGTGCGACTTCCCTAGGCCGGTCCCCATGCCCGACTGCCGCTCGGTCCAGATATCTTTTTTTGTGCAGTTGAGATACTTTGTTCGCCATATTATCGAGAATAATCCATGATCGCTGATCTAGAATTATGTCTCGCGTTGATCTACTCCGTATTATGTTGATATCCGGCGTCCTTACTTCTTCTGCTATCGGACAGGACCACACTACATGTTCGGGGGTTCCTTCTGCCCCACACTCACATAAGCTCGTTTCTTTCAGCCCTCTTTGACACAGTAGGCTGTTTTATGGGCCGTGCCCCGTGAGATAATGTATAAGGCCTGGTGTGGGATGAAAGTATTCAAGTTGCAGCCGTTCTTGTCTGTTCGGAAACACACTGTATAATCTTCTGCCTGTGGCACTATTGTCCCACCGCTCCTGTCATTCAGCGAGAAGTGCGGCGCTGACTTCTGCCGCATTTTGTGCAACTGTTCCCACAATCTCTTGCACCCTGGTCTGATTTCCTTTTCGTAACCAGTATATGGCCCCTCTTCTTCTGATTTCGAGGTCCAACGGCCATACACCTATGACAATTGGTAGGGCATTTGTGGAGGTAGTACTGTAGGCTCCACTCAATCGCAGCAACACACTTCTCTGCACTCTTAGGACCTCCTCCCTAGGTTTCACCAGTCGAAGTCTGTGCGCCCAGACACTAGACGCGTACCCTACCAGAGTTGCTAGGATAGCATCATGGTATCTTCTTATAGTAATGTTAGAAAGGTGAAATCTCCTTTGGCCTATACTGATAAATTTGTTGAGCACAGCCTTTACCCTTTCGCACGTCTCAGTAATATGTGATGCAAAGTTCAGGGACTCATCCAGGGTGACGCCAAGATATTTGGTTGTCCGTGTTCTTTTTATGTTAATGTTATTCATTTTGATAGTAGGGTTACGTTCCAGTTTTCCCTTGAATATCATCATCTGAGTTTTCTTTGGCGTGAGACAGCTTTGCCTCTGAGCACCATGCTTGGAGTTTTTTAATCACCACTTTAGCTATATTCTCTATAGCTTGTCTGGACCGACCCTCAATCAATAACAGCAAGTCGTCTGCATAGGCAACCAGTCCCAATAAGCCATCCAGCCCCTCCAGTAGATTAATCAATTCTTCGAAAACTATGTCCCAAAAAACGGTCCACTGACCGACCCCTGAGGTTTTTTTTTTTTTTTTTTTTTTTTACAGTTTAACGTCCTTTTTAACGACGTGGTCTTTAGAGACAGGAAAGGATGGGGGCAAGGAATGGGAAGGAATTCGGCCATGGCCTTTTAAAGGAAGCATCCCGGCATTCACCTGGAGTGATTTGGGGAAACCATGGAAAACCCAAATCTGCATGCCCGGATGGGGATTCGAAACCGCCGTCCTCCCGAATGCGAGGCCAGAACGCTATCCGTTACACACCCACGCTCGCTCTGACCCCTGAGGGCATCCCTTAGTTAAATGTTTATCTACCTTCCCTCGTGGGCATCTCAGTGTGGCATAACGATTTTTACAATAGTCCCTCATCGTGTTATAATGACTGCTTGGACACTTCATTTCTCTTAGGCGCCGGAACAATATCGGCCACCAAGATTATCAAAAGCGCCACAAATCTTATATATATATAAAAATAGACGTGTGTTTTCCTATATTTCACTTTTCAGCCACCACTACCTAGCACAGATCACTGATGTGTGGGTGGAAGTAGCATGGAGTTTCCTGTCGTGCACAACGTTGGCCGAATGCCGATAGCTGTGTGGGATGTGGGAGATATAATGATTAAAGTTGGTCAGCGCAGGGCGTTTTCATATTTCGACCAAAAATTCGTATCTCCGTATACTTCTCTTTCCTGCCACAACTACATAACATAGACTTTTGGTGTTTGTGTGTGGTAGTAGAATCGTCTTTCCTGTCGTGCACTATGGTTGTTAGATGTCGGTAGCTATGGCGATGTGGGAGATATGAGGGTTGAAAGTGGTCGACCTGTGGCAATTTCATACTTCTGCCAAAGACAAAAGTGTCATGGTGTATCACTTTTCAGCGAAAACTACAGATCACAGATAACTGGCGTTTGTGTGTAGTAGTAGCACAGAGTCATCTTCGATCACAACAGCGGCCGAATTTCAGAAACTGTGGTACTGTGATAGATATGGTGGTGTAAGTGGCCGACCAAGGATATTTTCGTATTTCGACGAAAGGCATGTGTCTCCGCTGATTTCACTTTTCTACCACGACTACATAGCATAGAGCATTGGTGTTTATGTGTGGTAGTAGAATCGTGTCTGTTGTCGTGCACTATGGTTGTTAGATGTCTGTAGCTATGGGTGTGGAAGATATGGGGATGAAAATGGTCGACCTGCGGCAATTTCATATTTCTGCCAAAGACGCATGTGTCACGGTGTATCACTTTTAAGTGAAGCTATCAATCGTAGATCACTGGCGTTTGTGTGTTGTAGTAACACAGAGTCTCCCATCGATCACAACGTTGGCCGAAATTCGGTAACTGTGGGAGTGTGTGAATATGGTGTTTGAAATTGGTCGATCATGAATATTTTCGTGTTTCATCCAAAGACTTGTGTATCCGTAAATTTTACCTTGCTGCCGGAACTACATAGCGCAGAAGACTGGTACTTGTGTGGTAATAGTATCGAGTCTCCCATCGTGCACTAGGGTGGTTAGATGTCTATAGCTGTCAATATGAATTCTTTACAATCACGAACGAAGTCGTGGGTACCAGCTAGTATCAATATAAATTCCTATAACACATTTCTTACAGCTGCTTTTAACTAAGTCTACCGCTTTGTTAATTGCATCTTCGGTCGACCTGCCTGCTCTGAAGCCGTATTGGTTCATGTTCATACCCATATTACTTCTGTGATGTTGCAATTTAGCGATCAGTACTTTTTCTTGAACCTTTCCCAGCACATTGAGCAGGCAGATCGGCCGATAAGATTTTGGATTGGCCAGATCCCTGTCACCCCCTTTGGTTAGTATTACCACTTCACTTTGTTTCCACACGTTACTCTGCCTTGCAGCAGACATTTGTTTAGTAAGTTACATAAGGGAGGAGCTAACTGAACCACCAGAGCCTGCAAAACTTCAGCCACAATTCCGTCGTCCGGACCTGGGGCTTTATGTTTCGCCATACTGTTTATGGCTCTGATCACCTCATCTATTGTTATGTTTTCCCCTTCCGATGTGACTGTATACAACTGTAATTGATCACTGCGCATTTTTCTATGGGTATCGCTTTCATATCTTCTACGTCGTCAGGTAATAGTTGATGCAATAGTACCTCGGCCGTTGTGGTCCAATTCGTTGTCATGGTCCCATCCTCATTCCTCACGGTAGCCAAAGTTGTGGGTGGTCTAATTTTACCTGCAACTATTTTGTATGGTATTCCCCAGGGGTCTGACCTAAGATTAGCTAACATATGCCTCCCAACTTTGAGTTTTCGTCAGAAGCAATTGTTGCTTAAAAGCTTCTTTTCTCTCTCTGTATCTGTTGAGAAGGATATACCTGTCAGCCGCCACAAGGCAGCGTTGGTATTCCCTCTCTTTCGCACGTTTGATCTTAGTCTATACAGCCGTTCGTTCCATGGTGTATCCCTCACCATTTTAATTTTCGCCATTGGAATACTGCCCTTCATTGCTGTTTGAATCGATTTGGTCAGCTCCTTCGCAATATAATCTACGTCATTCCCATCCATTAGTCCCACTGGTGTTCGGAAGCCCTCCCGTAGCCTAGACCATGCCGCTCTCTTTATATTGTACCGGTGTTTGATATTCTCACTGCTAACAGCCGCCGTTACATCCCTGGAAAGGTCATATAGAATTATATTATGATCACTCGTGGTTTGGTTGTCTAGAACTCTCCAGTTTTGTAGTATGTTCCCCACATGTTCGCTGGTGAGCGTTACATCTATATTGGATGTGGCCCCCCATCTATCATTGAAAGTAGGAGGATTGTATGGTCTATTTCTTACTTGCAGATGTAATTCGTGAATCAGCTCCATCAAATCCTCTCCTCTCTCGTTAGTTTGGTCACTGTACCAAAGTACTGACCGTGCATTTGCATCAGCTGCTATGATTATTTTCTGATTCCCCAGGCTATTGAATATATCTCTAATTTTATTTAGGTACGGAGCTATTGGATCTTTATACTGGAAGTACATAGACACCACTATCACGTTACACCATCCTGTGCTGATTTCTACACATGTTGTGTGATCATCACAGAATTGTGCGATTTTCGTTGTTGTTATGCTCCTATTTAAGACTATTATACCAGTCATGGGATGTTCCCCGTCTGCTATAATTTGCGCTGACACTGGCATATACGGTATCAATCCTCTATTTGAATGTGGTTCTTGTAGGCATAACACATCCCAGCTGTTTTCTTCTGCTAATTTTCTCAATTCATGGAGGACCAGTTTGCTCCGTCTAGCATTTATCTGTGCGAATTTTATACTATCCATTTAGGGATGTCTAGTATATACATTGCACTTCGGCCATTTAAGCTGGGGATCAAATCTAATCCTTCCATGAGTCATAACAAACTGTTTGTATATCTCGTCAGGATCAAACATTTCGTTTCGTCTATCGAATAACTTTTTAACTAGGGTTAACAGCTGGGACGGTTCTGCAGGCAGGTTGTTGGCTTTAAGTTGAATTTTGTCTACTACCTCCAGCTGTGGAAAGGTTATTGACATCCCCGCTGGGTGCAGCAAACGTGTTATGTGTCTAAGTGCCATTGTCAGCAGATTCTCCTGTTCCAGTTTATTCAGTCTCAGCGTGTCTTCTATATTCGCATACAGCGGCATAGGATCAACTGAATTATTTTCTACCAAAATCCCCTCAATTGGTGTATCTATTTTGAGTTCATTTTTGACACTGTAAGTATTTAAGGAGTGTTGTTTTGGCAGTGGAAGTTTGATATTTTTATTCGCTTCGCTACCTTGTTCCCGTACATGTTCTAAGGAGCATTTTCCCTTTAATTTTCCTACATTTAAGCCATTCGTCTTTGTTTCATTTTTAATGCTGGGAGTAGAATGTTTGCTCGACCATAATACCTCTCCTTTTACCCAACCAAGCCCCGCTCTATAACGAGGGGAGCATCTCAGAAGACTCCTTCGCGTCTGCGAGGCTGGAGTCCTCTGTTTGTATCCCCTTTTCGCTAGATTTTTCCGTTTGTGTCCCCTTTTCGCATGTTCCTGTAAGTTGTTTTTTCTTGATAGCTTCCTTAGCCTCTCTAAACTTCGCCGCCCGCAGTGCATCCCTGCGCCTTCGGGATGGGTTTTTCTTTTTAAGTTTCTCTGCTTTTACCAGTATATCGGAGTTATTTCTACTTCTGTTTGTTAGAATTGGATTTATTTCCATCCTTTTTTCTAACTTTAACTTACTGTCCATAATCTATACGACTTATGACTCTTTGCAGTAACATTTGATACGTAAGGCACTCCTTCCCGTTCTTTTTACAGGTCTTGCCTCTCTTAGCGCAAGGTATACACACTGCTGGCCCAGTTTTTTTACCGCATGTCTCCTTTCTATGTCCCAAATCCCCGCAATGATTGCAAGCAGCTTCGGATTGCTGGCAATGCTTGCTCACATGCCCTAGGTCAGCGCATTTTACGCAACGAGGCACTACCGTATAATCCTTGACTGTAACTGCCGAAAACTCAACAAAGATTTTCTTTTGATTTAAGAGAGCATTTCTGATTTTTGGGCTTACTTCTACAACATGGTGTACTGTCGCCTTGTTGCGCGGTCCGGTTTTAAATCTCGGTTTAAACCCTTCCGCGAAATCGTCCTTGCTTATATGCTCCTCATAGTTTTGTTCATGAATTACGTCCACTAGCCGTTCAGATTCAATCGACACCGGGACATCATACAAGATCACTAAAGGTCTCCGTTTTTTCGGTAACTCGCAACTGACTTCCTCCGCCAAAGTTTTATTTTCCAGCACTTTCTTAGCATCTTGTTCGCTATTTGTTTCAACTATTACCGTTTTATTTGCAGTCTTGATACGACTTATTTTAATCTTTTCCTGTTGGGGTTTCAATATTCTTGTTACTTTCTCAGCAACCTGCCTTGGGGTTTCGCCCTTCTTGGAGGTTATAAAAACCACACAAGATTTAGAGGGTTGCCCTATTTGGGGCCCTTTCTGTTTGCTGACATTTGCCGCGGCCACCGTGGCGTAGCTTGTTACAGGCTGAGTATTTGTTCTATTTTCCAAATCTAGTCTAATTCGGCTGTTATCTTTTTCCAGTTCGCTTACCCCCTCCAGGTGCGATGCAGCAATTGCCCACAGAGCAAGCTTATCTTTAAGCTCCCTCATCCTAGTATCCGTGAGTGTTTTTCCCTGATATTCGTTCAGGTACTTGACTACGTCTTCGTACCTGTCCGAAAACCCATCAGGGCCTTTGTATTTTCACTTTTATCGGCACTCATAACTATATGAGTGGTGTCCTCCGTAACTATCAGCAACTGGCCTGCTATCAGAGCCCAAATATTCTCCTCAGCCTCCTCACTAAAGCCACCATCTCTACTTAATGCTTATAAAGGCAGAAACTCCACAGGCCAAGCCGCAACTAACTGAGCCTCCATAGGCGTTGCCTCCATAGGCCAAGCTATTACAGGCCAAACCACCACAGGCTGAGTATCCACAGGCTGAACCTCAAGAACCCTGACTCTTTTGCTCAACTCCGTGATGGCTTCATCTTTCTTCCTGATCATTTCACTCATTTCCCTGATTATTTCATCCCTAATGCAAAGCAGACAAAACCAAGCGAGAGTTCAATTATTACCCATGCTCCCTCTCTACTACTAGCTGAATGAAACCACTTCTTACACTAATTACAACCCACACCATTTGGTACATATCTGTGATAGGTGCAATACTTCGCAGTTATGATTTTTCTCAAATCCTTCAAAATGATCTTTAAATTTAATTGATAAAGTGCTGTAATAAAATTTATACTATATACTTAATGTTTTCTATGTAAAAAGTTAGATTAATTATTTACTACCCAATCAAGTTAATGTAGTCAATAAATAAATAAAAATGATTTAGTTATGATGTTTTTTACTAATAAATTTTTATTTAAATATTTCAAAATAAGAAAGTTATATCTCAGACAGAACAAAAGTCTACAATATGTTTTTGTAAAAATAACACAATCATTATCTAAAATATTTATTTATGCAGTTATACAAGGATATAAGGTGTTAAAATTGACATACCAAAAAGTTTAGCTAAAATTTACTGTATTTAAACTATCAAGCATTCAGTTAATGCTAAAGCAATAAAACTAGTGAAAAAGGTATGAGGATTAACCAGTAACTTGTTAGGCGTGAAGCTCAATGCTGGGGGCTTGCAACACTGTGAACAACTGTGAACAATAAAGTTCTGTGCTGTGTAGCCTTCTGGTACATTAATATTTAGTAATGTGGTTGCCATGGACTTGTATTATGAACCCCAAACACAAAGGTATAATCAAATAAGTTCTCTTGACACAGTTCTAGAATCACAAAATACATATATTCTTGAAAAAGTTCACTCTTACATTGTTGGTACCAGAATTGTGTATAAGACATTGGACAACAGTTCCATAAAAGATTGACAGGCTAAGCACATTCACACGAGAAGACAAACTCACTAAGTCCCCCTCAATTTAGTGAGAATACGACTATGGCATGTTACTACATGCTATAACGACTACCACAAGAAGCAGTTCGCTCCGTGAACTGATTCAAAGTTGGCTGTTTCAAATCTAGTGCAAGACTGGTCAATTTCAAGATGGCTGCAGGGGCTTTTATCAGCTTTTTAAATTCTTATGACATAAGAAAATTCTTTCAGAAATTAATATCTCCCAATGTACTAAATGGTTTAACTTGCCACTACTAGAGGAGCTCCCTGTTATCATATTCTATCTATTTTGATTTAATTCAAAATCCATAAGCTTAACCTTGAAGTCAACAGCTTGGCACAATTTGTCACAATCCAACAACAATTAATGACAATCTGTCTTCAAAATCTTAATTATCTCACTAACGCTTAAACTTTTTACCAAAACCACTATATATTCATAATCCTATCTACTGATATAAATTTCTTAATTCTCTTCCTTTTAGTTAAAAACTTCATTTTTTCCTCTTAATGAAAACTACTAATTAAAATTTGCCAAATTAGTTAATTTTAATATCAAAATATTCTTGACAGTGCTGACTATAGCTGGTGATAAAAGATCAGGTGTGATTTAACTCAATTCAGAGTTGTTTCAAATCTTAAATATTTGCTTTCCTAACAGTGTGACATAAAAGATACGCACACCAACTTATTTCTTAAAATGAATTTTTCCAGACATAATGAATACATTTAAAAATGATTCTTATAATGAGTTTTCACTGTGGAAATGAATGCAGGAAAATCCATTCAAGTTATGCGAAATTAATGTGTTCCGCATAAGCGACTTCTAAATAAAACTATATATATATTACTGCTGGGGATAGCTAGTAGGAATGATTTTTGCAAACTAAAGGGTACCTTACAAGTGAATATACTAGTATTTCATCATCTAACAAAAATCCTAGCTATTTATTTTATAATTCAAAGCTATAAACTAATTTAGACAGTAAAACTTAGCAGATGACAAAGTTTTTTTCCAATTTAGTGCACAATAGTTTACACACACAGCCAGAGAACACTTCTCCATGATACATTCTCGAAATTTGAAAAATCAAAGGTCCAAAATACCTTAAGATTATGCAAAAGTATTCCACATCCCCTGCACTACACCTCTCAATAACTTAAAACAATTTTAACACTTTTGATCCTAAAAGTAGTGCCCACTTCTGGCCTTGCCAAACTGTGCCCTGATATAGAGATGACAACAATCAAGAAACCAGGTCTTTTATAGTGCACCAGTGGCACCCAACAATGCTTCCAGAAGTTTCTAAATTTCCTTAACAATCTTTTGAAAATACTGGTTTAAACTACATAAACCATAGGAATACCACTCCATCATTTCTTAAAATATATGTATTATTAAAAATGTATATTCAAACATATTGTAACAGCCCTCAACCCTCAACTTTAAATAGAATTGTATTTTATGAAGCATTCGTAGCAAGCTAAGGGTGGAGTGAATTTGATTTTGTATGTTTGTCTTGCAATTAATTGTAAATCACTGTAAATGGACTTTGTTTATGAAAAGAAATTATTTAAATACCATTTAATATGTTTAAGGACAGAACTATGCAAGAGAAATTGATTAAACATTTGTATTCCACAAATTAAGGTGTGCTACGATGTTTAAAGGGCAATTTACGACAGTTTAAAATTATTTATGTGGATAATTTTGTTTTTAAATATCTTTAATTTTCATTTCTGAACATTTCATAATAATTGGTAAGTGATTATGTATTGATTTTAATTGTTTTTAATATGTTTTTATTGTTAAAGTGTTGTTAAAGTTCGAGAAATATCTGTCGGAAGCCTTTGTAATGTTCTGGAACACTCTATGAAACTTACATAAAGCGAGCAGCAGAGACTCAGCGACACAGTTTAAAGCATGCAGTTCACGTCGGCAAAGGACACTCAGTTGGAATATTATTGTCTTTGGAAACAGTCTTTGAGTGTAATCACTGGAGCTCATGTTTTACAAGTGAGCAGTATCTCTGAAGTTCGACATATTTACGAGAAATAAAAACAAGTTAAATTTGAAACTGTATCATGGACTAATTATTTCATATTAATTAAACCACAAGACACCTAATATTGCAACCATTCAAGTGCCCTGGAATCATTAGACATCTGTGAGATAAAAGATGTCAATTTCTGCAGCTGATTTGGAATAAGCAAATGAAATCTTCAGAGTTGTAAACATTAGACAAAGAGAAAATTGCTTACAGGAGTTTATAAACGCAGCACACTTCGAAGAATTTTGACGATTGAAATCATCATTTGTTCATGACAAAGATAGGGAATTCCGAGGAGTGATATAATCAGCAACTGCTTAAAACCTAACTACATATGGAGCTACAAGAATAGTGGGAGTCAACCATGCCTTTAAAACAGCAAGTGGAAAATTTTTTTCGGCCAGTGATACAAGTATACTCCAGCATGAAGGTAACATGTTTCAACAGTGTAGTGTTTTTGTGTGTGAAGAGTGTAATTAAGAGTTTATAATCAGTGAAAAAAGTGGTGTTGAATGGAAGAAATGTGCTACGAGGAGAAATAAAAAGTGTTTAACTGGTACAAAATTGATGACGAACAGTAAGTACTGAATATCAAGATATTTGTTTTTGCACGTTCATTTGTGGTCACTAGGCAAACTCTCAATTCTCCTTAAGTTTGTTGTCAATTTGATTTTGTTAATAAGTCATAATGGCTGAAGGTCAGAATTTACAAACATTCCTATAATCTTTTGTAGCCAATTTTAATGCAAAATTTGAAAGCAAATTTTCTGAGATTAATCCTCAATTTTCTGAATTTAAAAATGAGTTGAGTCTTGATAGCAAATTTGCTGAATTTAAAAGTAAGTTAGAGAAAGATAATGATAATAAATTTTCTGTACTGAAATGAAACAATGATATAAAATTCTCTAAATTAACTAAGTGTTTTGAGCAATTACAGGGATTTAACTCTCAATTCAAAGAGGATATTAACAAATTAAATTCTAAATTTGAGAGAGCAGTCATAGTGTGTCAGGAGAAATTTGAAAAAGTTACACAAAGTTGTGAAGATAATAAAGATGTGCGTATTGTTTTAAGTAATGAAGTGGACTGCAAATATAATCAGGAGATTAAAAAGGTCAATGGAAATTGTGATATGATGAGGGAGGAGTATGTGACTATTCAAAGCCAGTGATATTAAACGGTGGATAATTTTGTGTTTAAATATCCTTAATTTTCATTTCTAAAAGTTTCACAATTTTTCTAAGTGATTATGAATTGATTTTTATTGTTTTTAATATTTTTTAAATTGTTTCAGTATTGTTAAAGTTCGATAAATATTTGTCGGAAGCCTTTGTAATGCTCTGAAACTCTATATGAAACTTATACAAAGTGAGTGGCAGAGACTCAGTGGACACAGTTTAATGGATACAGTTCACGTTGGTGGAGGACACTCAGTTGGAAGAGTACTGTCTTTGTAAACAGCTTATAAATCAAAATTCCGTCTGGAACAACTGTTGATGTTACTGTTTTCTTTATTTCCATACGCGTTTCGCCCTTATGGTGTGGGGCATCGTCAGTGGCTGTGAATTTGTTATTACATGTGATGTTACATTTGACAAAGGAATTATAAATTATTATATACATATTAACATTGTACTTACGACTAGGGTGATGGTATTTACATGGCAATCTGGAACAGCACTTTATGCATCTTACAGATCTTCTATTTCACAATTATAAAAACTGTTTTACACATATTACTGAATAAACATTGGCACTGTATCCATTGCAACCGCAAACCTCTAGTTGTTCCAGACGGAATATTGATTTATAATCTATTATCCAACAACTGCGGAAGATGGCCTACAACCAGATTTGCTTTGTAAACAGCCTTTGAGTGTAATCACTGGAGCTTGTGTTTACATGTGACCAGTATCTCTGAAGTTTGACGTATTTACAAGAAATAAAAACAAGTTAAAATGGAAACTATTGCTGACTATTTCATACTAATTAAACCACGAGACATCTAATAGGATCATATAGAAATATTTTAATCTGTCTTACCATGAACATGTTTCTCGATAACACTGAATCATGAAATGTGAAAATACTTTATAATCTAAAAATGTTTTACTCTGATTCTGAATAATTCTTAAACATGTTAAACCTAATGATTATACCCCTGTAAACCAGTTTTGACTGAATTTTCAATTAATAAAGCCTTACATCAACAAACTACTGTCTCATCACAGCAGGATCAATCATGTAGTGGATAGGATCTTACCAACATGTGGTCGCTATTCAATTAGGAGATATTAATTTTTGAAGTTATCAAACACAAAATCTTAAAATACTTCCAGAATTTATACTCCCATGTGCTGATTCTAACAGCTCTTATAATTTGCCCCAACTTTTGATGTATATTATCCTATTGGGCCCGATGTACTTTAAAAGTAATTTGTGTAAAATAGGAGCTATGCAGTAGTTTTGTAATTGTAAAATCTTTCAGTATTTTAGTATTTATTTCTCCTTGACCTGATGGAGCTAAAATAAACAGTTTTTGTTTTGTTTTGTTTAAATTCCCCTATCTTGTAGTATTTTTATCTAGTCCCTAAAGTATTTAATTTATTGTTTCCATTATTGACCCAGCAATGTCGATTTTTACCCCTGTTGCAACACACTTTACCCTGGAGGCCATATTTAAAAAAAATTAAAATCATCCTTTTACCCCTTAAATTTTATCAGAAATGCAAAACAAAATATACCTTTGTGATAAGTGATTTTTTCTCTTTAATATGTATATCGTTTCAAGCCCATATCTTTGTTAGTTAAGGAAATGACAAAATCTAAATTTTCCTATTTGTATCTAAAAAACCTATTTCATCTTTGACTATGAAGACTGTTTTCACAAATAAGATGCATCTTTTTATTCCGAATCTAATGGTGTATGAATCTTGATGATATCTAGAAAACAATGCCAATACCTTAAAAAAAAAAAATACAATTCTTACACAGGTCATGCTGCGTAGCGTAATAGATATTGGAGCTAGCTATAAATTTTTAATTAGATTTTTCTGCTATAGATGTCATCCCATATTTGTTGTAACTTTATGCAGTATCTGTCGAAATAAATGCAACAAGAGAGAAGTAAAAATAAGATTCTCCTCATATGAAGCTTTAATCTTTTACAAGTTTGACTAAATTCATCCTCCTAAAGTGCTTTTTGTCCCAGAAAATGATTTTCTATTAAATGGTTTACTATTAAGCTAGTATATGCTAAGATTCCTTTAAACTGTTTTTGAAGACATATCAGAGGCAATAAGGTTATATGACATTTTCAAAGTTTTTGATTTTTAAAAGTGGTATCAGATCACATAGTACATTTCCTAAAATTTTATCAAACTCTAAAATACTTAGCTGAAGATTGCAAGTTATTCTTTAAACAACATGATATAAAGCTTTCACTATTGCAATATTATATTAAATTGCAATTCCATTAGCGTGAGCTGGAAAGAATTGTTTGAATTTCTTAAGTTTCATTTAGTCCTACAAGTTTCTATGACCAGACATCTAGAGTAACAAAGAATATTTTAAGTCCCGGAACGTTACATGATTGAAAAATTTCAAACAGTTTTCTACTTCCCTATCACATACTAGCTGACATGATCCACTGGCACCTGAGGAACAAAATGGTAAGTTTATATAACATTTTACTGTGGGAACACAAAATTTTTAGAATCTCTGATCATTATTTTTATTCCAATTTCCATGAAATTTTACTATTTTATAAACAGATTATTTTGAATACTTTAATCTATGACAACTTTATTCTTAAACCTCTATGTTCAGCTGTTATTAACATCTAGAAGTCAAAGGTTGGTCATTTTAGTTATTAGTCTATGCCTTTAAAAGTAATTAATCCCTCACAAAAATACTTACATCACCATACGCCTTTAAATTTTTTCTTCAAGTTGATATTTGTCTCAGTTCTGTGACTATCTTATTCAGCTGTGATCTTTTATTTGCCAACACTAGGTTTATCTTTTATTTTCCCTCTAATACTCCCAGAAAGACCATGAAATTCAGAAAGTCATATCTCCCTTATTTAATAATAGTTTTAAATGAGATTTCTTGGAACTGAATGCTTCATTTAATTATCCATATCTCATTACTAACAAATTACTATTTCTGGAAACCAAGAAATAATAAGTGCTAAGTAGCTAATACAAAATAGGATAGCAAAATGAATAATCCCTTTCCTTAGATGATGGTTGAATAGAGTGAACATAAAAAAGACAAGAAAATGAATAACATTGAATATTTCAGGTATTGGCCCTTTTTCAACTGGGAACGTTATGGAAGGTGGGTGCTGTAGGGACCATATCACAGAATGATCATGAGTCAGTAACATGGTGGAGGGAAATTCAAACAGAGGACAGGGAGAGGGGGATAATGATTTGGAGCTAGTACTTGAGCAATGAAAAATGTTGCAAAAAGACCAGATTAATACATTAAAATCTTCACAACATAACTCTGAGTAAGCAAAGATGAATAAGCAAACAAAATAAAATCAAAAATTATAGTTATAATAAAAGAATCTATGCAATTAAACTTCACCTCTGGTATGTGGTGGTTTGATTTAGATAGTGGTGATGGAGGCAAGGGGATGATAGAGGGAAGGAAAAGTATTGAATGGGTATTATCTCAAATTGAGACCAGGAGGTTGCCTTGTGCCTAGTTTGTATTGGTAGGCAAGCTCTCACCTTCTGAGTTCAGAGGAGCTGCTGTTATTTGGGAGCACTCTGATAGCACAAACCGTGAAACAAAGATTAAAATGGCATGGACAGCTACTGGATTGTAAGCTACCCTTCATTCTATTTTCGAGATTCCGTTAAAATCCGGCAAAGTTTGAGGTTAACATCAGTACACGATACCATAGTCAAAATTGAGATAACAACACTTTAAGTTCAGCAAAGTAAATAAACAGCACATAGCAACCATAAATAAGAAGTTTCAAGTAAAATATAAACCATAAACTTACCTAAATGAGCGTAATCCGTAATAATCCATGAAGCAAAATACACAGGTTTGTTTACCCGACCACAGCACTAATATTCCACTAAATTAAACACTGTAAAGCACTTCAATAATTAGAATTTCACCATCTGATATTAAATTCACTAATAACTCGCAGCTCCAGACCGATCTAAAGCAGTAAATATGAAATTTAATGCATCTCCACATGGAGTGCATTTCAACATTTAATTCCACCACATCTAAACAACTTCAAAGCTTTAAAAGTAGATTTAATCAAGTAAAACAACCAGTCAGTCAATATTCTTTAAGTTTCCGGTAACCATCAACAAATAAATAGAAAATATAAGTAAATAAGAGCCAACCGGTACTGGCGCAGTAAAATCGAACTTTTGAAATTCAATAACTCATAAACTAACATGTTTAACAGACTAAAAACTTCTCTAAAGTGCTTAAAATAAATAAAGGTTCGATTTAAATTTAGTTTCAGACCATGACCGGCTTTAAATAAAAAGCGAAATATTTGGTTGCACAACGGAAAACAGTAAAATTTAGAAATTCCATAACTTCCGATAGACTTGACCGATTTAAAAGATTTTTACACCACTGAGCTCAGCAAAGGCTGAGGAACACGTTGAAAATAGTATTACCATAACTTGAGATTTTAAGGCTTTGAGAGTTGGCATTTTTCCTGTGACGTATGATGACGTATAACAGTACCCGATTCAAATATGCTTTTAATTAACCAAACTTAAAAATTCATTTTCACTGATCTGGAAGCTTTAAAAACAAAACCTAACACACCACTACACTTGTCTCATTACGCTCTTCATCCTGTGAATTTCTGGTAGTACTCAGTTAACAGGTTCTTTTTACAGATAGACTATTGTCTCGGCCAGTAGGTCAGTTTGATAAAAGGGACCCGTCCGCCATTTTTATAGCAGTTGGATGAAATATCTCGTTGGGTGAGCATGTAGGCTCTCGTGTTACGAACTTTGAGGAGACCGGCTCTAGGCGCGTGGTGGTCAATGGGAAAATCGGCTTGATGGCATTATGGCCGACCGGCGCCATTTCTAAAACCGGCATTACCAACGTAACATTCTAAAACTTTTCCGACATGTGTTTGTAACAGATTTCAGTTTCATTTTGGGGTGGTGCGGTCTGTTCTGTTTCATGATTTGTGATCTTCGGCTGATGATTTTCTCCGATTGCCATTGCTAACTGTGACTTTTGTAACTTCTGTGAAAATTTTCAAGAATATATAATTCAGTTATCCGGATTCAGACTTTCATTTCTACTTTAGTACCTTTCTTACAGGAGGTTAATCTGTAAGTGGCGACTGTGGTCAATTTTACAGTTAGCATTCTATATGGTTTAACACGGTTATAGAACTTTTACGAACTTTGACAATTTTTTGGATGACTTTGAGTTTAGGTGCAGAAGCCGATACCCAACCCCTATATCAGCTTTGGCCCTAACAGGATGATCTGGATTCCGAGTGAGTACTGTCTGTCAGTGGGCATTCATTCTTATGGCTAATGGATTGGTAGTCAAACCTATATAGGAAGCCAGACAGTGTTTGCAGGTTACCTGGTATATTACAAGGCATGTTTAACAGGTGGCATGTCCTATAATATGATATAATGTGATATGATGCTATCCGAGTCCTCCCAAACAACAGCAGCTCCCTTGAACTCAGAAGGTTGGAGCTTGCCTACCAGTACAAACTGGGCACAAGACAACCTCCTGGACTCAATTTGAGATAATACCCAGTCAGTACTATTCCTTCCCTCTACCCTCCCCTTGTTTTCATCCCCACTGTCTAAATTGAACCACCACAAAACAAAGATGATGTTTAACTGCATATATTCTTTCATTATTATTATTTTCGATTATATTTTGTTTACTTATTCATCTGTGCTTACCCAGATATATGCTGTGAAGATTATAATGCATTATTCTGGTCTTTTTTGCAACATTGTGCATTGCTCAGGTACTAGCTTCAATTCACTATCCCCCTCTCCCTGTCCTCTGTTTAAATTTACCCCCACCATGTACCTGTCTAATGGTCATTCTGTGAGACGATCCCTACAGCACACACCCTCCATAATGTTCTCCTGGTGAGAAAGGGCCAAGACCTGAAATATTCAGTGTTATTTTTGTTCTTGTCTTTTTTAATGTGTAAGATAAGTGGTTGTATATATTGCTATACTATTTTGAGATTACTATTTCTATTTGACATGTGTCAATGGTGCAACTTTGAGATTAAACATAAAAAATCTCGTTTTTCACATTTTTAGCTTCATTTGGTTTCAAACTGTTACTACATTATCACTTTATTTAATTTTAGCTATCGTTTAGTCACATTTTTAATAATCTATTTAGTTTATTTAAAGAGTTATATTTCTTTCTCTGTCTAAAAAACTTATTTAGGATATATTTACATGCTCTAATTTTTGTCAGGAAGTCGTCCTAGGTGCTGATAATACACACATTCATTAAATTCTGTTTATGTATTTTAATTCCTTTTTTGTTTGCTTCGACCTTGCTGTTGATTGCATAATCATTTTCTTATAAGCACATGGTCAATAAGCTTTCAGACTCATTTATCTTCTTAAATAAAATTTTCTAACCATACAAATATTATTTTAAAATGTTTATTTTTAACTATACTATTTGTAACAATGTTTAAGACGTTTTTAATATGATTTAGTTTTACTACTTCAATATTTATGTACTCACATGATACAAGAGCTTTTTTTAGCTTGAAACAACTTTCAATATCAAGATTATGATTGTATCATTTATTTACAATACTAAGTTTTTAAATTATCTATTCCTATAGGCTCCACAAAGTTTATTCCTTTGTTATAATTGAAATTATTAATGACTGGCTCAAGTCTCTTCCCTCTATAATTTTGATGAGAGCTGGATTTTCTTCATATCTCATTCATTTTACATCATCACAAGTTTATCAGTGGTCCATGTAACTTCTTACTTGTTATTCAGTCACTGAATTCACATTGCATTTAGTACGAGAATAAATTTCCCCAGTGTATTTATGCTTGTATATGGTAGTAGTGATTCTGAATTACTGTGTAAATTGGTTATTTATGCATGCAAAGCCTACTAATAAACTTATGTAGTTAGTAATCAAATGATTTATTCAACAGATCTCAAAAACCATGGCTGTCAGTGTTCCCTCAGTACAAACCCAGGATTTGACCATTACTTCCTAGTGTCCACTGACTGTGTTACTATAAATGGTATAACTGGTAAAAGTGACAGTAGCTGGATGGAAATTGCAAGTCTTATAAAGTGGTCAGTTGTGAATGTAGCATGGTAATGAATATCAGTAAGTGTATTTATAAATCACAATTTGCCTTAAGATCTGGAAGTCCACTGAATCGTGTTCTAGGAGAAGTAGAGAGGAATTTGAGAAGAAGGGATCTCATTTCATGGCAGGATTGAAAGAAATCACAGCTGTCATAGCATATGGCTGATGGATGCATAGGATAGGAAGAACTATGTACTTACTAAATAATGACTGGACCCTAATTGATACATAGGTGTGACTAACAATTACTCCAAAAGGTAAATAGGTCACAGAAAAATGATATACAAACAATGTCCTGTTCTGGTACATTCCACCACACATACTAACTTAAAGCTTCACAGGCTGTGCTATCATACTATTTGCCTGTTGACAGCAGTTCTTTTAAACATTGGCTGTAGGAGCTGTCCTCTGTCAATATAACGGGTGAATCCAAAAGGACTTCACAACTTTCGAATGATATAGAAATTTGTTGAGATAACTTACAGAATCACTAGATGCATCATTCTGTAGCAAACAAATTCAAGTTTGATGTATGTAATGCATTAGTACACCATTCCACCACTAGGAGCACCAGCATAGAGCAGAGTAAAAATGACTACTTTCACTGGTGCAGAGCGTAAGTAAGTTTTGGTTTCATGAAACGAACCCTACAACAACTGTTTGACATAAATTTCACACTGAATATGGTAAAGAACGTCGCAGGTCTACAATTTACTATTGGCACAACAACTTTGTTGAAACCAGTTGTTCACTGCAACATGATCACCAGGTCGCTCTTGTGTTGATTATGTCAAACAGGTTATGGAGAGGTTTGCCCGCAGTCCACAAAAATCAACATGATGTGCATCTCACAAGATTGGCATTCCACAAAAGACTGTAACACTTGAAACCATACAGGTTCACAATGGCACAGCACATTAGTGATGCAGATAAGGTTGCTCATGGGGAATTCTGTGCAGAAATGTTGTATCAGATAGTGGATGGCGAGACATTCCTGAACACAATAATCTTCAGTGATGAATCAACATTTCATATCAGTGGCATGGTGAAGATCCACAACAGCAGAATATGGGGCAGAGAAAATCCACTTGCAATCCTGGATCATGATTTATAGCTTTGCAGGCTATGCCACATCATTTATAGGATTATCTAAGCTTTCAGCTGTCATACTCCAGCCTTCTTCAGAGATACTGTTTATATTTATGTTCACATAGCAATAGTCGCCAAGCATCACAGAGGAAAAGGCCACTATCTTCGTTGATGTTGTTGGAATTCCTTAAGATTTCTGCTGCCTCTTTCACACGTCAAGGCCACCACTGATCTTCTCTCCATAGTAGCATCGTGTCTTGAAATTTAATTTCATGCCCGGTGTTAATAGCATGGTGAACGACGGCAGATTTGTCACTGTTGTTATAATTGTAGTGGCAGATATGTTCTTTAAGTCTCTCTGCCACTGTGCGACCTGTCTCGCCGATGTATACACTGCCACAGCTGCAGGGGATTTCATAAAGACCTGTAAGCTGGTGTGGATGTAATCTTTCTTTAACCCTGGATAATGACTGGCCTAGTTTGCAGTGAGCGTTATACATGATTCGCACCTCCACCCGCTTAAACAATTTCCCAATCCAGTCAGTGATGCCACAAATGTATGGGGCAAATTTTCTTGGCACATTGGTATCATGAGATAAGTTGACATCTTCCATTGGTTTTTTAGGTCTGAAAACCCTTCTGATGTCTGATTCACTATAAGCATTGGCTCGGAATATTTTTGTAAGAGTCTCCATTTCTTCCTTCAGACTTTCCGAGTCACATACGTCCTCGCTCTTAAATTCAGTGATATGCCTCGCTTCGTTGCCGGGTGATGGTGCGACATGGCATGCAGACATCTATTGGTGTGGGACACCTAGCAGTACACCGTATGACCCAAACGTCCATCACCTCGCTTTTGAACCACGACATCGAGGAATGGCAGTTGTCCATTTTCTTCCACTTCCATGGTGAATTGGATTCTTGGGTGGGCACTCTTCAGGTGGTGTAGGAACTCCTGCAAATTCTCCTTACCGTGAGGCCAGATGACATAGGTATCAGCAACGTACCAGATCCACATTTAAGGTTTTAGGTGCGCATGGTTAAGGACCTCTATTTCGAATGCTTCCATAAATATGTTGGCAGCTACAGGTGAAAGTGGCGAGCCCATTGCCGCAACTTCAACTTGAGCATAAAGTTCAAAAGGCTCTGCTGGCATACTGTTTCAAAAATATTATATGTTTGAGGAATGTTTTTTTTTTCTGCTGCTGCCGTCCTCCCTTAAACTTTATTTACTTTTTATACACTCATATTTTTAAAGCATTCTATTCGATCAAGCATGTGTATTTTTTCACCTCATCCTCTCTTTTCTATCACATTGTTATTGCTGATTGAAATTTTACACTTTCTCCTTTTTTCCCCCCACAGCCATGCACAAATAAGAAATGAATTCTAAGTTCTTCTCTGATTATTTCCTGTATATTTAATGTTCTACTGCTAATGAAGGTTTGAGTCTGAATATTTCTAAATTGTACTGTGTTTCTATGTTTCTACAATAAGGTAACACTAATATTTAGGATGTCCTTACTTGAAATGAGCAAATGTAACCAGAGCTAAGAATTGGTTCTTCTGGTTCCAGTCCACGTATAACATACATTCTTGTTTTTTCCATGATTGCTAGTAATTCTGGATTGTCATTTGCCCACTGCACAGCCCACACATCTTTACGCTCAAATTTGGCCAATTCCTTGTAGCTAGGACTTCCTGGCATATTAGATGATTCTTTGGACCCTGGAAACTGAGGGTATGATTCCAGGTCCAGAAAGGTGAGAACACCAGTCACATCTATTACTGCAAGCCTTCTGTAGAGTGAGAGAAAATTACTATTAAACATTTATTTCAGTACAAAGTATATAAAAATGATTAAGAAATAGAATGTTAAAAGTGTCAGATTCGCAACACAGCAACTAGTTCTGAAAATTTTCTCCATAAATACAGGAAAAATGTCAAAATAAAGAATTCCAGCCATCTTCAGCTACACCACAACAAATTTTAACATAGTAACAATGAAAAACTACATGCTGAGGAATTACAAATTGAGATAGAGAAATGAATCACCACTTACCTGAGATGATGGTTGTGTGGTGAGAACACATAAAAAAAGATAAGAACACAAATGACATAGTAATTTTTGGATCTTAGGCCTTTATCAACAAGAGAACTTTATGCAGGGTGGTTATTGTATGAGACTGATGAGGCACTAGTTCACACAGAAAAACTAAAATGTACAAGTACATAATGACTTACGTTGAGTTACAGTTGATAGATATTTTGTAAGGTCTTGAACTGAGAGAGTATCTGTTTGTAAGGGCAACTTGTGGCAATGAGTAGCGTTGCAGCATTCCAGATTCCCTTCCAATAATTAACATTTTGTCAGTCACTGTCACGCAACAAATAGGATCATTTGTTTCCTGTGTATTCATGGTGGGCTGAAAATAAAATATGAATTTATAGCAGTATTATGATACAACATGAATTTGTTCAAAAGACTCTCGATTTAAACTTCCATTGTCTCACATTCCCACAATAAGTTAAACACTTTTGACTGTTTTGTCTCCTTTCACAATGAATTTTGAGCATATAACTGATTATTAAGAACACAATAACAAAAGAACTAAGAATTTCTTAACAATTAACATTTCATTGCATGATAATGACGTATTTGTATGTTTGTAATTTGAATATTTAATTAAAATTGCAATGGAGTGCACACTCTGGTGGCAATTTCTCTACACACTCCTCTTCTCCATTTCCTGCCCCCATATACATTCACCCTCTACAAATTTTAACTTTAAATTCTTTCAACGGTTTTGGTAAATTATTCATCATTTCTCATGGTAACTTATTCCAATCCCTTACCTAAAAAAGAGAATCTTCCTACACCCTTGAACCTAAAATTGAGTGTCAGCTTGTGGTCATGGTGATCTTTTACCTTCTATGCATTATTTTTAATTCATACACCAATATCTTTCCATGCCTCATCACTAACATATGCCTTGTACACTCCCTTTACCCTCTTCACCCTCCGCCTGTCTTCCAATTAATCCCATTCCAGCACTTTTATTATATCTGTTAATTTATTTATATATCTTATGGCCATAGCACATAATCACTAATACAATTATATACAATTGATTCACACTAATAAAATGTAACATCAAATTATAGCTAAAATTCAAAATCGACATAGTGCAGCCAATGTAAAGCTTCATTTGAAATATCTACAAAATCATTCAGTGATCCCCTGAAGGCTCGAAGTGGGCAATCAAAGGTCATGTGACGGGTGGTTTGTTCTTCGTTACCACAGTCGCAATTCGGTGAATCTCTTATTGCCATGTGTAAAGAGATAAAGCAGGCCTCCCATATACAGACTTAACACTGTTGAGAGCAGACCAGGTCATGGAGGGAAGGTCAAGTCCATTTAGTGCCTGTTGATAGTGAAATAGGGAGTGCCCTCTGTTGGGGCCGAGCTATCCACTCCAATCTCCATGCTCCTGTCCCATTGAAATTGTTGGAAATAATCTGTTTTGGAGTTTTTACGCTTGGAATTCTTGATTTAAGTCACCAAAATTTGGTTTTCATGACATCATGGATAGGGAGATTCAAATTAAGACAGATCTTATAATATTGAGCAATTAAGTGATTGCGTCGTCTTATCTTAGGTGGTTCGATGTTACTCAAAATGGGTAGCCATTACAGTGGAGTGGACTTGGTACATCCACTAATTATCTGTTACTGATTGTGTTATGTGGTAATTTCCAGAATAAAATCTAGCAAACCCTTTTTTTGTGCCCTCTCCAACTTCTGTATTTGAAACTCAAAATACACTACATTACCATATTCAAACAATGGGCTGACCAAAGTTTTGTAACCCAATTCCTTTACTTTTGTTGTACATCCCCTCATCACTATCTCCAACAAGTGCAGAAAAATAAAATAAAAAAAGTTAAAAAAATCTTATATATATATAAAAATAGACGTGTTTTTTCCTATATTTCACTTTTCAGCCACCACTACCTAGCACAGATCACTGATGTTTGTGGGTGGAAGTAGCATGGAGCTTCCTGTAGTGCACAACATTGGCCGAATGTCGATAGCTGTGGGGATGTGGGAGATATAATGATTAAAGTTGGTCAGTGCAGGGCGTTTTCATATTTTGACCAAAAATTCGTATCTCCGTATACTTCTCTTTCCTGCCACAACTACATAGCATAGAGCATTGGTGTTTGTGTTTGGTAGTAGAATCGTATCTCATGTAGTGCACTATGGTTGTTAGATGTCGTTGGCTATGAGGGTGTTGAAGAAATGGGGGTTGAAAGTGGTCAACCTGTGGCAATTTCATACTTCTGCCAAAGACAAAAGTGTCATGGTGTATCACTTTTCAGCGAAAACTATAGATCACAGATAACTGGCGTTTGTGTGTAGTAGTAGCACAGAGTCACCTTTCGATCACAACAGTGGCCGAATTTCAGAAACTGTGGTACTGTGGTAGATATGGTGGTTGTAAGTGGCCGACCAAGGATATTTTCGTCTTTCGACTGTCTCCGCATATGTCACTTTTCTGCCACAACTACATAGCATAGAGCATTGGTGTTTGTGTTTGGTAGTAGAATCGTATCTCATGTAGTGCACTATGGTTGTTAGATGTCGGTAGCTATGGGGGTATGGGAGAAATGAGGGTTGAAAGTGGTCGACCTGTGGCAATTTCATACTTCTGCCAAAGACAAAAGTGTCATGGTGTATCACTTTTCAGCGAAAACTATAGATCACAGATAACTGGCGTTTGTGTGTAGTAGTGGCACAGAGTCACATTTCGATCACAACAGTGGCCGAATTTCAGAAACTGTGGTACTGTGGTAGATATGGTGGTTGTAAGTGTCCGACCAAGGATATTTTCGTATTTCGACTGTCTCCGCATATGTCACTTTTCTGCCACAACTACATAGCATAGAGCATTGGTGTTTGTGTTTGGTAGTAGAATCGTATCTCATGTAGTGCACTATGGTTGTTAGATGTCGGTAGCTATGGGGGTGTGGGAGATATGGGGGTTGAAAGTGGTCATCCTGTGGCAATTTCATATTTCTGCCAAAGACAAAAGTGTCATGGTGTATCACTTTTCAGCGAAAACTATCGATCACAGATCTCTGGTGTTTGTGTGTGGTAGTAACACAGAGTCACCTTTTCGATCACAACAGCGGCCGAATTTCAGAAACTGTGGTACTGTGGGAGATATGGTGGTTGTAAGTGGCCGACCAAGGATATTTTCGTATTTCGACGAAAGGCATGTGTCTCCGCTGATTTCACTTTTCTGCCACTGACTACATAGCATAGAGCATTGGTGTTTATGTGTGGTAGTAGAATCGTGTCTGTTGTCATGC